>JARFTM010000008.1:0-389529 GCA_030278935.1 Trichoderma polysporum
TCAATAAAACGTAGCGAACGCGGGTCTGAAACCGCGGCTCCTACCGTCCTATTGCCCAGATGTGGATTTATGTAACTAGTTTACTTAGTGGACGTTAATAATAAAACAAACAAACAAACAAACAAACTAGGCTGTGTAATACATCCTCGTCGCTTATCCATCCTTATAAGATAGAGTACGTTCTACAAAATTCTAGGGCGTTAATTCAGGGCTTCCGTGCCTATAGATGCTGCGCACAATAATCCTTAAGTTCCTCTTGCAGCTACAGCCATACGAACGATAGGGCTACAAACCCGTGCCACAACTTAGTTTAATGGATATGTGATTTCTGAGAACAATATAACGTGTTATTCTGTATTCATACTGTATGCAGCCAGATTAAGGGGAAACAAGGTAGCCTTGGCGCGCATAGCAATGAGGCTGTTCAGCATACTGGGAATACTCTAAAGGTACATGTTGATCAGGGTAAAAAATAACGATTTCGGTCCAAACTAAAGACTTTACTTGTATACAGTAACTATTATAATAACAAGAGTGCCCAATAAGGCGTAATTATTTGTAACCCACACCTGCAGTTGAGTTGCCAACATTGTTAACCACCATGTCCCGGTACACAAAAGCGTCTTAATCTTTTGTAGACGATGGCCCGTACCAACTTTCTTAAAGACGCTGCCTAATATCTGAAACAGCTAAGATCGCCATGGTCACAGGATATATTTCTCTGTGCATCATTTAATAGTCGGTGAACAGCCTCGCTAAGTCAGCAGGTCTTTTCGAAGCATCGCCGCCCTAGAAAGAGAGGCGTTGAACTCGGCGTCTTTCCGGCGAACGCGTACTTCACAACTTGAGCATTGTATTGATAACACTTCCATACGGGTAACAATAGCTTTAGACGTATGTATTTAGGTCGTAGGCGATGTCAAACAGTCTAAAATCTATCATGCGACAAAAATACTTCCAAATTGGGTGGGAAAACCGCAAGGAGTGGCAGCCCAGGAGAGTGGCTTGCCAAGATACGAGATCGCTCTCTTCTTGTGAGCGTACGTGCGTCTTTTATAAGTCGTAAGAGAGATATTATAAAGATGATTAGAGAAATATATAACCCTCCTTTTTCCCCGTCTTGAAACTGTTCATTCACATTACTTATCATCGCGTTCTCATCGTGCGTATAGCTTGCCACTCGCCATACGACGTATACCATAACACATTTCGCTCAGAGCATCTACTTTGCTTCTCGCGACTTTACAAGTCTCCTTCACTATGTCGTCTCGCAACGCAGTCTATAACGGCAAATCTAAGTAAGTTCAGTCCTAAATATGCTCCCTATTTTCCTGTTCATTGTACCCCATATCATTTTCTTATAGCTGCTACATACTTCTCTTCGTTCAAAGTTAATTTTGCCTGTGGTATATTTGATGCATATGCTTACAAGATCATGCAGGGGCAGTTCCGCCTCCGGCAGCCAGAGTACTGCACTCCGTAGTGTCCCCAGTCACCCGACCTACAATATAGATCGATTTGTCGGTCATGGCGGCCAAGTCGTGGACCATCGACAAGGCCAGCCGTCAGGTTTAGGGCAAGCAGATGTGGAAAATAGAGCCATAGCTGCGGGACAAGCCCGGGCGTCTGCAGCCGTCTACACATTTGATACACAGTTCAACCGGACCAGCAAGCAGCACAATTAATAATCCACTGCTCATATGCAACAGCGAATCACTTGAGACAGTACAATCCGGTGCTAGTTTGAGCATATGGTAACGAAAGAGTGGGATTTTGAACAACGGGATTGCGGCGGCGATAACCTGCGGCCTTGTCAGAGCAGCCGCCCAAGTTCTTGAAGTCGTATTTACGATCCAAAGAGGTCTAGTGAAGTTGTTAAAGGATTCGATGGCTCTTCGGGGAGTCCGAGAAGCCCATATCGAAGCGAAGAAGGAAACACGTGCAATTGCTTCTACTGGAAAGACCATTAATTGACTTGGCTGATGAATTGAATGATAATCTTGAGAATGCTTTGCGTGTGGGAGGATACGAAGACGGGTAATCAATGGCAGATGTACGGATACACGGATACACGGTAAGACGGATATTTGGGGAGGCGCATGAGTATAGACTTGGGTGGGGGGACTACTTTGTTTTAATTAAATGCCTAAACGCTTAATGGGATGTGGGAGTGTCAGATAGGAAGCAATAGAGAACATATAACTGATCAGAATTCTTCGTGCCTACCTATCTTTCTGTCTTCTTCTCACTTCGCCTCGCCATAGGGGAAATGTCTTTACAAATTGCATGTGATTCCGTAAACGAACCAAGAGCAAAGTGACGTATGCCACTCCTATGAACTAAAGAAGTCAGTAGTAAATAGTGTCTGCCTAGTCCATATGGACGCTATACTATTTAGGAGGGCGGGTCTCGAAAAGAAAGGCATCCACAAAGGCTACTCAACAAGACGGAGTGCCATGTTGCAGGTATCATGCAGACATCAGTATTCAATTCTTCCTCTTGTACATGTCTAGGCTTCATAGACTAAACATTCTTCGCCGTCTTACAACAATTATACGACCGCGTAATTGGTTTAGTGGTAAAATTCTCCGTTGCCATCCGCAACGTCGGGGAGCCCTGGGTTCGATTCCCAGATTACGCAATCAATATTTCTTTTTGATGAATTCCAGTTACATTTTGAAGTTCTTTTTGCCTCAAATTTCACATTCTCCAGCTTGCAATAGGTGTAATCTTACAGCATTACGAACAGGAGGGACGCACGGTTGTGTGAGCTAAAACCAAGACACGTATGGCTGGCTGCCTATCTCTCAGTTTGTTTTAGTCCAGATGCGCTCTTTACACTGTGGCCGTTGTCTGTGGCGCACCTAGCTGCAGCCATGAATGTAACGTCGTGGGTGAGAATAAGACCAACTCTCGGCCATTTCGGATGACCAGAACCTCTCGTTGCTGGAGTTGGTGGCCCATCCTAGGCTGGTATGCATCACGCTTGAGGCTCTTTTGTGATGGCTAAACGGATTTGAACAACCATTTCAGAACGAACAATCTGCTAGTTGCACTGTGTTTAGCCTTATCGAAAGCCTCAATGACTCGCCCGGAAGCACATACCGGAACGAGGTATTGGAGTGGCTGGTGGGAAGGATTGGCATGCTGACATGATGTCGGCAAAGTCCGATGCAACCCGCCGAACAGCAGTGCTCTCATACATCTCCGAGGCCTTTTAGCAGTATATTAGCACGATATTCGACTCTGACTACTGCAAGACGACCTGCTAGCCAAGGGATGGAGGGAAGGATTGCCAGCCTGCCAGTGTGCCCAGATGCAGGACCTCAAACACCCTTCTAGTGCCAAACACAAAGGTTCCTTTGCGTCATGGTACACGGGTAAACGGAACAGCGAACTTTGTTGCAGAGCCGCAACACATGGCGGAGCAAGTTTCCAGCCAGGCGATAGGAACCGTATAGCCGGGAGCTCCTATGCCTCTCGTTCTCAAGGCTGGACATATCCGATACGCCACACGCAGTACTATCCGCTAGGAAATATTGTCCAGGTGATTAGAAATTCGTGGTAGTGGCCAGATGCCTTACCTGAATACAGCTTCACTGCCGTTTGTGTGCTGTTCAGGAACGAGGCAGTTCAGGATCTAAGGCGGGTCAAGGCAATCGGCCTCAGAAGTCCAAAACAGGATACAGGAAGTTCTTCACCTCACGGATTCGACTAAAGTACACGCAGCAGCCTCGCATGGAATGCCGCCCTGGCATGTGCTTCGAGAAACCCGTCAAAGATATTGCATGGCCTCCCACGGGCGAGACATAGCAGTCGTAGTACGTCCAAATTTCAACTCCGCCACATAACAAGGTATAAACCACTAACGGTATATTCTCCACCTCGCTACCGATTAAAGCGCAACTTGGTTTGTGTCTTCAACCAATCATGGGGCTTACCTTTGCCCAACTGGGAAAGATAGCCCCGGTCCAACAGCTGATCTGTGCTCAGTACAAACCCATGAGTCATTTTCTTGTGTTCCGAACTAGAATGGAACTCAGCCTCAATTTAACAATCTCCAAACAATCATGTAGTGCAAGATATTCAGTGGTCAATACTCTGAAGCTGCTCAAGTATGGCGCCCCGTTTCGCTGAAGCGGTCTAAGATGCAACAGCGCTTCCGCGTCATCCGGTTTGAAGCCGTCTGCGGCACATTCAAAGTCGCATGAACCCAATCAAATGACTTACCGAAAGCATACAGTATACTTAAATGCCAAGCTATTTCTTTACATACGAGTAGCTTTGTGGCAGCGATAGCCGGAGGAGCATAAACATTACGTACGGATGCAGTAAAGCGTCCCTCAGGATACATGCCGTGGCTGCTTGGCAGCGGTGTTAATACCGCGCCAATTTCACCAATAGCCAGGCCGCACAATGCACACATTAAGCCTTGTTGTACATGGGCACACAACGTAGTTACAAAGTCACAAAACACTTCATTAGTAACAGCGACCATACAACCAAGAAAGGCTCTCTGCCGCCCTTATACCCTAAGCCATTTCGCAGCTCGGCGTTAACGCCCAAAGGTTATGCCACTACGAGAATAAACAAAGAAGAATGAGTTACAAAGAGTGACGAAACAGAAAAGTATGCCTTATCAGGCAGTCAAGATATAGCAAATATGGCGTGAAGCGTCATGGTGGCAATGAACAGAAGGAACCCCACACGCACCAAGAATGTATGGACATCGCAACGTAAATCGAAACAAGTCGACAATAGCTTAATCGCTGTTTTTATTCTGACATCTGTAGGGGCCATACTTTTCCGCAGTAGATACCCGGCGACGATTTCTTCTATCTTTCTCATGACTTCATACGTGTGCTTATAACAAAAACAACACTCAGTGAAGAAACGGAACCAGTCTAATATTTAAGTCAAGAGCTGTCTAATAATCTATCACAATGTATCCTCCATTCTACTCTTAGCCATCATGCTCTCATTTGGAGAAGAAAAAAAAGTAACAAGGCGCGAGCCTTGCATCGCATCCAAAGCGCCTGACAAAGTTCAAAGGTTCAAAAAAATGTTTGAGAAAGTGTCTTTAAGTGAGAGAACTAGAACATAAAAAATAGGTAGAAAAAAAGATGTCAATACCAAAAGAGTGGTTCTCAAGTGTCTCCTCTGCGTCAAAACAAGCCCAGCTATTCCACTGCCCACTGCCGTAACAAGGTTGGATCTTGCACCGCACCAGCCTGGCCGCTCAACCAGGCCCTACAGGCTGAGTACTTGCCATAATCTGCTGGGTTACCATACTTTTCCAACTCGTCATCGCATATATCTAGCAAACTTTGGTCGCGGGCATTTTTGACATGGACATTGGCTCCTCCCTCAGTCAAGGCTCTAATTGCGAGCTTTCGGTGGAAACGCACGGCAACGTGTAACGCGGTGTCTCCCATCCTGTTTCGCGCGTTGACGTCGGCTCCTCTCGAGATCAATAACTTCAACACGGCGGGTCCAATCTTATATCCGTCATCCTCCGGCAACGCCGCAGCAAAAGCCATTAGAGGGGTGTTGCCAAACTTGTCTCTGTGGTTTGGGTCCAATCCGGCACCGAGCAAGTCTTGCATTATCTCGTAACGATACTGCAATATTTTCGTGGATGAATCTCTTGTATACCGATCACTCTGTAGACCACGGTTGCCAGCCACTTCTTCTTTCAAATTGTGCTTTTCCACCAAGCTATCCAAACTCAGTGTTGCCATAGCAAGACAGTGGAGGCCATTGTGTCCATATTTGTCCTCCCAACAATGGTCTGCATATGACAATCTAATGTTTTGCACAAGCTGGCTCTCTTGTGACACTTCAGGATCGTCACTGCGTCGAGGGTCAAGGGCGGGCCTAAATATTGGATAGGGAGCGTTCCCTCCCGGATTGCTCTGCCGATCCTCTTTGGCAAAAAATGGAATATTTCCATCCGCATCTCGTTTGAGATACTCGCGAGGATCAAGATCAACCCAGTCACTTTGTAGTAATGGTACGCCTAGCTTGTTGAGGACATGGAAACTGGAACGGCCGTAGCAGTCTTGCGTGCACATGTTGAATCCCCTCTGCCGCGCAACTTGGATCAGATCCCGAGCTGAATAATAAGTCCAGCCATTGGAGGCGTTGATAAGATGCATAAAAGTCTGGCCGGCTGTGTTTTGGGCATTGATTATGCTATCAGATGTGCCGGTCGCGAGAGCTCGATGTAATACCTGGGGAGTGGCGCAAGCGGCCAGAAAATGCAGCACGGTGTTTTGAAAGCAATCACGCGGCACATTATCAAGGTCGGTAAGTTCCAAGGTCAAAAGGGCGTTGGAATAATCTGTTAGTCCGAAGGGCGTCACCCAGTAGAAGTGGCCATGGTGTTCCTCGCTTGCAAACCAAAGCCTCCATGCCTCTATCACATCTGGGGCGGTTCTCGACTGGTGTTCAAAATCCAACTTGAGAAAATTTCCAGGTAAAACGATGGTTTTGGCGGGAAAGCCTTTTTCAGCCTGGCCGCCGATCCAATCTTCATTCGGAACCACGCGCATATCGTGTTGTGGAATTGTGCTTGGCTGATCAAGTGCTGGTGACGTGAATCTCTTGACAAGGCGTTTGACTACCTTGATATAAGGCTCTGTATATCCATGGAGGTGCCTTCTAAAGGTGCCTGTAGTCTTCGCGCTCGACTCAGTCATAAAAGTAGTCTGCTGAAGGAACGAGATAAATGGGCCGTCATCTTGGTCAACATCCATAAAGTGGTCTCGGTTTCCCCAATTCTCGCCAGGACTTTCCTCTGACATGCCAGGCAGTGACTCTGAGAAAGCCTCGCTACTGTGGATCGAATTTGAGCACTCGTCGCTTGGTGATGTGCTGGATGGTCTCGACCTCGCTCCGATGCTGCTTTCGAGATAGTCGTTCCTATCAAACAGCGGTGGCTGTTCTTGTCTCTGGTGAGCAGAAGGGAGTTGCGTCTCCCACGCCACACGAAGCTGGGTTGGCGAATTAGCCAGCTCTGTGATCCGCCGTCCCATATCTTCCACATCGTGAGGGTGGAGCCATCGCGGCTCTTTGTCAAAGAGCGACTGAAGTCTTTTATTCGCAGAGCTTTGCCTATTATCTACTCAGCATGTACCGACGACCTGATTAAACAAGAACTAGGTAAGGGTTTATAGTAGAACCAAGCTAGCATAAACTACTACTTAGGCAAGCTAGTCGGACGGACGTACTTTATGGTCCTATCGGGAGAATGAGCGTTGATAATGGCGCGAATCTTCTCTGCCGGAAGAGTAGTATACACATAGAGCCTGGCCATTTTACGCTGCGCAGACAAGGACCATGTTGAAGGACGGCCATTCGGAGTAGTTGGCTGATTGTTGGGCGAAGACGACTGCGTTGGTATAACCAACATCGTCAATGAGCGTCCACTCTTCATAGTTTCTCACGGGCCTCAGTGTACTGTTCTTGGGGTATAAGCGATGTCGACGGAAGAAGCTCTCCGCGCTCAGCTTGGGGTTCAGCTTGGAGTTCAGCTTGGAGCTCAATCAACAAGACAGCGGTAGGAATGGGCCCCCGTGCCCGCATCGACAAGTCAGAGAGAAGAGGTGTTGGATGCATCATGATAGTTGGACGTAGGCGCTATTTGAACGGTCTAAGGATGGCTGAGCAGGCAGTCGAGCAACAGTGAAAGAGCGCAGAGGGAGCTGTGCTACCGTTCCAACACATACGTATATGGTCCCACGGTCGGCCACGATGCATTTCTCGAGTGACCCAAGGCCTCTTGCGCAGACTTTAGCGGTCATCCTCCTCGTTGTTCATGTTGGTCTGCCGTATGTCACGACATCATTGGTCCGCTTTGGGAACTGCGCCTCACAGCCTTCAGCAGTCGGCCGCTGGGAGGGCGTGGCTGATGGTGGCGAAGCATGGCCGCACACAAAATGTCTTGGGATATTTAACTGCTTGACATCACCGCCCCCAATGCGATGCCAGAGTCTGGTTAACAGACCAACAACCAACAGCACAAGCACGGAAGCTTCAAGCCGTTCCCTTAGGCTGCACCAGGCAACAAACCCAAGTCTCACTTCAAAGGGCGAGGCTCTGACAGACAGCGAGGCTTTAGATGCATCAGTCAGCAGCCAAGAAAAATCATGTGGCTTTCAAGTTTGGTGTCAGTCAGCAAGGCTCCAAGGCAACAAGGCTTCAAGGCTTCAAGGCTTCAAGGCAGTAATTGTCTGTCTCCCTGTCTGTCTGTCTACAGCACTTTGTTTACTTCATCACTGATTTGCATTTAAATGCGCACAACAGATATGCATTTACATATTTTGCACAACAGCACAACACGGCAGCACAACGGCACAAATAATAACGACCCAATATTTCGTACCAATTCAGACAAATCCGCACAGCGGATCCCTGCGGGACATGGCAGAAAGCCTCCGGAGGCCGCACTGCATTAGGCGCTGCATGCTAAGGCTCCATCGCTCCATCCAGACTCCACGCAAGTGCTGGCATCTTGTCCTCACAACCTTGGCCCCTGCATATAATATCCAAGTTTCAAATCTGGCAAATGCTGGACCCGAGTCCACTTTAATGTGCTCTTCAGAAAATACCTACTACAAATACATGGGCCGTCATGGCGCGAAAGAAAAAGGGGGGATGCTGCGTGCAATACGAGTTAATATACTGGCAAGGATCGCAACCACGCGAGGGCTCCATAGCTACAATAGCTAGGCCTCCAATCCGGAAGGCAAACGTTGCAGGCTGGCTGTGCTTGTGCCCCCGGCTGTTGCTCCACACAAAACAGGCTCCCCCAGCACGATGAGGGCAATAGGGGAGAAAAGGTGAAAAGGAGATTTCGTTCCGAGCAATTACTAACGCGGGCAGGATTCACCGTGACTCGCGCCAGCTGCCAGGGACTCTTGATTACTTGGGGAAGCGAGCGGTGAAGATTGCTCGCCAGGCAAACGAAGGCGTGACTAAGAGAGCACGGCATCTCATTCAACTCAGCTCGCTGTGGAGCATGCATGTGTGCGGAGAGTTCGGAGTCTGCTTTGCCACGAGCCTTGGCTGTCGGTCTCACTGCTGCGCAAAACTACTCCGAGCCGGGTGCCTGGCAACCTGGATCGATGATCGCGCAGGTACCATCTCGCTCAATTCATCCGCCCGCCTAAACTCGTCGAGTGTCGCACTAGCAATGGGCGACGATCCCAGGACCGAAGGCGCCGAGCAAGTGAGAGACATGCATACAATGGCTGTGTACACAAACTTGACTCTCGTTTCCGTCCTCCGTGCTCCACAACATTAAAAAGTGACAAGCCCGAAAGCCAAATGCCACAGAAAACGCCTCATCTCCACTTGGCCAACAATCCTTAGCACCAAAGAACGCCACATCCGGCATCCCGCTATCCGCACAAGGACAAAGGACGAAAAAAAGCCTCCACGGGACAAAAAGGCATGCCAGCACTCTTGAAACATCTGCCAAGCCTTACGAGCCGGCTCCCCAAGTCGCTACCCCTGGGTAATTTAGCTAGCACTAAAGCGGCAGACAGATCCCGGCGGAAGATTCTCTCATTGGGGGGGTGTGAAGCCCCCGGCAAAGTGATTTTTGTACCTGCATCAATGTGTGTCATGTAAAGTAAGTGACATTTCTTGTGCGTACGTGGCTGTTGTTAGCATGGAGCTATAAGCCCGTATTCAATGGGCAAAAGTACTCTACATGCCATACTGTGCATCTTTTCTCGCAGATACTATGGGGACTACCAATGAGGCAAGAGGTGCCAAGGGTGCTTTTGGCAGAGAGTAGCATTTCTGATTACAGCAGAAAAACTCGTATGGTGCTGATGCCATTACAATGCAGACATCACATCACAAACAGGGCGAGGCAATCCTCCCATGCTTACTCCGTAGATCTCCACAACTCCAACATCTCAAAGCAGAAACCTGTTTTTCCCTGCCCCAAAATCAGTAAACAAGCATTTGATCGTCCCTCTTTACCCATGCAAAAAAGGCACAAGGTTCCAAAAGTACACCTACAATCCCTACTCTTTCACAGGTACACAAAATCTGCCCTCCATACCTCTCGGCCAATGCCGAAAGAGTTTACTTCGTGTTCCGTACAGATACTTGCGGTACATCTGTCAACCTCCCCTCTTTAACATCACCACTGCCTTGCCCAAAGAGGTAAGGCCAAAGAAGTCTCATAATGAGGCGTTTTTTTCCTTTTTTCTTTGTCTCTTCTTTTTTTGTCTTAGCCATTTGTCTGGTTCCCGCAGCTTGTTTCAGCCACCAGATCTGACTAAGGCAGGATAGATACGTACCCGACGGAACGTAACCTCTTGGATCTGAGCCACCTCTTATACGGTGCCTGACTAGCATCGAGAACAAGAAACTCCGATTGCAGCGCAGATTCGCTACTCATACCTTTAGGTGCGATAAGGTGATATACTTAGTTACAAGTCCGATATCATCGATAAAGATGATAACTTGTAGTGCTCGCAAAGACCTAGAATACATGATGATTTGCTACACCTATGTAAATGATTCATATGCTGTATCTAGGCAAAAGCTTCTATCGCTACCCAAATTATACGAGCTGATGTACCGTAGAATACAATTCCCATAGTAAATACTCGTACTTGTGTATAGCTTATGAGGAAAGAGTCATCTCCAGTTCACCTCGAGACTTTAATGATCAACTACTCAATAATAATAAAATAAAAAACAATCTACAGAGAGCACGTCACGAGAAGAAGCAAATGTAATTTTAGACTGCCATTCCATTCAAAACTAATATAGAATAAAGAAATAAATATGGTTTTCGTTACCATATGTAGCCCGCTCCATATATCCAAAATCTACCGGATCTGGCGCGGCTAAGAATAAAGCAAAGATCCTTCCTCTAAATCATACTATTTACACATTTCCGAACATTATGACATGGTTGACTCCCAAGTGTACATGTTCCAGACCCAAAAACACACTTTAGCTTATCCAATTTACAAAAGGAAGACTGCAGCAGCGGCGATCGCAGCGAAAATGCTGCCACCAACACGGGCAGCAGAGTTACCGACAGGAGGAATGCCTGAGGGAGAGCCCGCAGGAGGACCGCCAGCCGGGGGACCGACAGGGTTGGTGCCGGCAGGAGCAGGGGGGGACACAACCGGAGGGTTAGCCGGGGGAGTGTACACCGGGGAGCCAGCGGGAGCAGTGCCAACAGGAGGAGGAACAGCGGGGGCAGTTCCAACGGGAGGAGGAGCATAAGGAGGAACTGCGGGAGCAGAAGACACAGGAACTGCGGGAACGGTGACGGCAGCGGCAGAAGACACAGGAGCCACGGGAACCACGGGAACAGTGACGGCAGCGGCAGATGACTCGGCAGGAGGAGGAACCACTGGAGCAGAGTTGGCAGGAGGGGTGATGCCAACCGAGGGAACACCAACGGGGGTACCAGCGGGAACGGTCTGAGAAACGAGAGTAGGGATCTCAGAAGGACCGTTGGGGTAGACAGTGGTGGTGACAGCGCCAACGGGGCAGTTGGGAGTTCCAGGAGGGCATCGGGTGATGGTGAAGGTCTGGGTGATGTAAGAGGTGGCAGTGGTGGTGGTGGTTGGCTCGGCACCAGGAGCAGTGTTACCGGGCTGGCCAGCGGGCTGAGAAGGCTGAGCTGGGCCAGAGGGCTGGGTAGTAGGGTGAGATCCCTCAGCAGCGGTAATAGGGCAGATGGTGGTGTACAGGGCGATGGTGTCAGTCACAGTCTTAGGGCGCGTGGGGCAGTTGGTGACCTCAGGAGGGCACTGAGTAATAGTGCGGACAGAGGTGGTGAAGACGGTAGAGGTGCTGTACTGAGGAGCGCCAGTGGTAACAGGGAGAGCACCGCCGGAAGTCTGAGCAGGAGGAGCACCGCCAGCACCGCCAGATGGGGAGCCAGCGGGGCCTGAGGGAGATGAACCAGCAGGACCAGAGGGAGAGCCAGAGCCAACAGGGGGAACACCACCAGTGGTAGCAGCAGATGAACCACCGGAAGTCTGAGCAGGAGGAGCACCACCAGCGCCGCCGGAAGGAGATGAGCCAGCAGGGCCGGAAGGAGATGAGCCAGCAGGACCAGAGGGAGACGAGCCAGCAGGGCCGGAGGGAGCACCGCCAGCAGGGCCGGAAGGAGATGAGCCGGAACCAGAGCTAGCAGGAGTAGGGTAAACAATATCCGTCTGGGTCTGGGTAGGGTGATCTCCCTCAGTGGCAGTAACAGGGCAGATGGTGGTGTACAGAGCAATAGTATCGGTTACAGTCTTAGGGCGCGTGGGGCAGTTGGTGACCTCAGGAGGGCACTGAGTAACAGTGCGAACTGTGGTGGTGAAGACAGTAGAGGTGCTGTACTGAGGGGCACCAGTGGTGACTGGAAGAGCACTGCCAGAGGTAACCGGAGATCCAGTCTCGCTAACAGCAGGACCAGTAGCAGGACCAGTAGCGGGGCCGCTGGCAGGACCAGTGGCAGAGCCGGTAGCAGGTCCGGTAGTAACAGGAAGCTCGCTGCCAGAGGTCTCAGCAGGTCCAGTGGGGTAAGCAGGAGAAGTCTCGGTGCCGGCAGGGCTGCTAGCAGGAGCAGTAGCAGGGCCAGTAGCAGGTCCCGTAGCAGGTCCCGTAGCAGGTCCGGTGGCGGGGCCGCTGGCAGGACCAGTGGCAGGGCCGGTAGCAGGTCCGGTAGCAGGTCCGGTGGCAGGACCAGTAGCAGGGCCGGTGGCAGGACCAGTGGCAGGACCAGTAGCAGGGCCGGTGGCAGGACCAGTGGCAGGACCAGTAGCAGGGCCGCTGGCAGGACCAGTGGCAGAGCCGGTAGCAGGTCCGGTAGTAACAGGAAGCTCGCTGCCAGAGGTCTCAGCAGGTCCAGTGGGGTAAGCAGGAGAAGTCTCGGTGCCGGCAGGGCTGCTGGCAGGAGCAGTGGCAGGTCCGGTAGCAGGTCCGCTGGCAGGACCAGTGGCAGAGCCGGTAGCAGGTCCGGTAGTAACAGGAAGCTCGCTGCCAGAGGTCTCAGCAGGTCCAGTGGGGTAAGCAGGAGAAGTCTCGGTGCCGGCAGGGCTGCTGGCAGGAGCAGTGGCAGGGCCAGTAGCAGGTCCGGTGGCAGGACCGGTGGCAGGGCCAGAAGCAGGACCAGTGGCAGGACCAGTAGCAGGGCCGGTAGTAACAGGAAGCTCGCTGCCAGAGGTCTCAGCAGGTCCAGTGGGGTAAGCAGGAGAAGTCTCGGTGCCGGCAGGGCTGCTAGCAGGAGCAGTGGCAGGGCCAGAAGCAGGGCCAGTAGCAGGGCCAGTAGCGGGGCCGCTGGCAGGACCGGTGGCAGGACCAGAGGCCGGACCAGTGGCAGGGCCGGTAGCAGGTCCGGTAGTAACAGGAAGCTCGCTGCCAGAGGTCTCAGCAGGTCCAGTGGGGTAAGCAGGAGAAGTCTCGGTGCCGGCAGGGCTGCTGGCAGGAGCAGTGGCAGGTCCGCTGGCGGGGCCGCTGGCAGGACCGGTGGCAGGGCCAGAAGCAGGACCAGTAGCGGGGCCGCTGGCAGGACCAGTGGCAGGACCAGAGGCCGGGCCAGTAGCGGGGCCAGAAGCAGGGCCAGTGGCCGGGCCAGAGGCAGGACCAGTAGGGTAAGCAGGGCCAGTGGTGACGGGGAGTTCGCTGCCCGTAGTCTCAGCAGGGCCGGTAGGGTAAGCAGGAGAGCTCTCTACTCCAGTAGGGGAGCTCTGGGGATAGCCAGGAGTGGACTCAGGGTGGCCAGGTTGGCCGGGGTGGCTCTTGGTCGAGCTCTCATCACAATCCTCAGACTTGCTAGAGTGGGGAGGGCGACCTTCTCCTCCAGTGTGTGCGGGAGGAGTAGGGTATCCAACGGGAGAGGTCACAGGGTGGCCAGGGTATTTCTCGGTCTTGCTGGAGTGAGGTTGAGCACCACCTCCGGTGTGTGCAGGAGGAGTAGGGTATCCAACAGGAGTTGTCGCCGGGTGGCCGGGGTGGTTCTTGGTCGAGCTCTCCTCGCAGTCCTCATCTCCGCCAGCTGGAGGAGTAGGAAGGGCGCTGGATGATGAGCCGGCCGGAGGAGTAGGATAGGCAGGCAGAGAAGTGGGAGCGGCAGCACCACCAGTGTGGGTAGCCGTGTAAACAACGCAGGAGCAAGCAGAGCTGAAGTTGACGTAGTCGGGGCAGTTGGAGTAGTCGGTTGGGATAGCCGCGTTGGCTGTAGTGGTGGCGGCGAGCCAGTTGAAGCAAGCACCAGTGGCCTCGGCACTGAATCGAGGATCGATTAGGTTGCGGTAACAGTTGTTCTGCTCGCAGTCGGGGAAATGCGTAGCATTGGCCGCGCCAATGGCGATGGCGCCAACAACAATGGCACCCTTCATGATTAACACAATAACAATAAAAACTCTTAAGTGTCTTGTTGCTGAGGGTATAAACGAATGAACCTCTCAGACAAAAGACGAAAGAAATGAAGTGCGCAAAGAGCGACTGTGGGATGAATTCAGCGAAAGACTGTGGGATAAGGAAGGAAGGAGGGTACCAAATCCGGGGACCTTTGGGATGGACAGCAGCCTTATATCTTTGCAAGCTTCCAACTTTCCATTATTTCCAATGGGAAGAAAAAGCCGGCTAGACCAAGGAGTGGCCATAGTGCTAGCCCGCAATACGAAAATAACCCTGCACGGGTGGTCCAGGTGGTGAAGCCGGAGATGCTGGTCGTACGTCCTGTGCTGTGTGCATGATTTGAGAGGAGGGGATCCAGGATCCATCTCCTTTGAGGTGCAGCCGCAGCCGCCGCCACCACCAGGGCGGTACGTATCTCCACCAGCCGGTACATCAGCACAAATGCGTCGGTACCGGTACAAGCACGACAGCATGTGCGTACTGTGGTGCCCCGTTAGGCGGTACCTTGGTGGCGCCTCCAAGGTGGGCGGCGCGCGCAGGCCCGGCTGTGGAACCGCCGGTGCCAAAGTTGAGTGACAGGGGGGAGACAGCAGAAAGACACAGGTAGCACTTCGTATATACGGAGTACGCCCAGAAGGTCCCAGAAAGCTCAAAGCGACAGGCCAACCAGGGCAGAAGCGTGGTTCTCCACTCAGCGCCCCTGACTAGGTCTTTAGCGCAAGAGCGTTTCCGCCAACGCAAGTGCAAGGAGGGCCTTGCAGCGTCTCGCGGCACATTGACGACCTGTACCTATCACTCCGAATGGGGATTCTTTGACCAATCCTTTTCGTCTATTGACCAGTTCTTGCTTCTGTCTCAGCAAGGCGTCTTTTGCCGTCGCTTACCTATTCGCTTGCTTTCTCTTTGCTCTCGCTGTTTGTTTCTTCGCCTCCCGCAATCTCGACCAATCCTTTGGGTAGCGATGTTTAGTCGTCTCTGCCCTGTCTCTGCCCCATCCCTCTCTCGGCGAGTCTTTGGAA
This sequence comes from Trichoderma polysporum, assembly GCA_030278935.1. Lineage (NCBI taxonomy): Eukaryota > Fungi > Ascomycota > Sordariomycetes > Hypocreales > Hypocreaceae > Trichoderma > Trichoderma polysporum. Next base: position 15,417 of record JARFTM010000008.1, read on the forward strand.
ACATGCACGCATCCATCGCAATCTCTGTAAGGACAAACCCCCCAGTTTAGTCAATACGGGGAAAGGCGGTCATTGTAGTACTCTGTTGACAGCATACTTGGTCATACCAGTAAGGAGTAACACTCCGTACTAGTACCCCATAGTATTAGTAGTAGAATTCCTTGGAAATTGAGTAATACCTGTACCTTTATTAAGGGACACAAGGTATTTTCCTGCCTTTTTCTCCGGGTCTCCCATGTTCCACAATTTCAACACCATGGACAGCCCCCTTATGTGCAAACGGGTGTGTACAATTTCCATATTCGGTTGTACCGTAGCAGTAGCAGTATGGAGCACTTCGTACAGGACGGTACCAATATGGTGTTGGCAAAACTGCTATCAATAGCACACACACGTGTATGCCAGCCAGTACTAGTAGCGCCAGTAGTATCGGAGTCGAAGTAACATGTCATATTGTACTCTGTACCGTTAATTGCTGTCCAAGAGTCAACAGGCCACCGGAAATGATCAACAAGGCGGCAAGCCTGAATCTCCTCTTCTTCTAGACTCATTGGCGAGATTCGTGGTCCCGTAGTATCGGTGATCCGAAATTAGAAATCATGCGAGGCCCTGTTTCTGCACGGCTCGGCGGCTCAAGCAGTCTTACATAATCCATTGCACCTATGAACATGCTTAGACTTGTGCTTTGCACGAGTGAAGTGCATACAGTATTATTAGAGAGGCGAGACAGGCAGCTTCCTAGACAAGATCGATAACGAGAATCTAAGCGCCCGTTATCTGAGCTACCCGGTGAGACACCATTACTGTGTGTTTTACTAAAGGCGTCATGGTTGACTTCGCAGTCGTCCGTGGGATTAATATTTTTAATATTCCTCAATCTCATCTAGGAAAATGATAATGGTTAGCATAGGGATGCAAATTAATTGGCATGTTGCGCTGTGACGTCCGTGTTCTACCCAAACCAACCATGACTTGAATATTCTTTCCACGCAAAATCGGTTGGTTGCAAAAGATACCCGGGAGCTTGTAGGAAAGGCTGCGTAATTGTCTTTGCTACTTGCATATTCGGGTGGCATCGCATTCAGGTGAGCAATGTAGCGGCAGTTGCTGCTGCCCACCCAGAAATGCAGCCTGCTGCGAAGACGCGGCTAATTCTTCATGTCCTCACCACCATCACCTGTTGATGCTATTCTTGTGTACGATCGTCCCTCCACCACTTTCGTTGCGGGCTCATCGCCAGGCTGGCGGGTCATCGTGACGTTGCAAGCGCTCTCTTACTACTGCTGTGCGTGTACTAATACAATATCGATACGAAGTACTGTAGCCTGTATGTGTTGCGGCACCGGAAGACGCAATGAATGGAGGCAGGCCGCCAAGGCGCAAAAGATTACTCTCCAGCAGCGTGCCACGCGAAATGGTTGGCTGTGGTGCGTCCGTGAGCGGTGGCTGTTTGCATAGCGCTAGAGCCAGGCAGTATTTTCACAGCTCGTACGGAGTTCCCCTTTGGTCAGTCGGGCCGCCTTGGCCACTCAAATTGGCAGGGGCCGCAGCTGCTGATGGGCTGTGCTGATCTGTTTGGCATTGAACAAGGGTGGGGGGAGATGAGTCGAAGAGGGATCATGCCGGCTGAAGAAGAAGAAGAAAAAAATGGATGGATGAGGATGAAGATGGAAGTGGAAGAATGACCGGGCGGAATTACCTGTATTCAAAAGCAGAGATACGTCACCAGTGAATATTTCCCGTTTGTGTCGTTGCGCATTCAGGAAGCTGCGATGCGATAACAGCGATTGGGCAGGAAGGTTTTTCGCGACAGGTACTCTGTACCTTGTACTGTAGTGGCAAAAACAAGCGGTTTTTTGCAGATCTAAGCACTAAAAAGTTCAATCTACTTCACACACTCGCAGCACCATCGCACACGCATAAAGTACCCAGGTACGAACTGCTCTGTAATATCTCTGATGCTCCGAACAGCGATCGCGCATCAGTTCTTTTTTTTTCTCGGCACGATCGCTACGATCCAACCAAAAATTTCCCACCTTCAAGGTTCAAATTCTCACCCCCGCCGCTTGGCGTGTTGGGACGCCGATCTCGAAAGTTGAAGCCCAGTTGAAGCCCGCCCAAGTCGCACAATTCGAGCGCAAGACCGGCGGAGACTGGCCCTGGCTTCACAAGATGCGAATTTTCATGCTGTGCGTCTCGGTGGATCTCATGGCATCATAGAAAGAGGCGTCGCCTTTGAGCCATTTGTCGTGCCGGAGCAGAACATCAGCTAGTTGATTCGATGCCACGATCAGCCTCCACAAGACAGGCAACAGGCTTGTCAACGCTCATTGTTGGTACCTTTCGAAGTAGTCTCGTGTGGTTCAATTTTCTTGTTGCTTATTGTGCCGTTTGATTAGTGCTCCGATGAAAACATAGCATTCCAGCTTTTTTTTCTCCCGTGTTGCCTGAATACGAGGCCCAACTCCATCTTGCAGCAACATGCACTGCAGCCACCAACCGCTTCATGCAACTCGGCCATCCAGTAAAATCGCTACAGCTGCCCTCTCTGCTTCTGCGCAGCTGAGCTAAACAGCCTACTGCAGCTGGAGTTACGCTTGTGTGTGTGAGCAATGTTGGATGCCGTAATTTCTACTACCGCAGCTATGCACTCTTACTAGCAAGAGTCTCTAGGCCCGTAGTACGGAGCATGAAGGACACGCGATCCACCGCACAAGACCCCACCATTCCGTATCCCGTATTCATCGACAGGAGAAGAAGCTTAGCTGCATGCTACTCTGTGATCTGTGTCTGTACAAAGTACATGCTCTGCGTAGACAGCACGCACAAGCGGGTCGCCGCTGCGTGGAAGCTGGAGATTCGAGATGTAATAATAGTATCATAGCCCTCGTATACGCGGGCGAATATTACAACTCATACGAGAGACTTGATATCGCTGGCAAATAGGAGCTATCATCTTAAGCTTATACCACCCCCACATTCATCGTCATGCATTGAAGAGAACATTTCTCGCATGAATGGCCCGCCTATTACGGTGGCATCTTGCCAACTTCTCATAGTGCTCCGTATAGATACATACCGCTGCCTCATTCTAGCAAGACGCTGTGTGCGAATGGTATTCTGTAGCCCACATGCCCGGGACTCTCGGTTAGCCAGTCAATATGCCCCATTTCTTGTCATGTTCAACATCATCGATGTTCCTCTTCCTCGGATCCATCATGGTCCACCTATTGTGGCCCGACCGTCAGGCCGTCTCCATGCGTGGAAAGGTGGCGAACGGGGCGATGGAGTGACCGATTTTGTGACCAGAAATTCCCGAAGCTAAATGTGGTTGCTGGCATGGTTCTAGGTAGTTGAGTAGTTGGCTTGATGAACTCGCTGTGTATAGGATCATCACTCATCCGAAATGCGTGTGTATACAGTATGTAGAGTACAAAGGACGAAAGAAACTAGCCAGAGGCATAGTCTAAAGAATTTTCTTCATTCAATGACGAGCTGAGTCGTTCATTTCTCCTCACTATTGTTCTCTGATTGGGTTCGTTGGCTTGGCAGTGTACACTATTGCGGATGGACTCTAGATCGATCAGTCGTTGTTGGTTGGGTCTAAACTCTGCCGGTGACCGTCGTCTATCATCATTTGCAACCAACACGCCATTTTGAGCTATTTTTATAATCACCACCGGAACACTTCGGCCAATGGGATCTTGAGATCGTCAAGATTCCTCTTCGGTTGGTGTTCCGCCAGTTGTCCTGTGCCTCCTGGGCAATTTATGATGGGAGCACGGACATTGCTTGATGCCCAAACAGGATGTGGCTTTCTTTCTTAACTCCTCTCACTTGTACTCATATGTTTGACGGGGATGCTGCAGTGAGAAGTCACGAGTGAACAAGGAGTTCTGCATGAAGGACCGTCACTTTGATGCAGAGTTTCGGCGATGCTGTACTCTATAATCCATACAAGACGAGCCTGACTGGCTGCGACAGCCTTCCGATAGACAGTTTTCCTTCTATGTTGTCTCATATCACGCTATTAGCCTCGAAAAATGATGACTGCCTAAGATGATTTGGGATTAATGCCATTGCTGGATCAGCTTTTTTTGGCCACTCAGCAGTCTCTCGGCAGCCTCTCGAGCAAATTAGCTCAGAGGAGGACTGTGTGACAGGTTTTCTATGCCCATGGCCCTTCGAAATACAGCTGGAGAGCCCTAATACCTGATTTTATTCTGCACATAATCATGACATTGAAGCTGAACGACCGTAAATAAAGACAATTTGTCTATTAATATTGCTACTGTATTCGCGGCGTGGCATTTCACTGAGATATATGGAAATACGAGCTTCAGTCAAAATATTTATTTAACGCACTATCACTTCTGAATGGCCACCTGACGACGTAATCACGTTATGTATCGCATTTGTCGCGTGGATGTAATGAACAGATTCGACTCAAATTAAGCAACGGTGATTGTACGTCGAGGTCCAACTGTAAGAAGGAGAAATTCCATTTTATCCGTATACTCGGTCTCGTAACTCATCTTATCGCACGACTCTCAAAAAACAATCTGAACCAGTCTTATCGGATAGCGTCTCTGAAGTAGACTGTTCCTGCGTGACCCTTAGTAGCAAGGGGACTACGGCTGAACTGTCTATACCTACTGAGCTCCAGAGTCCACTCGTTGCTCAATAGGGTATCCGTCGGGGTTCAGTCAGTCTTAGTTACTATGCCAGCAATTCTCTTTAGAATAGACTCCAGCCGTGCGCCTTCTGTGGAATCCAAGTCGAGGTTGTCCAAGGCGTGGATAGCGAAGCATTTTACTTCGATTGACTGTTTATCGTCAGAACAAGCGCTCTTTGGAATGGCAATCCGCATCGGGGGTTGTTTAAAACCATGGGGCCAGTTTGGCTGTCTAGGCACTTCAATGTGGAAGAGTGCCATATCTTCATGAATACCCGGAGGCGGGCTCAAACGACAGCCCAAGAATGGTTCACCATGCTCATTCGGCTGTGGAGGGCGCAAGACTACACCTTGAGACTTGACCCATTTGGTGATACGTTTGATATGGGCGTTATCATTCTCGCCATTGCGTACTCGAAGTTGAGAGGCTGCCTGTAGGGCATCTACCCATCGTTGGGCATCTTCGGGTCCGTTGGGATGCTGGGCCTTGGCTTTATTAGACAATTTGTTGATATACGGCAATAAGCTCTTGGCAGCAACTTCGAGAAAAAGCTCTGTGATTAAGTGGGAGACGTCTTTGGCGACGGGCTCTTTCTCGCGGAGGCCATCTAATCTTGCCTGAGCTATCTCTGTAGCACCTCGTGACTTGCTCTCAGCACCCTTAATAGCATCTTGAATCATTGTTGCAATCTTTCGGATCTGAAGGGCGGTAAGAGGTTGCTGCGGCAGAGGGAAATACCCTTGGGCAACTTGTAGATACACCTTGACCACGGTCCCAATATCAGGCAGGATTCTTTTCGCGTTAACAACCATAAAGTAAGCCGTCGGGAGACTTGTAGCGGCCATTCCATATTCTTGTTTATCGTTGTCTGCTGGAGTCCACTCCGAGTTAGGAAAGGGGAGCAAAAGGACTGGAAACAATGAGTCCGCGCTGTCGTTTACTTGATGTTGCTCCCACGCGACTTTGCCATAGGGGCTACCTTTGTGTTCATCGCCGAAAAAGAGTTGCCAATCTCGTCTCCATTCGGGGTAGAAAGGGAATGTGATCCAGAATGATACTCGGCTTTCTTTATTCGTTGGAGAGAAGAAGGACTTGATTTGCCTAGCAATGGTTCGCGTCTCGATTGACTGGCGATGGATTTGTTGCCAAAACGGTGATGGATAATTCACGTAGAGTTCGCCGGCTTTTGCCACAGCAGTGACACGGATTATCTGAATAGCGGCAGGTTGGATGAAAATAGACTCACGCGGAGGAAAACTGTGGTATTGAGGACCATCTGGTCTGAAACCCACGAAATCAAAGCCATTTGCAGGGTCGACAACGGTGGTTGGCCTCATATACGTGGGTGGTATCGTAAACATGGTTTTCATCATAGCCGTATCCGCTACGTCAAGGAGATCGGCAGTCAATGGAGTTCCAGTGTCTTTCAATGGCAAGCCGACAATCGCAAAAAGATGCCAGGACTCCCCACATTTGATCTGAAGTTTCATGACAACCAGGGGCGCAGTTCCCACTCCAGTGAGAACTTGCACTCGAACACCTGGGGAGTTGGTTCGTCCCATGAAACGAATGTGTTCGTCGTCGAATCCTGGTAAAATACATCCATTGACATGAAGGAGAACTGAATGCAGATCAGATTCGCGGATGCCGCGGATAGATTCTTTATTGGCAGCAGACTTCTCAGCGGCGGGAGTATTAGACTCCATAACCACGACGGGAATAACGGTTGAAAGAGTGAGATTCTATGAGTACCTATGACAGGAAAATTGTAAGAATGGCAAGATTGGCGACGACCGAAAACACTTCTTGTGAGGGGATGGAGGTGAGAAGAAGAGAAAACTCGGCATTCAGTGTTCCTGAGAGAGTAGAATATAGCAAACAAACAAAAAGAGAATTTGTGTGTGGCTGTCACCTGATTTCGGTTCAGTTACCGCACAATGCGAAGATGAGAAGTGGAAGGAGCGACGTGTGCTGCAGCTGCCAAGCGTTTGGCAGCTGGCGGTCAAGAACGTCTGAAGTTGGTGCGAGTAAAACTTCAAAGATGCCAGTCGCAAAGTTTCTGTAAGAAGCAAGACAGGTCGACAAGTTGACGCATCACAGGCATATCGCTGGCTCCAGTCAGATACCTAGTACTGAGTGATAAATAAGTTCGGGCGATCTAGTTGTAGCCTCGACAGGAGTTACCGTGTTGTGTCGTTTTCTTCGGAGTGCAATTTCCTGCAAATTGTCATGCATAATGAACATGTTCCCCTATGATTGCGGCAGTCTTCGTGACCAGGCGAGGGCGATGCCAGGAAATCTTGCTCAAAATGCTCGATGTTACCTCTGGACTTGAATTGCCAATGATCCTAAGACAGTATGGGTATACGGAATATGGCACTACATAAATTTACCATTTCAAATGATCCGGCTCGTCGATGGGGTAGTTTTAGTGCCTAGCCGTCTACGTGATATTCCTCAGTGAACCGTACCACAGCATGGTCATCCTACTACGGCGGTCACTGATCTATGGATACTTTCCGTTCCCTATCAGGAGTCACTCGGTGTTAAGAGAATTGAGCTGCAGTTCCTCTGCATAGGAAGCTCGAAGGGTGAGTAAGTGATGATGCGACACGTGGAATTCGACAATAGGTGCTCTATGGGAGAGGCTTGCGCCGGTGGCCTTGGACATACTTGGATACTGATAGTATGTTTTAACAACAGCACCAAGTCGTAGTATCAATTCTTATCAAAATTTATCGGCCACTGAGTCAAAAAAAAAAAAAAAAAAAAACGATCCGCTGTTAAGCTGGGCAATGACTCCCAACTTATCATCGTCTTCAACAGGAAATCCCTAGACTAAAAGCGGAGGTGCTTCTGCGACCGATTCTAATTACTGACCAGACTCTAGCAAAGCATGGAATAAACAGCGACAGCCCTTCGAGCTTGCGCGAGCTTCTAGCATCAAACACGTAGTACAAATGTACACGCCTCGAAGTCTTGAAGCAACGAAACGAACGGGAATCGTCGCATAGACTGCGACACAAATGCGCAGATGAAAGACGCAGTCAGCCATCTAAGTGCACAATTGCCGATAAAGTTGCTATGCGAGCCTATCCGTACAGAACAGAGCTCGCAAATCTTCTTAACTAAAGAGACACTCCATTACTGGGCTTTATAAATTTCGATGCCATCGAAACTCAAATAGGTCTGCACATGCGCCTGCAGAATTTAACTGCTAAGGAATGAATGATATCAAGATGAAAATTCGAAGCTAGATAAAATCCATGGTCAGAGCAATATGGTGCCGTGGCGGAAGCTTCACCAAATATGTATCTAGGAGTTGGAGTTGCACAGAAACGATGCTTGGAAAATCGTGTGGAGTATGAAAGCAATAAAATTGCCATATCGCAACTGCTCGCGACGACTTGCAGCGACATTTATCCCCCATTCCAAAACTAACTGGACGGCGAAAATTACCCTTTGGTAACAGCGCTTGACTGCTCGACTTCTGATGCCACTCTGTTCACTATCGAGAATTACGCTTTGACAATACATTTGATTGCAGCGGTTATTGAAGACGCATTGAGGACAGTGTTTTGTACGTGTACCCCAACTGACCTGAGGTTCGCGTGTATACCTCAGCTGACAGCAGCTTGTGAAGGTGTTTACTTCAATTACGTGTAACCTGGCCGTGTATACGGAGTACATGTACCTGAGCTGACAGGAGGTCGCGACTCTAGTCTGAGGACATACCTCAACTAACATCCTCGCGTGCCTGAACTAACACCAGCTCCACTATTATTATTTAACAAGGAAGCCTCACCTAGCATAAGGGTTAAGTGCGTTTATTGGCTATATATAATAAAAATAAGGGACGTGTCCAAATAAGAGTGGAGCTGGTGTCAGTTAGGAACGCGAGGTTATGTCGGTTGAGGTATATCCTCAAAACGAGGATAAAAACACCTAATGAACGCGCTTGAACCTCATGTCAGCTCAGGTCTTCATAAAATAATATATACAGCCCTCACGTACCCTTCTATAATATAGCGCCTGTCCCTCTATAATACAGTGCATGCCCTTTTATAATGTAGTGCATACCATTCTATAATGCAGCGCATGCCATTCTATAATAAAACAAACGCCCTTTTATAATATAACATATACTTTGCCATTATAATATATATATATTATATTATGGTATTTTGCCACGTTTAATTGATTATATATGCAAAAACTCATGTCAGTTGAGGTCGGGAAAAAAATGAATAAGGTGGAGATTTAGTTTGGTTAGGTAGGCGAGGTTATGTCAGTTGAGGTTTATCCACGCTACCTGACCTGACCCTATCTCCACTTTTTCTGGCTTCCAGGGGAGTTGACCTGACATGAGCTTTATAGCTTTTAATTGGCTAAAAGGCTAGAAAAGCGGGCTATCGCAGTTGACATAAGGCCCGCTTTTTATAGCCAATAAAAAGCTATACAGCTCATGTCAGGTCAACTCAAGAAAAAATGGAGATTTATTCAGGTCACGTCGTTGAGGTCATGTCAGCTGAGATATATCTACGTTGTTATGGCCTCGTTGGAAGTGGAGCTCGGGTTAGCGTCGTGATCTCCAGTCAGCTCAAGTACCTATACGCGGTCAGGTTCGCGACCTTCTGTCAGTCGAGGTAGTATAAAGAAGTACACTGACCTGAGTGCACTCTTGATCTCCATTGGTGAACGTGCCTGAACCTACAGTCCCTTCTGTTTATTAATATATTAACCTTTCTTTATCCCAATACAATTCTCGTTTCCTTCTTCCTTCTCCATACCCCTTGCAACAACTGTTTTTCAATCCTCTTTTTTTTTTTTTTTTTTTTAATAAATCGTTGCATGATGACGCGGTATAGGTACTTTGACTGATCCGAGCTCGTACCTCAACTGGCTGGAGCTCAAGTTAGTTGAGTAGCACTTCTTCATTGTATTTCGCACTTTACAATACAGAGTGCTCGCTAGTGACATGATTGCTCACACATTGTGTTTTCGCTACTAAGAGAAACTCGATCTTGGTGGTATCACTGGCGAACCAGAATTCGCTGCCATTGGCGGGAAATTCTTAATGGCTAACGGCGCGCAGATTTAAAATTAGCACATACAATAGGGTAGCAGGGAATGTTTCCAGTATATACTGTCGCGACCTTGTTGAATGAAGAACAAGACGCTGGCAAAAATTCTGAAATGTCTAGAAATTGAAACCCCTTATTCTCACATAACGTTCATATATAATGGCAACGGCACGGTAGGGAGATATTTTCTGTATTTAATGGTAAATTAAGCGTTATGTAGCTACCACTAGACATGGGGTAATGCGAATACCAATCTCTTCTCCCCAAACCAAAAAAGGTATTGGAGAACAATGTTTTACTCCATTATAGTCTATGTAACTAAACAATGAAAATATTATCTTTCGCGAGAATGCCCGAATGCTGGATAATGTCTGATGCACACGTGACGCCGGAAGTAGGACAACCGATATCTTAACTCCGCCGTGGTACTGGTAAATGGGACAAAGCACCTCTCGCAATTTCATTGCCTGAAATGGTAATTTGAATTGAAAAAGCATGGAAAAATATAGACCCAAATATATGTTCAAAGTACATCTTGTTAAGTTTTCGAATTACAGCCTACCGGTAAAACCCGGTGTGGCCGAACTGGACGCCATTACTTGGTGCAATGCGCCGGGTGCTTTGTGTCGGCACTTCACTACATCGATATCGGCTATCAGTATGCATGTAGTGCGGCTTAATACTCTCCAGCTGCGATTGGCGGGGTCGATCAAGCCCCCACGTTGGCAAGGCTGGACAGATGAATGGCTCCGAGAGCCTCGGGAGACCCCGACACCAGCCACAGGAAAAGATTGCGTTCCTGTACTTTGTAGGTCCGCAAACAGCGCGCCAGAAGTAAAATGCTGGCTGAGTGGTTGGTTGAGAATGGTCATCGGAGGTATATACAAGGCTACAGTACGGAGTAGTTCTACAAAAGATTATGCCATGTGCCTAGCGATGCGTTTGTAGAAGCCGGACTTTCTCTGATAACAGAAATAAAATCTCTTCAGCCTCAATCTTCATATCTCGGTATCTCGGGATGACCGATTTCGACATCACTCTAAGACCTGTGGCTGATGCAGCCACCTCATCATGGCCCGTGCCCAGCCTTTAATCCGTCCAATAGAATTACCCGAGTGTTCCCGAGCCCACCCTTGCAACAATTTTTTTTTCTTGCCCCTAGACTAGCGCCTCCCCGGCTGGAAGGGAACAGCGCAGCGAAAAAGACCTCAAACAAAAGCCGCTGCTTTGCATCACCGCTCTCCCCAGATAAACCTCAAACCTCTCCACGTCGGATCTCTCGACCCTCTCTAGACCTTTTCTTTCCTCCCCACTCAGTGTTTGTTCGCTGCTTCGACTTCTCCCGTCACAATGGCTGCCGCTCAAGTTCAGATCCCCGAGCCCAAGAAGCTCGAGGGATTCTCCCTCTACTCCCGGTTCGCCCTCGCTGGTGCCGTCTGCTGCTCCGTCACCCACGGTGGTTTGACTCCCGTCGATGTGTATGTTGCTACTTCCTACTCTTTGATCTGTTCTTTGTGGACTGTGGAAGCCCAAACCATCCCTGCTCAGGCGGTGTCTTCTTTGCCGCCGTTCTCTGACATGTGAAAATGAACTGCCATGGCTGACTGAATTTTCTTTTCTTGTGATACAGCGTCAAGACTCGTATTCAGCTCGACCCTGCTACCTACAACCGCGGTCTTATCGGTGGCTTCCGCCAGGTTATCCAGAGCGAGGGTGCTGGCGCCCTCCTGACTGGTGCTGGCCCTACCTTTGCCGGTTACTTCCTCCAGGGTGCCTTCAAGTTCGGTGGTTATGAGTTCTTCAAGGCCCAGTTTATCAACCAGCTTGGTCTTGAGACTGCCTCCAACAACCGCACTGCCATCTACCTGGCCTCTTCTGCCGCTGCTGAGTTCTTTGCCGATATTGCCCTCTGCCCTCTTGAGGCTACCCGTATCCGTCTCGTTTCCGAGCCCACCTATGCCAACGGTCTCGTTGGTGGTTTCTCCAAGATGCTGAAGAACGAGGGTGTCGGTGCTTTCTACGCCGGTTTCGGACCCATTCTTTTCAAGCAGTAAGTTTTCTCGCCAAGTAAAGTTACTCATTTTGGCATTGCGCTTACACTATCTCCAGGATCCCTTACACCATGGCCAAGTTCGTCGTGTTCGAGAAGGTCTCTGAGGCCGTATTCCGGTCCTTCCCCAAGGAGGACATGTCCGGTGGCATGCAAACCACTGCCAACCTGGGTTCTGGTCTGATTGCTGGTTTCGCCGCCGCCATCGTTTCTCAGCCTGCCGACACCATGCTTTCCAAGATCAACAAGACCAAGGGTCTCCCCGGTGAGGGAACCACCTCCCGTCTGATCAAGATCGGTCGTGAGCTCGGCCTCCGTGGCTCCTACACTGGTATTGGTGCTCGTCTCTTCATGGTCGGAACTTTGACTGCTGGCCAGTTCGCCATTTACGGCGATCTCAAGAAGAGCTTGGGCGCAGTAGGCGGTGTAGAAATTGCCAAATAAATGTTGTTTTTGCATGATCTGATGATAAAATGGGGTTTTGGGAGGACGAAAAAAAAGTGGACCGAGATTTCGAAGAGGGCAGCTATATACGGTACTGCCCAAGAGCTGGGCTTTCCTTGGATTGCTGGGAGTTTCCCTATCACATATAGAAGGGGGCAGTCTTCATTTCGACTGAGACCTTTGAGAGATTTGGTTTCTTGTTCGATTGTTTGATCGGGTTGATGAAGAGGGCCTAGAAACAGGCGCTGGTAAACATCTCTTGATTGCCTAGAGTAGAGTATAGAATCGGCAGACCACTGGCATCCCCGCTACGGGTTGTATAATAGTCAATCTTCTTGCGTTATCTAATAGACTGGAGTTTTCTGGCTATATTATGTACTTTTATCTTGATGCACTGGCGTTTTAGATGATATCTTGATGTTAGGGGTCCTACGGCAGAATTTGGCGGTGAGTTATTAATAGCCCAGGGGACCACTACGTCAATATTCCTATTCCAAACATCAAATTCACTTACATAAGCAATGCACTTACCCCCCTCAACTTGGGTACTCGGTACATCTTGCGCTTCATTATCGTCAATTTCTAAGCTTGCATTGTGTACGTGAACTCGGTTGTGCGAAATTCTCCTTTTTTTGGTTTAATTCCAAACGAAACATCATTGCGCGACCAACTCTTAGTAGGCCTTTCGAGATGAAATCAACACTATTACAAGGGCTCTACAACGTGGAATACGCGCCTAATGATCAAATGATCGTAGATAAGCTTGCTAAGGTCTTCCATGATCAGAAATTAAAACGCCAAGTCGAACAATTAGTTCTTGACATCTAGGAAGATTCAGATTCGGCCTACAAATACGGGGTTTGAGGTTGATTGGGCTGAAATTGAAGATGAACGGTTCTTGAACCGGCTTCGAAGATCTGGACTAGCGACTTCAGAGTCTTGTCATGTACCAGGCCTACATACATGTAGGTTCTATTCCTCCAGCTTCCAACCTACTACGTGCGTTTCTTCTACCATATAACGCATTCCTCTTGACTCAATTCGCAACCGACTGGAGGTGATCCTGTGAGCAATATTGCCAGCACTCACCATTATCACACATGTAGCATAACAGTCATGAGATAGAACGTCGTCCAGGAGGACCACTCGCACTGGCGTTCCCACGAGCGGCTTCAGTACATCGTCGTTACTGGAGGCGAATATCTCCTCCGCTGGTGACCTCAGCTTGAATCTGGCCTTATCATCGCCGTCGTCGTAGGCCCACACACTGTTATTGGGCATGGTGTATCCAGTGACGACGGCCATGCCCTCCTTGTTCCCTTCGACTTTGCGTCCCGCCCTGTTTAGCCGACCCAGGCCTGTGGCGAAATGGGAGGACTGTCGCATATTCGGCAACCAACACCGCCCGTTGCTGTCGCAGGTGGTGGCTCCGGTCAGCAACTCGGTGGTAATCATGCCATTTTCTAGAGCTTCCGTGAGGACGTCCTCCATGGTGCTGGTGTAGCGCACCGTTATCTGTCCTCCGCCCTCCACCATGCCCAGCAATCCGTATAGCTGGTCAAGTTTCACCGTCGCCCTGCGCTTCCGTGTTGCCATGACGGCCCCCATGAGAGTGAAGGTCCGGGGCGCTCCCCATTGAACCATCAGCTCCCTGCTAGCGGCATCATTGGACGTCCTCATTGCTAAAAGTTGAGTGTCTGAAGACAAGGTGATGCTAAGCGATTGTACGTTGGTGCTTGCTGGGAGGGCTGGCAGATGGCTCACATAGCCGCACCGGCCAAGCCTAGTTGCATTGAGGATGTTGTCCACCAGCCATCCTTCTAGGATGTCGTTGCTGGTCACGAATTTACTGCTGTTGGCGAGGAGTCCTTCCTGCCACGTCCACACGCGGGTAAACCAAGCGCTGGCCTTGACTTGTGCTCTGAAGACTGCTGTATCCCGGGCGAACTTCCGCCGTTGCATCACCATACTGGCCTCACGTACATCTGCCGGTAGCACGGCGCTCACATGAGGCAGTAGGCAGGCAACATGAGTCGCCCCCGAGTAGATTTCGCCCATTTTTGGTATTTGTTCCTCTTTATGGGTGAGACACCTCTGGTTAATGCAAAACTGGTCTATCCAGAAGATCGTGACTTTCGTCTCCTCACACATGCGTTGTACAGCGCGTTGCAGAATACTGCCCTGTGCTTCAGACCACACATAACTCAGTGCCACATAGGATTCTCCTTCTTTCATGGCCCGCACGGTGTTAGTTTCGTAGTCATACACGTGTTTCCCACTTGTGCACTTCCCGTCTCTTTCAGCGCACCGGCAATCCTCATACGCGCGTAGGTTGCTGGGGAACTGCCATGTCGGAGTCTCGCCTTGTGTTTGGGCGTCCCCGCTGATAGTATCATCGCTGGTGTTGGTGTTGATCTGCTCAACCTCCCACCCCACTGGATCAGTCACCTCGCAAGCTCTGTACCTCACTAGACCGAAGGCATCAAGCAGGGCTTTATCCGACCCTTCCTCGTAGCACCCATACAACTCATCTGGCACCACGTTGCTGGTTGCCCAAATCTTGGGCATCTTTTCTTCTAGGTTCCTGAAGCTGGCGGGGAGGGTATTGCGATTAAACAAGGATCTTCCATAGGCCTCCACCATGAACATATTGATGACCTCGACTACTTGCAGCAGCTCATCGGACACATAAAAGAACCCATCCTCTTTGCTGAAGGTCCATGCAAACTCTCCACTATTTATGGTCACACGGCATGTGCCCCGAGTATCCTCGACTATGTCAACCGAATTTGTTACATGCCATTGTCTGGCGGTTGCAGATTGCGCAGGGTCACTGTGAAGTAAGAGGTGGCGGTCTATCACTCCATTCTTCACGCCGCTCATGTAGGTTCCTTCTGCCAGCTTAACTGTTACTCGAGTGCGAGCATCCAGCTTATGTTCCTCCTCATTTCTGTCTTGCCGCAGTTCCGCCATATTATTGAGCACCCAGTCAGTGTTACCAATATCAACTGCATACTCTGCTTCTAATGGTGAAGCTGCCCACTGTCTGTTACTCTGTTTTTCATGTGCCACTTTCTTGGCCATGGCTGCCGCTTTGATGCGCAAGCTCGACATAATCGATTTTTTTTATTACTGGTGGCTTTCGATATAACTTTAAAGAAAATATGCCATTTCGTGCGTGTTGCTGGAGATATAGATGTTATATGTTGAAGTATAGACCTAAATATCTAATACTGATCTGTACTCTTACTTGATTATAGCCGCTACGTCATATTGGAAATCAGGCCTGTTGGGCAGAAATAATGCAAGGTAAAGGGCAACCCCCCTTTAGGCTAGAAGTTGGGTACAAATTGTATACATACGTAGGTGGCTACCTGGTAGAAAGCAGCTGGGAACTATAATATACACTCTTGGCTCAATAAGTTATATAATGTTGTTTATATGAAGGAGAATCATAGAAGAGTTGTAAGAAATTATGCTCTCTCGGATGAAGACGTATTAAATCGCTTCTTCTTGCAGTAGCATTTTTGGACAAGATATCGCAGCATCATGCCGCTGATAAATATTGAAGCTAATTTTATCCATGCCTCTCTAAAATTTCGCACCAAATGCATTCACGGTCAAGCTTGATGCGGAGATATGATTCAAAAGTGAAGACATTTATGCATCGAGTCTATTTTAACCATCAGCTAGAATCACACACTGCCTCCAAGAAGGCTGGTTGAAGAAAGACCGTCAGCCAAAGGAAATGAAGCTCAAAGTCGAGAACGTCTACACTGTTGCTACCTTTTAATCACAGATTTTCTCTTTTCTCTTTACTCTTTCTCATTATCTTGCCGGGGCGCTTGGTCTCAGCTCATTGCCAATTGCAGATCTGCCTCACCTCCAAGCCCTCCAACAGCTTGCTGTACGCAGTTGGGTGACAGCCGAGAAAAAGAAAAAAAAGAAAAGAAAAAAAGCCTGCAGAAACCATTCTCCCCTCCTCTTTACTAACATTCTCACAATCTTCCTCTTTTACTCTAGCACAACCACACAATGCCTGTTTCTTCGGAGACTTGGGGATCCGATTGCATTACTGTGCAGCCTCACATATGTCATCAACAAAATTTCACACCACTTTTCCTTTTTCTTAATCCAAGTCGCTATGGTATGCGGTACATTGTTTGAAGCCTCAGTGGCCATTTCAGTCATGGAATATCGCAATCTCGTCATCACTGCATTTTGTTCGCCTTCTATAAATGGTTTCTGACCATGTCCAATAGCGACTCGGAGCTGAAATTCGTTGACCATAAATGCACCGGAGTCACTGAGACTTACATCGTGGTCGAAAGGAGGGATACATCTTCAGGAAATTTATGCGATGTTGATTCAGACGGATCACTAGATCGATTGACGAGGATCTCAGCTGAGAGACTGAGATTTTTTGCTTTATCGATCTAGGTTGCCTGGTTTAAAGGCTTGTGAGCGGCTGCGCAATTGTTACGGCAATTTTCTCACAATCCATATGTCCCTGCTATGTTTCTCTCCAGCCGTCTCTAATCTTTGCCAGCTGGCAGCCTTGTTGCCGGAATTCTCACTCTTCCTTCATCAATTTCCATCACTGGACAGCTGGGGCCACCAGGCGACCGATAGGCACACCAAAAACGAGGGAAAATTCTTTTTCTCTTATCTTCTCTCGCAATTTAAAATTCCCTTCGCCTTTTCGCTCGCTTTCCCTACATTATCCCACACTTAAACTACCAAACAACGCATTGTACGGCTTGAGGGTAGGACTAAACGGCTATTTATCGTTTGAAGTTGCTCAATATATTGACTGCACTTTCCCTGTTGATAACGATTTAAACCGTATCAACATGGTGCTGCAGAGTAGTACCCGCCGTCGAATTCGTGAGCCCGCTGCTAATGTTTTCGACAACAAGGATCATCGCACCGAGATGCTGATTAAAAAAGCAACTAAAGAGACAGCGCGACAACAGGACCTCGTCGACAGGTGCGAAGAGGCAACATTTGAGGCTCACCTTTTACCTTTCCCAGAATCAGAGTGGGTTCCATCCGATACAGACAGAGACACCTTTGGTATCATGGGAACGAATGAGCCAACGGAATATCTTATGATAATCCCTCTCAGAAAAGCTTGCAATAAGTTACCCAATGTTGGATCTGCTGTTGAGGTTCATCTGGCTGTCGATCAAATATTTCACACAGCGCCAAAATTCCCTGTTTGGGGTCGAGAACTTGAACGGCTTGTAAAAGATATCCATGGCCATCTAAGCCTTGCGGAGAGCAAAGCTTATTGCGCTGAAATTCATTTCCAACGTGAAATTGAGAAAAAGTGTTGTGGAGAAGACTGCGCCAATGATGACTTTCGCCAGAAGGAAATCGATGACACCAACGTATTCAAGCGTTATCAGGATATCGCCGCAGGTTATCTTTGGCAATATAACGCGAATATCTCCAACGAGGCAATGCAAGAATTCCCTTCGGAGTCTGACGACGACGTACGACGATGGCATGATGCTCTTAAATTTGCATCTGAACTGGGAACTGATGTGCTTCAAGGAGGGCCCGAGCATTATGATCGCATCCGAAATTGGATCCAGAAGCAGGAGGTTAATAGTCGTATCCCTCTTGAAAATGAACCTTGTGTCGGGTTGCGGATCAAACTCCCGCGTGGAACAACCGCCAACGTTGCATTATTCCATATCAAAGTGCCACGCTAACCGTATTGGCCAGGAGGTCGTGTCCAGCCCCCGGTAACCTTGCAAATACCTAAACGCCAATTCCCTACCGACCTGCAAACATACTTTCTCAGCGTTACCAAGAAGTCGTCGCAAGCCATCCGTGCTCAACTAAGCTATGAGATCAATGACAAGTCTAATCGCATGGCATGTTCTGCAGTTCAAGCTATGAAACAACTTGAAGTAGGATCTTTGGCTGATATCTGGTGGGAGTTTCTAACTCGCTTCGAAGACATCCCTGCTTCAGGATACATCAATCTTCTGAAGTGGTTTCCAGCCCTTCAAATAAATTTGGAGAATGGCGTCTTCAAGGGAGGATATGCTAAAGCTATTGAAGCCATGAAAAAGTCTCGCGCAGGAAAAGTCTTCATTACAGGCGATCCAAATTCAGGCAAATCATTCTTTGCATCATTGGTCGGTAGAACGATCATGTCGCAACCTCCAGATCTTGCAGCTGCTCAGCCACTTACAACGGAACCAGTGGACGATGAGGAAGATAATCTCGATGCCGCTCTGCAAGCCAAGATAGAAGAGCAGAGGAATGTAAAAGTTGTCTGCTCCCCGTTTTGGAACGCCGCTCGTGAATCTCTCCAAAGAGAAAAAATTATGAAGAAGGAACAAGAATACAATCGGGCAAAATCTCATACCGGTCGTGTGGCCTGGGTCGCACCTCAAAATGTCCAAGTTGACGACGCTGTGCGCCGATTAACCGCCATGAGCCCAGACAAGACAATCCTCAGAATATACTCCTACAGGGCTGAAGTGGATAATTTGATATCTGCAGAGCCCGAGCCGTTAGTCGCGATAGATACACGCCAAATGAATGCTCCAGCACGTGAAATGGCTGATGCGTACAGCAGATCACAACTTCACAGAGATAAGAAGCGTAATCCGGCCGCAGACAAAAATTCCTGGTCGGAAAGTTGTCGACGGATGGTACAAGCACAGCCATCCAAATTTCCAACATTATTGGCAGCCTGGAGAGAATACGATAGAACGATTTATGAAGAAGACCCCTTCGATGAAGCTGCTCGAGAAATAGCCTGTAGAGAATTCGATGGAATGATATATGAAGAAGACCACTTCGTTGAAGCTGCTCGAGAAGCACTCAAATTGCATTTAGAACAAGCCGATGCCGTTTGCGCTACGCCTGTTGCTCTTGCTATGATGGCTAAGCATGTCTCGTGGGAACCATCTTTCATCATCGTTGACAACGCTGATCAACTCACGGAAACCATGACAACACTGCCGGTATCTGTCTACCCCAACGTTCCGACCATGTTTATTGGCGACACGCAACAGCCTGGTTACATGGTAAAGACCTCAAGAAGTAGCCGATACAGGGCTAGCTCCACCAAACAGCGAGCTGATAGTCTTCTTCGGCGAGTAGAGGCGGCTGGATATGTGGATTTCCATCTTCCTGCCAATCGTCGACGCCAAGGCAAGAAGAAAGCAGTTGAGCGGTAGTGCTATCTCGGTTATGCAGAATGGTCTTTTCCCCGTTGCTTGATACGATAATATGCGCTGTTTTATCTGTATGACAATGTAGGAGTTTAATTTCATGACTAATTTACCTATTTGCTCATCGTTACAGATGCTGTTTGCTAGCTTTTAGTTCATCATGTATACGGGATTCATATCCTTGGCAAGGTTCTAAATTTTACTACTTTAGCCACCAGTTGTATGTTGTGTGTGATCTTTATTATTTCACCCCCGTGAAAATTCTTTAGAGAAACTGTCTAATATCTTGTTCGCTGTGTGCTAGTTGAATATTTTCTAACTGGGTGTAAATTAGGAGGAGTATGCTGCCTGCCTGATTCTTTCCATAATTCAGTCAATAAGCAAAGAGTAACTGATGAGTCTTTCGCCTCTTGTCTACACTATGCGTTTGGGGTACATCGGATCAGGTTTACAATATATGGTGAGCTCTTGAGATTGTTCTATTCTTTGAGATTATTCTATCTATACCCTATAGATAGCTGCAATTGTACTGTAATCCGACTCTCCTTGATATTTACCCTTGGATTTTCATGCTCACCCACGCCACAGCAGTAAGCTTTTCGAACCATGGGCTATTGGTATTGCTCTCGCTCCTGCTGGCTTAGACCTTCGTAGTATCAAGAGCCAGAATCTTGCCACCTGTAACCCCGGCTGAGCTTGGATCGGCCAATCCTCCGTCTGTGACGATGTATAATGTCTGCGTGTCGTACCGAGTTCGTCCGAATGCGACGCCTGTCGCACCCGCAACTGATGCGCTAAACTCCTTACCTGCTACAATCTGTTGTTCGCCTGTAGCAATGGTGATTCTGACGATGATATTAGAAGGGTTGGTCGCAACCCATGCATGCTCCGCCGTAACATCCAGCGCGAAATCATCGGCTTGGAATCCCACGTTTATCGGGTACTGTGGGCTTTTGGCGATGGTTTTCACTGGCCCAGCAGCGCTCCCGTTGATGGACAATGGTATCTTGGCAAAGAGAGGAGCCTTGTCAGAATTTGTGAAATATAAATATCCATCATGGATTCGGATGCCGTTTACGCCGAGCTGTATCTGGGAGTCCGTGTTGCGTGCCAGTTCTGGAACATCGATGGCGACACTGTAACGGCCGTTGAGAGTATCTACGGCGAAAATTTCGCCAAGAAAGGAGTCACCCGTAAGGATAACACCAGGTTTGGTAGGAAGAGCGGCAAGGCCGTTTAGGAAGACCGCCGACGGGATTGAAGTGACTTTCTTTCCTGTTGGCTTATTTGACCTCGGAGCGTGGTGATTGTAGTCCAGCGTCCATACGCTCCAGCTCCCAGGCACACCGATACCCGGTCCACTGAAGTTTCCAACATTGACAGCGAAAATATCGTGTTCAACTTCTGCAATTCCCAGGCTTACGTTGGCGTTCGGGAATGAGTATACCAGTTCAGCAGCCCCAGAAAGCGGATTGACTTCCCAAACCTCAGGCAAGTTGATCAGCGTGACGAGTAAGTTTCCGTTGGATCTTACGGCAATGTTCTCGACCCAGGTGCCGTTAGGGAAGACAATTACATCTCGGAGTTTCTTAGCGGTATTGTCAATTTGCTCGGCGGGTCGACCGGAGACCAAGGAAGTGAAAGTGGCAATTGCCAAATAAAGGTTGACCAAATGCATCGTAGGAAATGTTTGAGTTGCAAAATATCCTCTGAGCAGAATAATATCTTTTGTATTGTTGGGTGTCCTGGATTGTATGAAAGACTGCAACGAGTGGGATATAAATAAAAAAGCGTGCTCGTAGCATAAGCAAGCAAATAGACGGTAACTTACGAGCTAGTGCAATTACAGATTGCTCAGTGTCAAAAAATCTCATGTTGCAAGCCGAATATTCCAGACATGCAAGTACAAGCGTGTGATTTGTCAGACTACTGCACAGCTTCTTCTTAAACAGGAAGAATGAGTGCTGGGTAAGACCGATGCAGGGTTAAACAATGCTGGTTAAGACCGATGCAGGGTTAGACAGGCCATGGATGACGGAATATATTTTGTCAGCAATAGAGAAGACACTACAGCTACGTTAGGCTAGGTAAGAGAATATAGTCAGTTTCATGCCGTAGGATCTTGGGCTTCTTACCAATAATGTGCGCTTGCTAGATTTGTGTTACATGTAGTTACTACGGATTGATGGTATTAACTCCGGCAATACGAGAAAGCGCCCGGCTTGACTGATATCTCTAATTGTGTTCACCTGGCTCTCGCACACCGCTACCTCTTGGCACTCATTTAGGTCGTGAATATACGAGTACTATGAAGATCATAATCCTGCTCAGGTACTTTTGCTTTCCTTTTTTCTACACAGGCTGAGTTCCAAAATAGTCATGAATGCTTCGCTGATTTTTTAATTTAGCTGCTTCGTAGCTTATGATTTACGCTGGTAACACCATACTTCTTCTCTCTGTAGGTAGCTTTACTTTTATTCTATATTTTAGTATTATAATATCACTCACACGGTGTAATTACTATTGATATCTAAAACCCTTTGCACTTCAGGTACTGTACAATCTCTTAACTGTTAGACACTTTTTTTTTTAATGTTAGATATGGTATGATGGCATTATTAATTAATATTATATAGAACTGTTTAACATAATTCTATCCGCGGTGTTTCTCCTGCTGATTATAGCATGTAATGCTGCAGTGTAGCATCGGTGTAGATGCTTGCGCTTAGAAATATTGTACCTATCTATGTATCTATAGTAATGCGGCCTCCTCCGCTTATACAAGCGTTGCATGCTCTAAGACTTCAGTGCTTAGTAAAGCTGTCGGACAATGTTGTTGTTGTTGTCTTCTTCCCAAAATTTAGATTGATTTTGAGATAGCTTAAGGATAGCTTCTACATTCTTCTGCGCTGCAGGTAGTGCTGCCAGTTTGTTGAATCGCGTACGATCGTTGTCCAAGGCTGTCTTTGAAGGAGCTTGCTCAGCGATACTAGCCTTAGTTGCTTGAATTACGTCAACAGAAAAGAGTGCAATCCTCACAGCCAAGTTGTTAGTATATGCTTGAAGGGCCTCGACGGTAGGATGCACAGAATTGACCCAGCCGACACGAGCTGCTTCATCAGCACCAACTTGTGCGGCCGCAAGCATGTATTCAGAAGCACGGCCAGGACCAATGAGCCTTACTAGCTGTTGGAGTCCACCAACGTGGATAAGTCCAACAGCTGCTTCAGGCGCACCAAATTGTGCCTCTGGCCCGGCAAATCTCATGTCCATTCTTTGCAGGTGTTCATCTCCAGCACCCCAAGCTCGACCATTGACTTCGCCAATAAAGACAACTGGAGTTGTCAAGAGCAAGTCCAAATTTGCGTAGTAGGTATCCAAGATAGCTGAAGAATTGCGCCCTGGAATTGCATGCGGTAGGAAGAGATTCAAGTCAATAGGCGATGCCCAGAAATCAGCTGTGTCGCTACCAAAAACCACAACTTTGGTGTCGTTCTGCTTCCCCAGACTGTGCATAAAAGCGTTGAACTCATTGATGACGTTGGCATCCCATAGATTGACAGGTGGATTCGAGATAGTAACACGCTTGGCACTGCATGCTTGGTTAATGCATGATTGCTTGAGGACCTGAGCTCCGACTAGAAGGTGAGTCAGGGAAAGAAAGAAAAGAAGTTTTGTCCCCATTTTGAAAGTTGCCATGTTGAGTAGATGACCAAGTGATGTATATTGCAGTTGGAGCGGCTCTGCTATTCAAATCTGAGTCGAGTCTTGTAACTATGGCAATATATATATACCTTAGATCTTCAATGCTTCACGGCTTATAAAGGGGTGAAGAAATTGGGCAGGTTGCTTATCTTAGCATTTTGTTAGAGTTAGAGTAGCGCAGCTTTAAATTATGGACAATATACACGCCCCCCGTATAACCCGCCGGCGGCGACGACGGCGACGATGACGGCGGACTAGCGGCGGACTAGCATAGATAGCCATAGCCGCATTATGCCAAGGGAGCCCTTGCACACTCGCGATATATGCAGCTTAATCTTCGACTTTTACAGATACAGGCACAGACTCAAAGTAATCATTACCCACTATTCTCTCTTGTGATGCATACAAAGAGAGACATTTATCTTTAGATCTATGCCGAGAACCTTTATTGGTAATCAGCTAAACGTTAGCTAATGTGGAAACAATTACGCCCCATGAACTAGTGAAGGGATTTTCTTCAGCAGGAATAAACCATTGCGTTTAGTATTTATTAATATTGCCTCGACTTAAGATTCAGCGTGTTGCCTACCCGCGCCTTCCGAGCAACGGAAGTCTCTTTGAGTCCTTTGCCACTTGTGCATATATGAAAGTAGCGAAAATAGTAGCTAATATAAACCAAAAGCTACGCTAAGGGTTTATCAAGTGTACCACAGCATTAAATAGAACCGTAGTCCCATTGCGTATGAGTTTATCACCAACCACCACTTTTTAACTGCTTTCAAAGGCTTCTCCTGTTGTCTATCATAAATGGTCTACCAGTTGTAGATAAACATCCATCTTTTCTTTACTCGAACCAATCACTCAGAATGGAAGTAACAGGAACATCGTCTTGGAAAGGTTCGTGGAAGGGAGGCGCAGGGACCATCTCAACTACATCAGACACTATCAAGGAGAATCCCTTCAGCTACTCAAGCCGATTTGAAGGAACACCAGGCGGCAGGCCTGAAGAGCTCTTTGCTGTCGCCATCGCCGGTTGCTTCAACCAAGCACTTGCAAATAACTTGGGCATGATTGGTGGTTTCGAGGCGGATAACATTGAAACATCAGTTACTGTTGATTTGGGCTTTGGAGGAGTAAACAATTTCCCGACCATTTTCAGCATCCGCATTGTCAGTAACGCACGGGTAGTCGGCATTTCAAAGGAGGACTTTGCATACTGCGCAGAGCGGGCAAGAACTAATTATACCATTGCAAAGCTATTAAACTTGGAGACTCAAATGACTGCAACACTAGTTAACTAGAGATAATTAAAGTCAAATTGTGCAAGGTCCACGTTTTCGAGACAGCTAGCTAAATATCTAGTGCAAATGCATCAATTGCCACTATCCTCCTAAAATTACCATTCTGGCTATATGCTAGTAGGGTATGAAATGACAAAGGGAATTTTTGTAATACATTAACCGGCTAATTTTTAACCGGTGCGCTATTGTATCCTCTTTATCTTTAGATGGACCAAGAGGGTATGGTAATTGTCAGCTACTTGCCACTCCCTTAACCCACGTGTAGTACATTTTGTATTCAGGCTAGTGATATATGCAACTGGTTTACAATGTAATTGTATGTTTATTAATCCAGAATGTCTCGAAGAAAGTATGTTAGGGTGTAGGCCATCATACTCCTTGAATAGGTATTATGTGCGTGAAAGGGTGGGGGCAGGCCGCATTGGCTAGCAGTTAGCAGTTAGCCAAGGATTGGTGGCAAAACTTTCATTAATAACGCATGGCAGATAAATGTAGTTTCTTGTAGGAGTGGTGCCCCATACTTTGGGTTTAAGGCTGCCAAGTATAGATATAGTACTTCCCTCTTGGAGAAAGAAGCGCTTGCAGTCATAAGTTTCTTCACAAATATGGCGACAACTACTCCCATGAAAGGCAGCTGCAATTGTGGGGGAATTGTTGTGACCGTTAACCAGCCTGAGCTTCCATCAAAGGTCTCCCTTTGTCACTGTCTTGATTGCCGCGCGTCAGGAGGCACTCTGTATGTTCATGCTCGATTTCAGCTCAAATTTTTAATTTGGTGACAAGGATCTAACATGGCTTCAGGTTTGCTGTCAATTTAATTGTGCCATCCTCCAATGTCGAAATTAGTGGCGACCTTACCCCTAGTACCTACAGCGCCGAAGCTGCCTCTGGTAACCATGCAAACAGGCATTTTTGTCCACGATGCGGATCGTAAGGAGGAACCAATGCACTCTCCGCGGTATCTCTTTGACTTTAACTAATTAATGCTACGAGCCTAGGCCAACTCATACCACAGTCACCGAAAATCCAAGCCTTATCTTCGTCAAAGGCGGGCTATTTCGGAAGTCTGGATTCAACCTGGAACATCCTTTCAAAGAGCAGTTTTGGCGTCGCGCTGAGATATGGGAAAGGTCATACGTGCCGGAAGAGAATATAATACTTTGAGTAATCTTGGATTTTATGGCGATGAAAGCCAGGCATCTTTATTGAATGGATTGCCCAAGTTAACACCGCAATAAAGCATGTAAAGGGCTAGATATCGAACTATATAGCTATGCTTAAAGTAAATATCATTGACAACCATCTAGTTAGGTAAAGTCACATAATTTGAGCACCTAGGTCTCGAATCTGCTATCAACATATTTCCCATCATCTGATGGCTCCAAACTCTCAATTGCGCCCTTGAGAAATCTGAGGATGCCTTCACTGCCTTCACGTACATCAAGTCCCGAAGGAATGTTGACAAGGTTGACCTGGGGCAATACAGTCTTCGCGATTGTATTTGCCTGTTTTTGTTCTTCGACTGTCCATTGACTGGAACAGATCTGCCTTGTATCAGCTTCCAGTGGTTTACGAATTAATATCAACATTTGCAAGTGATGTTACCAGAATTCCAGGAGGATACACGAGGGCCTCTAGCAAGTCTTTCAAGCCATGCAAAGCTTTATAAAAGTTTATGTTAGTGGCTGTTTTTGCAACTCGGGAAGGAAAAATACTGAGAAAAAAATACTGACTTGAGGAATTTGCAACATGGATGATTCCATGATCGCTGCGAAGGCTATTGAGGAGCTGACCCACAAGGAAAGCTGCTCGTTCAGGAGTCTTATTCAGAGAAACGAGGTAAATCGGTTTGATTGTCATTGTAAAATTATGATGATTTGGTCTCAATTATTTAGTGAAGAAAGCTGAAACTGAGAAAGGGGCTTGTCAAGGTTTATATCTCTTGACATCTGGACCATAGACATGGAGGGTTGCTTACGACACCGTTTACCATTCACACTAGGAAAGACTGCGGAGAGTGCGGACTTCCTGGATCATTACGCCTTAATCTCCTTCCAGTATGATACAGGTAACTTCGGCCTTAGTCAATACTAGCGCAGTCATCTCTTGGCCACCGGACAAATAGTTCCCAGGTGTATGGTACTGATAGGAAATACCCAAGGAACGAAGAACTTCTTGCTGCCTCTAGCTGCCGTTGGGTCTACTTTCTCACAATTGCCTTGGTTGTAAACAGCATCGATTCATACTGTACAGTAACATAATAACTCTCTCCCCTTCTAAAGCTAAGGTATCCCCGCCCCCGACAAGTCTGAGTGGGCCTTAAACTCATCTACGCCACCTTCATCCAGACTTCGCATGCATTTCGACCCTCGTCGCGCCCGGTTTTCGTTTGCTATTCAATTAGGTATAGAAATGCAGCTATGCAGCCCACTACAGACCCCCTAAACAAGAGCGGCTGCATCACTAGCGAGTTCTACAACTCCATTTTCTTTGGACCTACAAGTCAGGTATCTTATTGAACCACCCTTTGGGGTGGCTCCTAAGTAACTAGCAATTCTCCATGCATGCCCCACAGAAGGTAGGGGGGACGCTAATTAGAACAACCATTATTTATGTTGGAAGAAGAATTTCACAGCTTTTGTAATTTATGTAGTAGAAAAAATTGGTTATTAATATTACTGACCTGGGTTATTGTAGTAATACTGGTAGTACCCTGTATGTTCTTTGGCAAATTAAAGTGAAATGTAAAATCTTTCGAATAAAATATCGGTATATAATTCAATACTGTAGCTCTTTATTGATATAACCATTTCACTTTTTCTGATTCATTAATTGTCTTAATTAACATACCCCCATACTATGCAAAGGTCCTTTTAGCATGTGGCAATATGCGCTTTTCGCGGGGCCGCTATTTGACACGCCAAAGGTGCACAAACTTTTCTAGCCATTTCTTTTCTATTTCTGACTACAATATTCATACCTTTTATAAGTTGAATGCGGAATGTCTCAAAAATTGTGCTAGGCAGAAGCTATCTTGAATCTCTCTCTTGCGCCGTGATAGCTAAAGCTGCTTAAGGATGACCAAAGCAGGTGGCAACATACCAGGTTCGAGCGCGAGATGCGATCAGTGCAGAAAGAGGCATAAAAAGGTAGTAGCATTATTACAACAACATATACAAATACAAACAACCCTAACACATGGACAGTGTGACCTCTCGGAACCGCAATGCCGTCGATGTCAAAGAAGTGGCCTTAGATGTAGTGGGCCTAAGCGACAGGCCGTTTATGTTCATCGCTATGCCGATTCTTTCAACGCTCACACCCAACGCGCAGTACTGATCCAAGCATACCAGCGCCGTGCAACCACTAAGAGACATTCGGAACAGTTTTTCAAGACTACCATGCCCCGGATTCGATATTTGCGATCTCTTCTCGCAGAACACCAATGGTCATCGTCACTCGCCATCAACCAGGATGTTCGCCTATGTTCCCAAACGTCTTACACATTTGTATATGAAGCGCTTTTGAGTGATTTCAAACCTAAGCGTGACGGCATTTTTGGCGGCGACCGGACGGAAGATACAGAGTTAAAGCACTATTCGAATATCGCAACGTGCATTCGGGCGTTACTTCCACTCTCATCTCTGCGTATTCCAACCATTGACAATTCACTACTCAGCCTGTTAAGCTTGTATTATAGCAGCTTGCATGGCGACGCTGGATTAGAGAAGCTTGCCTACTCAACTTACACTGTAGCGCTGGGACAATATTCCCGCCTACTGACCCAATTCTTATCCAAAGACTCTGAAATATCTACATATGCTTATCAAACATTTATTTACATATCGATAGCGATGGAGATGTTTGAACAATTGAGAACGGTGGCAACGCAAGTTATTGAATATCAGCCGCACTTGTATGGAGCCCTAAACGCTTTACAGTGTTGTGGACCAAGACTCGAACAAACTTCGTTGAGTATGCATAAGGCATTTTCTGGCCTTCGCGGCGTTGCCGTTTTCGCCGCAATAGAACAACGAGAGCAAATGTTCCTTGCTGAGCCAGACTGGCTGAAAATCCCGTTCGAGAACATTATTAAATCAATGCGTGATCACTTGATCGACGTGGGAGTACATATTCCCGGCCTGTTAAAATATTCCGATCTATTTTTCGCCAGCATTACGACCGAGTATACGATTCAAGGCGTTAGAACCGGACTATCTTTACTTACGAGAGTTACTGACTTGCAGCAAAAGCTTGAGGCATGGTTATCCATGCTTAAATTGACAACTTCGCAGCCTCTATACTGGTCGCGTAACTCACCAATTGCATATGACAGCAAGCATCGTGATGTGGAATGCATACCAGTATGTTCCAATATATTACACCAGCTCTGTTTCTTGTCCGGACCAATTGCAGGTCTACTTGTTGACTACTGGAGTTTTGCTATCCAAATCAGCATGGCCTCGATTGAAATACAGCAGCGTTTGCTCAGTTACGTCGATCAAGCGCCAGAGCAAATGCTTTTACGAGAGACATTATCTCACGGCCTACGGAAGGAAAGGGAATTGGCTGACGGCACAGCGCAGCTCATTCTTGAAGCTGAGCCCTACATTAGCTGCTGTTTCGAAGGGCTTACATGTTTAGACTCACCCCTTCGAAATGTAGCTAGGTATTTCAAGAAAACAAACTCATCGCTGTCTTCTGTTTGAGAGGGCTTTTGGGTGGAACTCTTTTCCAGACATAAATATTGAGATTCCTACGCTTATTCATTTATCTAAGGAATCTATTTCAAGAAGCTTTTAGATGTCTAGATTTTCTTAGAAAAATACAAATCGTGTATATGGGTAGATTGTGCCCAATTAATCTGCCTAAGTTCGAAATGCATCGACCACTTTATTCTCTGTACGTGATCTAATAGATAACTTGTTGGACAATTTTTAATAAGAAATCCTCCACGTCTAGATCCCTTTAGCGAGCAAAAAGCGAAGACCAGTCCTCTTCTTTGATGTATTGCTCAATTCGAGTAACTGGAACCTCGATGCCCAGCTTTACAAATGACAAGTATTAGTTTATCAGAGCACATGCGTGTAGGAGTGTGATTGAATACATACTTGCTGAGCAGAAATGACGGACGGATCGCCGCCGTCATAACCAAAGTCTTGGGCATATGCATACATCTCTGCAATTTCTTCTCCGTACCCCCCGGGTGCAAGTTTAGCATGCTCCGACACCGTGGTCTTCTCGAAGGTGGCTGGAACGCCTGTAACCTTGCTCCAGAGCTGGACATATTCGGCCCAGGTGAGGCGATCACCAAAGGCGATCAAGTTTTTCCCGGGTGGTACCTGAGTAAGAGCTTTGACAAAGTTTCCCGCATCGGAAGGGACAACGAGAGGAATTGGAACATCGCCATTACCAGGCACACGGAGGATCATCGAGCCGTCTGGGCGCTATTCATATGTTAGAGAGGAATTCTCCGAACTAAGGATCGATGTGGATTCAGCAAACCTTTTCCCATGGAACAGAAGCCTGGCCCCATTTCCAATTGTTCACAAACAGACCCATCTGAACAATCGACATTTTCTTCGCTAAGTCTGGGTGCGTGCTATTAATATAATCGACGACATGTGCCTTCGAATCGAAATGGTAGACGCCAGAATATTTTCCTTTACTCCATTTCTTCGCATCTGATAGTGAAGACCACACGAATAAGTCAAGGTTATCCACAGTGGCCACGGCGTCTGCAATATTTTTTCCTTGTTGCAGCTCGGTCTCATAACACCACTCTCGGAGAGTTTGGCCAGGTGTAAGTTCAGGCACATTATTCGCAGTTGGATTTGAGAAAGCCTCTGAGAATGCTGTGTTCCCAAACACAACAGAAGCACCGTGAACAGCAGCCTTGATAGAATCGACATCTTCTATATCTCCCTTTACGATTTCAATACCCTTGGCAGCGAGAGCTCTGCTTGCAGGCTTGGAAGGATCTCGGGTTACACCTCGGATCTTCCACCCACCATCTTTGAGGAAAGCATTCGCAACAGAGGAACCCTGTGAGCTACGAATTAGATATTGGTTTATTCTAGACCGCCAAGGCCAGAGTAAAGATGAAGTTCACAGTCGTTGTTCTATAGAATAACGACAACAGGAAAACACACCTGATTGCCAGTGATGGCAATAATTACTATGAGCTTTGCCATATTTGGTAGAAATTGCTTATCTCGGATAGCTGGTGATAAAAATCTTTGGATTATGGAATAGCTTTCAATTTTATTTTATTCTAGCTAACAAAATACGTGGACCTATTAGATATCTCTTTGCTTTATATAGTATGGCAGTACAACCAGGGATTCAAATATGCGGCCAAATGTACTGGATCGCCTACTTGGACTTGTCGGTGCAGTATATGAACAGCGTGACAATTCTGGCATACTCCCCTCCACATGCCAGGTTTAGTCGCGGGCCGAATAAATCACCTCAATCCAACCAATTACAAACTGCATTGCTCTGGTGAGATCTTTTAATCATCGATTAAGCTATGACCGTGGCTGGTTTAGCATGTAACGATGGCGGACTAGCGCCCGCCGCTCCTTGCATGATTCAATGGGGAAAGAAGAGCGCAGTATCCGTATCACATACCATGTATAGAATTTAATATCTTTCATTATCATTCACAATATTTATTTTATGCAGTCAGTATTCTTCTCTATGTACACTAAGCAATAAATCGACCACGCGCCATAAGCTTAACAGGCATCACCATAATTACTTTATTGCAGTTAGTTCTCACTTTACAGGCAGCGTCAACAAATCGTAAAGAACACACTATGTCTGGGTATAAGGTGTTAATGGTACTATTAGCTATAGCAACCGAAGTTTCTTAAAGCAATCGTGGTAAACTGTAATATAATACATCATGACCTAATGTATTTATGATGGCAAAAAGGAGCCGGCAAGGTCGGATTCATGTAAAATACAATTAGCAAGCTAATCTAATAAAAGCCAATCTTTGCAGCTTGTTCAATAAGCCCCATAAACTATCCATTTAATAGTATAATATATTACGTTTATATCATACGATCAGGCAATTATTGTAATCTCTTTCTGGCAAGATTTCTGTATTTATGACATATTCGCTGTTTCTCGTGCTGACAAAATATCCATATAGGCATCGGCTGCTACCCACTGCTTCCCTACAAGTAATAACTTTTGCTTCATCACCTCGAGTCCTTCTTTTGACTCTCTTAACAGTTCAGAGATTTGCTGGCGTTGAGGAGAGTTGGCTGGGTAAAGTTCCTGATTCGCTCGCATAACGTTACCGACTCTGATGAATGTGACAGCAATAGTATAGGTCCAGTGAAGAAGTAGAGGGGAAGACTTCTCAAGTAACCGCGGCTCCTGTTTGTAAAGGAGTATTGTATTCATTGACGACTCCTGTGCAACTGCCCAAAGCGACTGCAGGGTTCCAACTGCGGCTACGCCGGGAGTTTCAACCCCACAATGCCCCGTGGATGCACTCGATATGGTGGGTGTGGTGCAGTTACCAGGTGTTTGAGCAGCTAGGTTATCCTCCTCTGTGTGTAGTGTCACCAAGGCATTAAAGCACAGCGCAATTTGAGAGCACATTAGCATCAGCCGCTCCGATCCCTCCACGTACGTCAAGTTTATCAGGACGCGTAAGCTCATTTCCAGTTGTAGCTTTTCGGCATGGTCGAACTCAATGTCACCTGTGGGATGATTCTTCCAACGATATACTCTTCCTAGCAGGAATGCTGCCTGAGCCAGTCGGGCGAACATGCCCATCTCGGTACTTGAAGCCTCTGATACTTGATAAAATCTCTTAGGGCTGATATTACCGCCATCCCACTCTTGGTCGTGGATAGGTAACAGGTCGTCTGGTCTTGGGTCAGGTCCCGTATGGGAACGAGAGATTACACGGTCCAGGATTATTATTGCCCACCAGACTCTTCGCCTCTCCTCTTGCTCCTCAAGGCTGGAATTATCAGCATCTATATCCTGGCGGCGCTGTTTGTCAATCCCTAATGCCTGACTGTATCTGATACACGTGCCGATGGATACATACGCAGCTGGGTAGATGGCATGTGAGTATTCATAGATGGTCAACAGAGCAGTTGCTTGAAGCATTTCTAGGGATAGAATTCCAACCGACTCGGCTCTTGATAGCAGAGTCTTTATGGTGAGATAATCCGTTGTTGTAGGATTTCGTGAGCCCCGATCGCATCCTGGTGACCATAGTAGAAGTTTCATGGCGAAAAGAAGTAATTTCACATCAGTCTTAGGCCGAGAAAAAGGATTAGTGAGCTGGAGTTCCCATTTAGGCTTCGAAATAAAAGGCATCTAGAGATGTGCCCAGTTGAAAAATCGGGCTGAGACAACCTGAGCTTGCGTGAAAGCGTCGAGGACAATGGGCGGCAGGTCTAACTCAATCTGTGGAAGCTCAACCCGGAAGTGGTTGAACACCCCACGATCGAGGAAGTATACGCTTGGGAAAGGTGCCAAATGGTGTGAAATTCCTGATGGAGGTTGTTTGAAATTTGCTGCCCTTTCTGCGACATTTTGCTCTCGGGGAGTATTTCTGCACTTGGCTTAGAAAACTTGCTTAAGAAGAGTGTTACTTGTTGCCAAGACGGTGGAGCTTACTCATTATTATTATAGCTGCAATTTTGGCTCTTCCTGTAGAATCAGAGTATAAGTGACCGTTTGATGCATGTATAGTATGAAAACACCTACAGAGTGCAGAGTGAGCATTTTGGAATACCTCTGTTACATTTCTTCTTTCGATACCGGCAAAAATCGCAAGCGGTTGATTGAGACATTCTTTGAAGCGCGTCGAGGGTCTCTTGATGAAGCCAACGAGGCTCTCTGTAGATGGAAAATAATGGAATGCAATGGGGTGGCCCAGTATAGCTGAACGATACAGTCGCTTGAAGAAGTTAACCCCACGCTGACGAATACCCTATGCTAAATCGCCAGAACTAAAAAAAGAAAATATCATATAATAATAGCAGCTGATTAACTATGATGGATATCCACGCCGTATATCAAGTGGCCTCAGCAAGAAGAAGTCGATTAACCACCCTTGTTTGGCGAACAAAGGAACCAGAGTATGACAAATTCCAGCATCCGTTAGAATGAGTGCTAAGATATGCAATATTACTTCATAATTCGGTTGAAGTTCATGGCTATGTATTTAAGGCACACCCGAAATAGCGCCGGCAGATTTAAGTTAATTAGACAGTAGGAAATTAAAGGAACATTGCCACGTTACTAAAATGGGTAAACCTTCCTCTTCATATCGCCACTCTAAATGTGAAAAAGCTGCATAGCTTAAATCTTTGGATCAATTTACTTGATGTATACTCCGTATTCTTCTAAAAGATAAGAGGAAAGAAAGAAATGTGCATTTTCATGTGCATTTCATGGACATTAAGTCTTGTAATTTCCTTTAATTTACTTACTTACTTGAGGTGAAATCTTTATGTCCTAATTATTGAGTATAATTCAGTACGACTTCTCGTATTAGCTACTGCCTACATACATGTACCTATCGTACATGTACTTCGTGACAGAACTTTTGGCGTCTACTAGTGACGAGAGCGCTGTGGGGCGCTACACTTCAGGTCCGTTGCTTATCACTTAGCCGCTCTATGCTCTATAGGGAGCACGAATGCTTGTAGTTGGTGGACTAGCGCCCGCTGGAGCCACAAGCCTAGCTGCCTGACCGCGTAGCGCCAATCCCAGTGATAAGGTAGCTGGAGCTCACTGCTTGCGTTCTGATCCAGCGCCGGGATCCATCTAGCATCTCATTCCCTTCAACGCTACATATTCTGCTCCTAGCATGGAAGCGGTTTCTTGATTTATAATTACGACCTAGCCATATACAGCCGCTTTGGTAATATAGACTGTTGGGGCGATGTCGGGCATTCCGACATTAAAAAGCCAGGCAGCCCGCCCTCCAGGAGCAGGGGCAGTCAGCTTATAAAGATGCTACATACGCCGGCGGATGAAATCGCCAACTATTGGCCCTGTGGTAAAGAGGCTGATCTAGCATGGAATCTTCTCAAATAGCGGTAAGCTGTGTCCGGACATGTATATCTTTTGACCACATATGTTCCAAGTACTGACTCGTGCGCAGGATCTATTGAATTCCGGTCTACCAACCAGCGACCTGTCGTTGAAACATGCTTGGGTGTTTCAACAGAATACAATACGAGGTAACGTATGAGAACGGAAATTCTTTGAGAATATGGGCCAAACGTACATTACAAGCGAGCAGCACGCATATTAGTTATCCACTTTGGACACGTGGCTCACAGCTTCATCCACACTCTCACCACACCGCGACACTGTTATATGACCTTCCATTGTACCGAAACTATGAGTTGCATAGATCCTGCTAGTTAACAACACGAATCTTTGCCGTCACGGATTAATACGCCCAATATGACGGCTATCTTGAGCTTATTGATTTCATATTAGTTGCAATTTGGTCTCATACATACCTCTCGAAACATTTTTTACTTCATGATAATATCCCGCAGCTGTTCAAAGATGAAGCACACAGGTCAAATAGCTGTAGGATTTGAAATTCCGGTAACTGTGTTTCCGCGCTAATATTAAACAAACAGCTATGCAGATATGAGCAATGTAGCTATAGTACTATCTAGAAAAGGTTGTGTTTAAAAGTCTTGTCTTTCTTATTTCTGGTATCCAGCATTGTATCTAATGCTTTGAGATTTTTCTACAATAGCTTTAAGCCAAAAGGTTGGTTCAGCTATACAGTGTGAAGAATCTTGAACATGAACTGTTTCTTACAAACACGCTTGAGATGTCGTATTGGTTTGTAACGTGCTATAATGGGCACCCCGAACACTTAGTCTTACTAGTTGTTTGATTGTAGAAGGCTAACTGGGGCAAGTTACTAAGCATGTCCGATCGGGCTCAGTAAGCTAGCCTAGAATATTCTCGGCACTGTGTGTGAACATGACAAACTCTAGTTAATTTCGCGCTTAGTTGACGTCAGTCGCATTTCGACTCCACTTCAATATCCTCCTGCTGCATCGTAGCTACATTAATGTGCCCATTCCGACCTTGCTGCTATTAATTGTCTTACTATACGTGCACCTGCCGTGCCTCCAGGCGATGCCAGACAGGTACTGCCCTGGCTCACGATAAAAAGCTTTCTATCTACTGGAATCTACAGGGGGAGGCAAAATACTATCAAATAACATACACCATGCAAGAGACGAGCTTGTCCAACCCCCAGGGCGCTTGTACCTTTTGCAGGAAACGGAAGCGGGCCTGTGATAGAAAACTCCCCGGATGTTCGACCTGTACGAGGTTAGTCGACGCAGCCCTGTGTGACCCACATTCTGCCAGCCAACTAATATGACAGATGATAGTCGGGGTCAAGTCTGCGACTACTCAAAGTATGCTCTTTGCCCCTGTCCCCTAGCTATCGGCTTGAATTGTACATTGGGTTACTAACAGCCCTCAAGTGGTGCTCTTTTGGAAGATGCTCAGTTCCTTACGGCCCCAGTCTCTCTATTCTCGTCTCCAGAAGGCCAGAAATTTCCGGGAGCCTACTTCCTGGATCATCGAGCATTTCTGCAGCGCAACCAGTCGGTCCCAAGTGTCCAGTTGATAGCGTCGGCGTATTTCGACGATTTGATAGGAGATCCACAGTCCATTGTGGCCGAATACTTCGCGAGGATAAGTTGGTGGATGCCAATCGTTTCACGAACTCGTCTGTTAGCGTCTTTAAAGACCGCCGAAATCGAAAGGAAAGCTACCGAGGTGGATCTGGTTCTTTTAATACTGGCAATGGAGGTACTTCTTTGGAACCCATCGACGCAGCAGTCAAAAAATCCAAGGACCAAAGCATATCTGTTAGCGCGACATTTCATCAATGAAGCAGTCTTAGCTGGCGCCGTGTCTTGCCGACTGCTTCAAGCTCAGATTCTTCTCGCCATTTTTGAACTGGGACACGCAATGTATCCAGCCGCTTACCTCTCCGTCGGTGCTTGTGCTCGATATGGCACCGCAATGGGGGCTCATGCGACGCTACGCCCCGATTTCCCACTTCATCATCCTTCTATGGATCTGTTGGAGATAGAAGAACAAAAGAGGACCTGGTGGATGGTACTTATTTTAGATCGGTAGGGTCGGCCAATTATCTTCGCCTAATTATATTTGCCTCCAGACCTGACTAAATTTATAGCTTCACTCAGCTCGGCAATCCACAGCGTCCACTTTCTACCGCTGACCCTACGGGAGATAGCCTCTTGCCTTCCGACGAAGAACAGTTTGATCGAGGAGTAAGGCTCCCAACTCCAGGCGAGAGTCGTAAGCTTATGAGATTTAGGATATACCAGACAAGAGTTTCCCAGTGTCGGCAGCCGCTAACGTCAAAATGGGAATGCTCGCGAGAATGTGTCAAGCAACATATCTGCTCGGGCACGTGTTACAATATAATCAAAATGTTTCAGATCCGGAGCATATAGCCGGAATCGACGACCATACAGAGCGGGAACAACTTGACAAGACAATCCATGCTCTACTAAATCTTTCGTATATTGAAGGAGAGATTAGACGAACTGCTGTCTGTGCACAAACGTCTATCTGCTATAGGTATGTTCGCCTCGATTCTTTTTCCCTCGCAATCCCCATTTCCAGCCTCTGACATTATGCAGTGCCCTTATCGCACTTCATGATCCAAAAGCTGCACGCGTAGATCAGCAACATATGAAGTTTGCCATCGATATGCTGAAACCAGTAATCGAGTCCATGTCTTGGGATTCAGGCGTCTTTCTCAGCGGATATCGCGTGT
Source organism: Trichoderma polysporum (assembly GCA_030278935.1). Lineage (NCBI taxonomy): Eukaryota > Fungi > Ascomycota > Sordariomycetes > Hypocreales > Hypocreaceae > Trichoderma > Trichoderma polysporum. Next base: position 52,720 of record JARFTM010000008.1, read on the forward strand.
CTGTAGCGGATGCCTCTCCACTTTTGCTCGTTTGGGCGTATGAAGCTAGTACCATTTATAATCGCCTTTCATCCCGCTACGAGAAAGAGACACTGTTCCTTTTGTCTCATATGAAATTGAAACTCAGCATCATGTCACAACGATGGCTCGCTGGAGGTATGTCACCCCTTGATTATATAAACCAATACCTGCTGACTTAAACTAGCTGCATACCTTGAACTCTTGGAAGCAGACTCATAAGCCAAGCTGGAGTTGGTAGTGTCCTTTGAGAGATATGAGTCTATATAACTGGCAACGTATATGCCACTAGTCAAGGACTTTCTTTCTTGTTTATTTTACAAAGTGGATGCATACTCATCCACTGTTGTTACCTTGTTGGCGAAAAGCGGCCATGTGATGTCGGTTGCTGCCTTCTTTTGTTCCTGGGTGAACGCAGCGGTAGCATCGGACCTACGTTTTCAACTTAGTTAGTGCGATACGGTGAACAGTTCTTCATTGAGACTTACAGTAATGTAACATGATACCCACTACAGACGATTAGTCAAAATTCAATTACCGTTATAGATGAGCTGTATACGACTTACATATCATAAGCATATCTGGCAGTCGATTCGACACAGGCATTGGCAGTGAGTCCAGCGATGACAACATTTTTGACCTCGCGCTGGCGGAGAAGGAAATCTAGGTCAGTGTTTTGATAAGAGCTGCATCAGTCTGTTAGTCAACCCTAAAATATATCACTTGAAAGATTTTGCTCCAGTCTGACCTGCTTGACCAATGCTTGCTGAAGATCACATCTCCATTTTCATATTTTGGTTCCATTCCTTCAAAAATAGTGGCGCCCCAGCTGCCCTCCTCGAAGACTTTGTTTGCCTTCTGGCTCTCATGGAGTGGCTTCATTTGCTTCCATCCGTAGAAAGAGTTGGAGTTGTACTGCTGGTGTAGGCCATAGAAAACCGGAATCTTGTGAGCTCGAGCCGCTGCCAGGAGGTCAAAGATGTGCTTGACAGTGCCAGTTGCCTCTAGAGACTCGGACATGGCCGGGTACATCTTGCCATCAGGGTGGAGGAAGTCATTGTAGGGATCAATGAGCAAGATGACCGTGTTAGGGTGGGATGCAGACATTTTGGATTCGGGGGGAGGGTCTGTACTGATTTGGAGTAGCTGTATTCAATTGGAGGATTCGAATATTACCCGAATAATCGTGAACTTGACCGTATTTAAGTAAATGGCCTTGTGTAACGTTCTGTTCGTGGCTAATTAACATAGACTACTGTACATGTACTTCGTGCGAGTAATGCATCTGTAAGATCCACGGAGGTGGCCAAGCCGCGCCGCTCTCTGCCGCCGCCCCGCCCTAACGGCGCCACCAACCCGCCGCTAGTCCGCCGCTAGTCGCCCCGCCAACCTTCATGCAGCCTCTGAACAGGTAACATGAACTTTTAGCCAGCCCACCCTTGGGGCGGTATAAGTTCCAATGCTATTAACTGATCTTTAGCTAGGCTAGCATTTACAACCCTGGGAGAGGTGAAGGTAGCATTTTTGCCCATAACACCCTACGGACACTGCCATCTTTCTAGCTAAACATGCTGTTGGCCCATTGGAACATTGGCGTGGGTCTCCGCTGCAATGCGATCTCGGGCGGAATATCGAGAGCAGTGCCGTTATACTTTGAACGAAGGTTCGAGCAGAGTAGCTTCATAGTCATTCCGCCTGGGCGTTGTTGGTCGGCTGGGCTGGGAGATCGAATACTTGCAATTAGCGTTAAACGTATAAACGACTATCGAAAGCCATTCCGCTATAAATAAACAATCAGCTGGTTCTCCCAGATTTAAAATTTGCCACCTTAGTTCGGTTATTCAAGAGTATAGTCTATCTTTAAGACAAGAACAATCTCTTGAGATCCCTTTGCTTAGTAATTCTATATATTGGCAATGTCTCAACTGATTCGGAATGTGGTGGTATTTGCGGTAGGTACTTGAGCATAACGGTCCCATTCACAGCAATTTCTGACCATCTTTGCTAGGCCGGTGGCACCCTTGGACGCCTTGTAGTGGAAACACTACTGAAATATGGGTTTAATGTGTCGGCTGTGACACGGCCATCAAACTCGCTTACGTATGGGCCTTCGGTGACTATGCATCGTGCTGAATACAATGACCTTGATGCTCTAACCGCCATTTTTCAAGGGCAGGATGCTATCATCTCAACAATTGGCACGTTTGGAGCCGACCAACAGTTGACAGCCGTTGATGCAGCTGCAGCGGCTGGAGTACGCCGGTTCTTGCCCAGTGAATATGGAGGGAACACATCATTGGAGAATGTCACCAGCTACCCTCCTTTTGCTGTTGATAAAAAGGCTATTGTGGACCATCTCCGTACTAAAGAGTCCTCTGGGCTTACCTGGACGGCACTCTGTTCAGGCCTGTTCTTTTCATGGGTATGACTCGCTCACTCCAAATCAGATCAATTCCTAAGCTATTATTGATCCATTTGACGCAGGTTCTTGAACAAGGCGCCGGGACCCTAGGATGGGACGTGGACAAGCGCGAGGTGACAATCTACGACTCCGGCACGCAGGAGTTCAACTCAAGCACTGTTGACCGAGTAACACAATCTATCGTTGCCATTCTAGAAAACCTAGAAGAGACCAAAAATACTTATGTCTTCATCAATTCATTCACTCTCACGCAGAATCAAACGCTCTTTGCGCTAGAGAGACTGCAGGGAAAAACCTACAAGGTCACCCGCGACTCCTCCGCCGCGGCCACTGCTCGAGGATTACAGGGGATAGAAAATGGAGATGTGGAAAATGGATATCCTCAGCTGATAACTGGGTCTACCTATGATCCTGGGAATTTTGCAAACTTCAATTCTGATGAAGTTAATGAGTGGAAGAAGATCCTTCAGCTGACAGATGTCGAAGATTTCGACGAAGTCCTTTTGGATGTATTGCGCAAGAAGAAACTTATTTAAAGGAAGGCGTTCGGGTATCGATTATAGCTAAAGCCTTGTGTATAAGATGGGATATAGATAAAACCTGTTATGATGAGTGGTCTGCAATAGCCAAGGAGCGTATCAAAAATATGTACCATTACTATTATCATTATCAATATTTTTCTTGTTCTTTTATTAATTCTTACCTATTATTCATTTTGCCGTGCGTTGTAGGGTTTGTATTTACTTCTACGGCTGGACTGTAGGTTGCTAAAGAGCCTCGGCATGAATTACTGAAACTCCAGTCCATTCTAGAGTGCTGATTCCACGGTCTGGGTGGGTACATGAACATCGCCCGAAAACATAAACCGCAACAGGCCCACGCCAAGAGAGTTATTAATACTCATATCCACCTTTTCCTTTTCTCGCGCTAGGCTCACCAGGATGATACAAGACTACTGTGCTACAATAGTCCACTGTTCTAGAGAAAGGGGATGGGAGAAGGGTTGTGGGGGGTTGGGAGAGTCAAGTTCGTCTGACCTTAGGCATATATGCTTGATACGTTCCACATGGTACCAACCGTAACAGCACTAAACCTCAGCTATCTTCATAAAAATATGCAAGCTTCAACTGTTAGGTCGTATAAGATGTGGACTCTCATGCATATACGGAGTAATGTAGCGTTCGTTTTAGAGAGGTTTCTACTAATGACGCTTACAGTATATAGAATTGAGTAAAGAGAATGGTAACTAACTGTATGCATCATACGAGAATTTTGATATGCCGCGCTTGGCAAGCCCGAAAAGAATTCGGCAATTCTAAGATCATTCGATATTATAGCCCCAAGGTTGACGTGTTCTTTCCACAAAAAGGCGAATGATGCCAACAATTCTAAGATAGCCTAAATATTTACCAGGGAGTTAACAAAGTGGCTCTCCCTCAAACACCTATACGAATTACAAATCACTCACTAAGGCACTGAAATTGCCCGAGCTCACTCTTCATTGTGTACCAAGGGGACTAGACGGAGGCGGCAGAGGTCATGATGAAGAAGTGGAGAAACTAAGCCAGCTCCTGTCCACCTGAAGTCGTCAATTAAGCCCAAGAACCTTGCCATAACACCATCTAATTCGCTTTCTCCTTGAAAACATCCACTATTTCGATACGCCCGGTACGCGGGCTCTCCCCATGGACCACAGCTCTCCCCATAGCACTAGGGCTGCTGGCTTCCAGCTCCTGGCCCTGAATTAAAACCCTACAGCGGCGAACAGTCTTATTCCGGAAGTTTATGTTGTACATAGCTAACCTATTACGTAGCATGTGGTCTTGGTATGGGTTAATTACGAAAGCCCCTTGATACAGGAGAAGAGTGCAATATACCGTATTGTGTTACCGAGTGAGTGTACTACTGCCCAAACTTTACCAGGTACCTTTGATGATCGACTTATGGCGAAGATGCCAGTGTAACGTTGCTGACAAAATTATTAGAAAAAGAGAGAAGGATTTTTTTTATGCAAGCACTGGCTTCTAGCTGGTAGCAGCGAACAAGATGAATAAGAAGCGCTTCCAATATAGCGACGGTAAAGGTGAGTATTGGTAAACGAGAGCCATCCTTTACAAAAGCAGCGGCTTTTACGAGGATATAGAATATTTCTGATCAGATAAAACGTCTAACAAAAATTAATAATGCGTAGAGAACGATATTTGTGCTGATGCAACCATTAGCGAGCAAACATAGGTAGGTAAATATAGTGAGTGGCTATCTAGTATCCCTAAATATGCTGTGAGAGGGAGAAAGAGAAAAGAAAAGAAGTGAATATGATCTAAGATAAACGTATATTTTATAATATAATAATATTATTTTTAATATATATAAGCAGCAGTAAGTAGCTGATAGCAGCAATAGCTAGCAGCAATAGCTAGCAGCAATAGCTAGCAGCAATAGCTAGCAGCAATAGCTAGCAGCAATAGCTAGCAGCAATAGCTAACAGCAAATAGCAGCAAATAGCAGCAGCTAGCGGTAAATAGCAGCAAGTAGCAGATAGTAGGAGAAGATAGCAGATACTAAAAGAAGATAGCAATAAGTAGCAAGATTAGATATCAAGAGGTATTAAGAATTAAAAGAAGGTATAAGTGATCGCTAGAGATATCACGGGTGCTGGATAGCCACTCCCTAAATATAGATAGTTATAGTTCTACACTAGCTAACTTCGTACCTAGGCATTGAAATCAAGGTAAATATTGCAAATTTCACGGTATTATCTCTAATTTTAATGAGATCGATAAAAACAGCTTGCGTCACGTCAGATTGTTTAATGAGGCTATTACGGCTAGACAAATGGACCAAAAGTAGAAAATGTAGGCAAAGAAATACATTAGTTTTATTCCGCCGATGCCACCTACCAAAGACAGACCAACGCAGCATAGTCCCATCGCTCTTACAGATATATCTCAAACGCCTTGGCCGCATCCAAGATGGTTGACTGCAGCGGAATCCAATTTTGACCTGTAACTTTTACTGCTTTACTACCGTCCAATATCGCTGCCTCTGGAAACTGAAAGTCAGGAGTGTAGCCCTCACCGGGATTACCCTCGTCAATAATATGCCTCCGCTCGGGGTACGCGGCTCGCAATATATCTGCAGCAGCCTGTAGAGGCGCAAATCCATTAGCAGCGATGAACCGTTCGTTATTTGTCTTCTCGGGGTGCTCGATGCCGAAGACTACAAGACGGGCAACGTCTCTAACGTCAACATATCCGTAGTATGCTTCCGGAACTCCAGATTCACTGAGAGGCTTTCCAGACAATATATGCCAGACATATACAACAGTCTCATTGAGCTGCTCTGGTTTAGGCGGAAGAACTAAGGGTGGCCCGCCGACGTAGCTAAAGAGAAATGTACATTTAGTAAACGAAGATCGGGCAGAAAGACAGAAAGATTTCCAAATTGCAAATCTACTTACCATGGATTAACGGTCGTCATTGTGAAGTGTGGTCTCTTATCATCGCGGAATATCCAGAACGCCTTTTCGGCAGCTGTTTTGCTAGCTGAGTAGATCGCTTTGCTAGGGGCCTCCTTACCCAGCTTAGCAACGAGTGCTTCGGCCTCAGTGTTCCAGTCTTTCTCGGTAAACCTGTGGGGTCTCTTGGATGATATTATTGCCACTACAGAAGACATGAACACAAAGTTCTTGACGCTTGGTTCACGGTAAGCCGATTCCAGAATGCGGGTAACTCCAATCACAGCTCCGTGCATTACGGGTTCCGGATCTGTGAAATACTGAGAGATAGGAGCAGCCAAATGAGCAACCGCATCAACACCTGCTCTGGAAGTTAGCGTGACACATCTAATAGGATGGAGGAGTATTAGGTTTCAGCAAACCTTTCACGGCCTCATCGAAGGCCCCTTCTACTGTAATATCAGGGACCTCGACGATCTCAATTTTGTCGGCATACTCCGGCAAATTATCGAGAAGTCCTTGAGCTGAAGACCTGGACCGTGTTGTCCCGCGCACTGAAAAGCCAGCCTTGAGAAACGCTTCAACTGTGCGAGCGGCGATAAAGCCATTCACTCCAGTGACGAGAACAAGTCGATTTTGAGACATTGTGAATTGATTGATGTTGATAATAGGGTTCTGCAATCCTAACAGTTGTACTGGTCTGGAAGGATTTCTGAATTTACAACGGTCAATGGATATTCTTTAATAGGTTATATACAGTTGAACAAACACACATGTGGAAGTAAATGGGGGGTTTTTTTTTTTACAAAAAGTGTATTAACAATAACGCTCCTGTATAACACAAATTACTTTATCGGTCGCCACTCTGGATATCTGCCTATGCTACAACTAGGCTTTTTCTATGAGAGCAGCAATTTTCACCGGAATAGGTGTAGAGAAGTTGAATTACCAATTGTGTGACTCCGCCTAACATTCTTTATTGTTCAATCTCTGCTTTTCTTCTTTTCGAGGAAACATAATCCAAATTATTAATGGCTGCATGGCTGGCTGCATTGGGCGCCGTCGGCGGAGCGCCGCCACCTCCGCCGGCGGAGGCTAGTGGAAAGGGGGGCGTGGTTCAGCCTCTACCAGCCTTTTATGTCCCTTTATACACCTTATTACTATTGACGCTGTTCAGTGTTAGAATATATCGGTACATATCTCTTAGCAATTAGAGTAGTTAATAGCTGTACTATTAATTTGCGAAGAATATAATACTGTTACAACAACCTTTAATATTCCTGATTAACGCAATGCATCGCACAACAATTCTTCCCTGTCTAGGTTGCTTCAAGGATTCTGTGATTTGGGCACTTGATTAATAAACAAATAGATGAGAATAATGTGTAAAATTTCATGGGACAAGCTTAAATGAATTGTTGGAGGAGCTGATTTGCAACCCGCTAATCTCACACCCTGTTGAACTAGTCGTGATATTTTTGATCTCGCCCTCGGCCCCTCCGGGCACTACCCTAGCTGCAACCTGTAGGGAGAAATTAATACTTTTCAGTGTTCTTGCTAGAGACGGAAGGTGGTGTATTGGTCAAGCACTCCGCCGACGCTTTACTATTACCAATACAGCACCAGAGTTGAACAGAGGACAGACAGACGAAACTCAGTAGCGCCTTGCCAGAAGCGATTGACTTCCCACGATGGAGAGTAGTTGGAAGGCCAATGACTTCGGAATGTGGACAAGGTTCAGCAAATAAGATTCTGAAAGGCAGAATGCGCTGATAATAGCTCTCTCATTTAGTGAGTCCAAAAAGAATGGGCTTGAAGGCGCAGCTTTCCCAGAAAAATGCACAAAGTGTGCACATAGGAGACCACCCTAGACAAACCTTTGGTTAGATTCGTATACTTCATATGCTATTCTACGGCCTTACTAATAGGAGCTCAATTCTGTATGTGGGATTCAATCTTTATAATGGAATAAAAATCTGAACAGTTGACAATGTATAGTTAAACTAATAATATTTTCTTTTGTTTTCTAGCCATTATCTTACAGCCTTAAATCCAACAATCTTTTATACTGATATTAGTAATTTCATTTTACCTTAGCGTTAGATTTAACGGAGTGCGAGTTGTCGCAGCGAGCTGAGGTGGCAACCAGGGATGTACATCAGGAGCATATGCTAGTACCGCAGCTTTGTTTTCTCTCTCTGTTGTGGTCACTTCCACCAGCGCACGGCAAAATCGTTCGAGAGTGCAGCAGTATAGCACGCGGCGACAATGAAAGACTTCCTTTTGCGTTTGGGGCTCACATGGCCTGTGATCTCGTTGATGATCAAGGGAAGCCTTCCGCCAACTATTGCTGTAGCAGCGGCCCAAAGTCCCACATTCCTAGCAGTTTATGGAGGCTTTGGATTTCTCATTGCCCTTGCCAGTATCTTGTCACTCCATCTTTTGTCTAGGCATCGCTTTCTTCAAAATATTGCCCTCACCGCGGTATATTGGATCCCCTCCAACATCGAGTGTCACAGAATTGCTAATATTCGCATTTGAAAGGTCCTGACATGCATTTCTGCCGTTTGGGTATTATTCGCCCATCTCGCTGGGTTCAAAGCTCGACAGAATACTACGCCACATGGAGTACCGTATAGTGGTTACAATGCGGCTGCCTCCGCTACGACTGGCATCTTCCTCTTTCTCGACGCCTGGTCCACCAGCTCACTTCAAGCGGCATATCCACAGTTCGCGATACCGTTTGTGATCTGTTCCTCCTTCTCAGTGGTTGGTATTATGTTTGTGCCCGAGATTGTATCTACGGCCAGCAGCCATGCCATTATCAAGCAGCTACTGATAAGTTACCTGACCGGGTTTGGCCTCTCTGCCGCCATAAACCTGTGTTTTCTTCCGAGAACTAGTCGATCGGTATTTATGATGAAGTCGAAAGTATTCTTAGCCTGTTGTCAACAGCTGCTTGGAGAAGAGCAACAGTTATTTGAATTGATGGTCAAATCTGACGGAACAGAGCAAGATCCTCAGTCTCTAGTTAGTGCTAGCATCGGCAAAGTTTCCGGGCTGAGTAGCACAATGCTGAGAACTATGGCAGAACTCACAGACGAACTAAGCTATGCTGAAGTAGAGATTGCGTTTGGGAGTCGGTCTCCCGAATCTTTTCGAAAACTTATGGTCCGGATGCAGGCACTGCTTATACCGCTTCTTGGTCTCTCGAGGTTCAATTTCAACACTCATGAACTACGAAATCATGACTCTGGGGATATCCGATTAACCCAATTGCACATTTTAACTTCCGAATCTTTCAAAGCAACACTTAGTGATGTGGATACAGCACTGCGTCATACATTAGCTACGATGTTTAATGAAAAGCAATCCAAAGTCTCGTCTAGCTCTGATATTGAGCAGCGTTTGGATTCCCTGGGCCCTGGGGATATCGGGCTCGCTGCAAATTTGCGAAGCAATCTGGAATCTTTTGACGCATATCGACAAGCTAAGTTCCAGTCTCTAACGAGACAAAGGACCGAATCAGATCAGGAGACGAGTGATAGTGGACAGGATACCTTAAAGGAGTCCAATGACGCTTCCGAATCTGATGATTGTTTACAATCCGCCAAATTAGCCGAATTTCAGCAGCATGTGCTTGTCCAGCACCTATTGAGGTCTGCATCAAAGGCGGCATGGGGGATTGCAGAATATTCCGAGTCAGAGCCTCCATCTCAGCAGTCTCGTTTAATCTTTCCCACTGGCGCCTGGTGGAGCTCGCGTCGAGGAAGCTCTACTGCCCAATCAAAGGGTACAGCCGCGAATCGGTCAATGGCCGGCTTTGGGGTTACGAGAGATCCCGAACACTCTCTACCAACTTCCGTTCTCCAACGTCTGGGGGACCAAATTCGACACGCCTTGCGGACATTATCTTCTGATTCATCGAAATTCGGTCTGCGTGTTGCGGCTGCGACAATGAGCTTCGGCATTATTGGGCTTCTCCCTCAAACGCAACACTTTTGGGTTGAATACCGACTTGTCTGGGCGTTGATCATGATTCCAATTAGCATGAGTCCGACTTCCGGAAATGCAATCAACGGATTTGTAGCCAGGGCTGCGGGAACTGTATTGGCTGTGGTTATGTCCTACGCGAACTGGTACATTGCCGACCAGAATCCTGCAGGAGTCACTGTGCTCTTCTTTATTTCCATGGCCATATATTACTACTTTCTCATCCGACATCCGCGCTTTCTTGTTGTCTTCATTTTGGCTGCGGTTAACCACGTTGTCATTGTGGGTGAGTGACAAAACTGTCCCTGATCTTCCTTAAAGAAAGGCGCTGCTTGCTGACTTTTGATACATGTGAAGCGTATGAGCTCCAGGTTAATGTTAGCGGGATCGCTGCTGCGACAGCTACCGGGATCAGATACTTCCCATTGTACATCTTAGCCCCTTACCGTCTTCTCGCTGTTCTCGCTGGCCTCGTCGTAGCACTGTTCTGGACAATTTTTCCGAGCCAGATATCGGAGCACTCGATCCTTCGCCAAAAGTTGTGCAGCTCGCTTGCACTACTGGTGAAATATTTTGATCTAGTATCAAGCACGCTACACCAACGTGTCCATGGTCTTGAAGGCGACCTAGAGTCCGAGTTGAGCCCTGGGCGGAGACTGAAAAGCGTAAGATACAGCACTCTGCTTCAAGAACTCGTGTTATTGGTACAAATGCGAGAGCATTCCTCTATGGCACGTTACGAGCTCTCTATTGGTGGGAGATTCCCTCGAGAGGAGTACGATGTAATCATCAACGAGATTCAGCGGTATGTTTCGGTTTTTGCAAAGCATCAAAGCATAATACTCTGCTGACCTTTTTAAATTAGCGTCGTGGCGTTGCTTAGCGTTGCTGCGTATATCTCCCAGGTCTTTCAAGACGAAGGCCGTAGCAGCATTCAAGACCAGCCAGCGCTCGGCCAGGTTGAGTACATTATTCAGAGTGGCTTAGCTAGGCATACTACCGTTGTTTCCGCCCTTGCTTTGTCTTTATCTACTGGCTCACCTTTACCAAACTGCTTAAATGCCGAAGCGATGCGCGAATTCAAGGTTGAAGAGTGTTTAGCTTATAATGAAGCTTTCTGGGCAATTCTCGTGGCTTGCGAGCAAATAGTTCCGTCTCTGGAGAAGATGGTCAAATCGATGAAAGAACTTGTTGGAGACATGACCTTTTAGACAGATATGCTTAGATGAGAATACTGCGTCGCTACCTGTATGTAGGCCTAATAGGCCTGTATTTTTTAATTAATTTGCTTACTAGCGATGGATTCTTATTGGCTGCTGCGTGCATGACGCATAAGTCACGTGAACCCCATCGGCCCTTTGTGCTGAGTCGTGACAAGAATGGTATTTCCCCTTTGGTTACATGCATGTATGTATTCTCAATGCGACACGACTTTGTGCTGAGATGTATAGATAAATATTCAAGTAATACTTACCAAGTAGGTACAACAAATCAAGCATAAATAGCACAGGAAGACCGAGCAGCCTTTCCATAGTCAAAGATGAATTCGCGGCCTTCGTCGGCAATCCCCGGCCCAAGATGGCTGTCGAATTCAAAAGCTTTACTAAGATTTTGCTCCTTATCAGGGCCGCCATTGTATCGGTCAAGCTTCCATCAACAACGCGACTGGCCAATTAGCTGGAGTTGAAGCTAATTAGACGTCTGGTGTGTTCATTGACGCCTTTATCCGCTCCTGTCCTTTATCGGTGCCAAACTTCATGATGCACCACCGTGTGGCGATAAAGCAGCTTGGGCTAGCGCGGAGCGCTGCCTTACGGACGTCATGGGCTTCATCGATCGCATCCAAGCGGCATCTTGGCCTAGTTTCGAGTCACAAGAGTCAAGTGCTTAACTATGCGCCACGTCTGTCGGTATCTCGAAACTTCAGTAGCACAAAACCTCAGCGGAACAGCTTCGATGATGAGCCGGGAACGGGCACCTACAGCGAATCCGATCATGAGCATGCCGTCATTTCAACATTTGATCTCTTTTCCATTGGCATCGGCCCTTCATCGTCCCATACTGTTGGGCCAATGAGAGCAGGCAATATCTTTGTCGCGGATCTCCTTGAAGCTGGCCTACTCCCAAAGGTTGACAGAATACGCGTAGCACTCTATGGTAGCCTTGCCCTCACTGGCGAGGGTCATATGACGCCATCTGCTCTTCTGCTTGGCCTTGAAAGCGCCGATGTTGAGACAGTCGATACAGCCTACGTGCCTGAACGCTTTGAACAGATCAAGAAGGACAAGAAGCTCTTCTTGGGCCATCAGCTCCCAGATGGTAAAGGCAAGGAAATTGCGTTTGACTTTGAGCGTGATTTCAAATGGGAGTGGGGCAGGAAGCTACCACTGCATAGTAACGGGATGCGCCTCATGGTATTTGACAAAGAAGGCTACATGTTGGCGACCAATGACCTATTCAGCGTGGGTGGAGGGTTTGTTGTCAACGGTGCCTTGTCAATCAACAGCGCGGATTCGGATTCATCATCCGCTAAAGATGCTAGCCTAGGATTATCGGCGGAAACCCACGGCGGGCATCCAACTGACCTTGCGGAGAACATGTATTACAAAGAGATTCGGCGAGATGATGCAGCAGGAGATCGGCGGACTGGATCAGAGATCAAACCTGTGGGAGATACTGCGGCTTTAATCACATCTAGCGCTGATGACGGTCATGCACTTCCTCCTGTCACATCATCAACGGAAGACGCTCCAATGCCTGACGGTGTGCATGGCCATCAGCCTCGATACCCCTTTAGAGACGCAAAAAGTCTATTAGCACTATGTGATAAACATAATCTGACGATTGCGCAAATAGTATATGAGAACGAAAAGAGCCACGGCTATACGGACGAGGAAATTCGAAGGAAATTGTTTCGTATCTGGGAGGTCATGGACAACAGCATTCTGCAAGGTGTCCAAGCACCTCCAGATTCAACGCTACCAGGTAGCCTTAAGCTGCATAGGCGAGCACCGGCGTTATATAGACGACTCACAAGAGGACTATATCCCTCCCATACCACCCAGGGAAGCAGCGAGGTAGAGCCAGCTCAGGCTCAATTACCCTCTGACAATAAGGCATTGCCATCGGGTTCACATGAGTCAGGGTCCTCAAGTATGACGACGGCTTCATTAACGTCGTCATCTGGCCGAAAGGACGTGGCTCTTAGGAGAGCGGCGTCTCTACGCACCCATGGCTCCTTTTCACACCCAGTACTACCATCGCCACGACGACGCACTACATTCCCAGCCAGTAAGCACTCTTCATTTCAGGGCTAATATGAAAGAAGGGCATAAGCTAACCCGAGACTCTGCAGTGGACTACCTGACAGTATACGCTATGGCGGTCAACGAGACCAACGCAGCAGGTGGACGCATTGTTACGGCTCCAACAAACGGCGCCGCAGGCATTATACCCGCAGTTCTCAAGTACACTATCGAATTCGTCAGTGACGACCCCGAGCGTGACATTCTATCCTTTCTCTTGACAGCTGCTGCTATCGGCATGCTGTATAAGCGCGGTGCTACCATCTCAGCGGCCGAGGGCGGATGTATGGCCGAGGTAGGTGTTGCATGTTCCATGGCAGCTGGAGCATTCGCAGCGTGCATGGGCGCTAGTCCTCAAACCATTGAGCAGGCGGCCGAGATTGGGATTGAGCATAACTTGGGTTTGACGTGTGACCCCATCGGTGGATTGGTACAAGCGCCATGCATCGAGCGTAATGCCTTGGGTGCTATCAAAGCCATCTCGAGCGCCAACCTGGCGCTGAGCGGCGAGACTGGTACGCAAAAGGTCAGTCTTGATGACGCCATTCGGGCCATGCGCCTTACGGCTCAAGGCATGAGAAACGAATTTAAAGAGACGAGCTTGAGTGGCTTGGCTACGAGCGTGCCGCTTCATATTCCCGTCAGTGTGCCGGACTGCTGAAACATGTTTACAACATACGCGATATACAGAGGTGGGTAGTTAGGTAATTAAGACGGTAGAAAATGCTGTTATGGCTTCATAGAATATTAAATCCTCTAACATTTGTGTTTATATAAGCAAATTTAATGTCTTTGGTGTTTACCTGGGAGATTATATAAGGTCCTCAGCTCACCCAAAAACAGCCCTCTTTTATTACTCAAAAGTGGCACACTCGCGTGAGCACTAACCAAAGTTAATCTGCACGGCTATCTGGATCTACTCCGTACTTGTAAATTAGATGTTTTGGTCCGTATAGAAATACACAAATACACCCAACGCATAAATACACCTAACGCGTAAATACAACCAACGCGTAAATACACCCAACAGAGCCCAACTGCTGTCCGTATAGACGTCTGCACAGCCACTATCCCCAGCCACAGCAACTGATTCGATGGACATCACAACACCATGCATCCTTCTACTCCCCTGGTCGAGCCTATTGGGATTCAGCTTTGTTGGCCTCCCGCAGAAGATGAGGCTGTCGGGCGCCAAGTGACGTACATTGGATTTACTCGTGACAAGGCAACAGGCGCTTAAAGCATGTAAATGAGGGGCTTTCCCCCCTCATCAAGACGAGGCTTTCTCTGTTTGTTGGTTCTGGTGGCGCATCTAAGATTTCGCAAGCTGTCATAGATTCATAACCCTTCTGTTCTTATCTTCGCAAACCATCCCAGCTTTGCAAAACACAGGGGATTTTCTTCGACATCCTCATTCCAAAATGATCGTATCCATTTTCAAGAGCGTTAGCTCAGAAATGCTCGAATATGCCTTCCATCACCTATTTTTACCCTCAAAGCTACCTGAAGGAGACGATAGGTCTCCTACGAATGAATTATGCCTGGTCAAACTAGTACAGAGCTCCTTAACCGAATTTCTATCCAAGACGGACCCGAGCAATCATGCAGCTATCATGAGTGCGATGGCACTGATGAAAAATATGCATACTGCCACAGGTCTAGATGGATTCCTACAGGAAGATGGCATCAGAACGGTGTTGAAGAAGATAAATTCTCATAGTATGTTCTTGTGCTTTCCCCAGCTCCATTACGCACATCGCCAACTTTATTTTTCTACAAGTTCTTTAGAATCCTTTGCGTCATTCCACATCGCGGCTCAAAATGCGGGAGTCTTGCTTCGCTTGGATAAAGATTCTGTCATATTCGAGTTGTTCGAATTATCTCCAACCAGCGCGGCCGTCTATACAACACCGGGGCGTTTGGTCCGTCAATTTCCGGCGGTTGCCATAGGTATCCCCATCAATACCTATGTGAAAGATGATTTCCAAGATGTCTTGGCCAAGACTCTCGTGAAGATGAGCTACCAAACCGTCAGCGAGGCGATACCAAAAGCTAAGAAAGCCGATAAACATCACGACGAGGAGCGAGACACAGTCAACCCGAAGATTGTCACAGAGCTGTTGTATAGCTTTTTGCGAGGCATCGGCAGTGGGGTCGATGTAACTGGAATTAGCAAAAATACTCGAGAAGAAGTCATATGGAACCAAAGCAAACTTCCTTGGCGGCGGTCTCCTGTATGGCTTCTTATTCGGGTGTCTCTTCAGCTCACTCTGGGCCGTGTCGCTGTCGGTTCTGGAGAGCTCTATAAGTCCTTCATCATTTTCTTTTTGTCTCGCCTTCTTAAGGCTGCGACTGATCAGCCAATGAAAAGCGAAATTCTTAAGACGATGTTGACAAAGATTTCTCGGCGTCTTTTAAAATTGCGGCACCCTGCAGCTGGGATATGGCTGACAGATGTTCACGAAACGGTGTCTACAGTTACGAAATTTCTAAATATCCGATGGGAACGAATTCGTAATGAAACCAAGTCGCAGCTCGATTTGACAACTCTGCCATCTCTCAATATAGTCGACGATACATACATATCTATTCCGGGATTGGGTGATTTTATCTCATCTATATCGAAACGTGACAACGTAAACAAAGCATCATCGTTTTGCCCGAAATCAGACATTACGGCCTTTCGAGCTGGGGAACTTCCCCATATTCCGACCCATGTCGATGAAAATAATCGTCCTTTCTACCTTGCCATGGTTGAGTCGTGGGTGGCTGTGCACCTTAATCATTGGATCAATAAAAACGTTGGTGGTAAATCGGCCTGCATCGACTTATTCACTTTGATGCAGGACTATCATGCAGCTGGGAAATCCTGGTATAAAAACCGTCCGGAGGGAGCATCCAGAATGCTTCTTGTTATTCTGGAACTCTGGGTCGCTGCCGATAAAGCTGCAACCTGCGAGATCCCACTGCTGAAACACTATGAACATGGGATTCCTATCAAAGTATTTCGATCCCTGTTGCTTGGATTTAGGAAAGATATGGAAAGGCTTCATCTAGTTGAAACATACCTCGAAAATCGACGAGATTATGCACGGCCAAAACAGAGGCCCTCAATCTTCTTCTCTTACGGCGAAAAGGGATCTTTTCCTACTGAGTACTTTTCGCACTCATCAACGCACCAAAATCTTTTATATGAGATTGAAGCGTGGGCATACACACAGAGGCAACTAAAGCTAGATGAGTACCAAAGGCGTCGTGGGGAATATAACTCTCTTATACAACGATTTGAGCAAGGCGCTTGTCAGAATGTTCAGTGGGAAGAGGATGGGGTATCATATACCGAACACTATTCAAACTGTAACCGTTGCGCACTGCGCACTGCGGCAATCAACATGTCGATAAATGTTCATGAATGGCCACTTTCGAAGTCTCCACTTGAGGCTCAGGCGACAGTATTTGAACTTGCCCTTCCCGAGAGCTTTGGCGCGTGGCGGGATGGGACGCTTTATGTTATCGACGATGTGCTCCAATGCACGCGCTCCTCGGATGAAACATCACCATTTAAATATTCTTTAAAGTCATACAGCGGCCTCAGTAAATTCTTTCAATCCAATACTGCACTACGCGTTCATCTCTTGTCCAATTCCAAGCCTCATGTGGCCACTCACCGACAGAGTATAAAGGTCGGTCATAGCACTGAATCGGATGTCTGTGTAAATAACGGACTTCAGTTCCGCTATTTCGATGATCGCAAGAAAATATTTCTTGGTCAATTCACCGCTTCCAATGTGCTTTCTGAGCTCTGCACTTTCGAGTTGGGTGGGAATTTGAAGCAGTTGAAACGTTTTCTGGTTCGAACCCACGGAGGACCAACCGGTGAGACTCCAAATGCAGTCATTGCAAGCCAGGCCACCTGCCCTGAAAATATGTCTCTGGGCGAATTCAAGGCTTTGGCTACGCTACCATTTGGATATCGTATACAATGGATGAGCATTCTCACTCAGCTCGCGATGCCTGATGTGGATTTTAATAAACCCGAGACCGCAATTTTTCTCCTCCAACTCAGTCTCCAGGCTGGACCAAACCAGAAGGGTAGAATTGAAAGATGCACACATGAGCGATTATTAGACACAGAATTTGGTCGTGTGATGCTTGAGCATCTCCAGGGATGTGTCTCGCGCATCAGAGAGAACTGGGAGTCTCATACTGCCCTGTGGATTTTAATATTTCTTGCGGCTCGCCTTCTATCGATGACTACGCTGGCGTTGAAACAGCAAACTCTTGATTTCTTAAAAGAGTGCAGGGAAATTTCTCACAAGTGGTTGGCAAAGGTACGCTCAAGAGCGTATGAGACGATAAATGAAGATCAGAGGGCTCAGTTTTTACAAATCGCACTTCGAGTGTCTTTAATATGTGCAGACACTTTTAACGTGGATGATGAGTTCTTAGCCGAAGTATTATCTGATCCTCATCAGGCTGCCATCCTAATCGAGACCTCCATTAATATCAGTAATAATACTGTATTAGTGAAAAAGGGACAAGATAATCTCGAGAAGCTTATGCATGATCGATGGATGTTCACTGTGCACCGTTCCCGGCCTATGCTAGTGAAAGAGATTCTTCTCAGCCACAATTCTTGTCTTGATATAGCCATAAAACAAAGTTGGCCGGATTTCAGTCGGATAAGCGAATGGAACCAAGCTGATTCGACCTGCGAGTGGTTCGAGACAGTATCTGCTCAGCTAAAGATCTGTGTCAACCTTCTCACTGGAGAGTTGTTGGTAAATGGCAGCCCATTATCTCGTTTACCTCGCAGGTACGAGATCCATGAAGATTATCAGAAGTTGTTTGGATCATTCATTTTGGATGTTATGCCTAGTTCTTCACATGGAATGAAATTTTGTAGCTCTAAGGATTTCGAAGGTCATGTTGCCCACTTTTGTATGGATGATTGCTCATCTAAAATATCAGCACATAAAAACGATTTGATGATACGCCTGGAAGGCCAAGATCCTGTATTGGATCTCATTCCATCCCGATTCTTTACCGGATGGCTACCGAACTCTTTTGTTGAGGACTATACTCACTGGTACAATCATACTACAGGGAACATTGAGTTTCGTCTGATAGGCGATGAATGGAAGTCATCTGCGCCAGGTTGGAGTTTGAGTCCGGATTGGAGGTTCTGGAAGCTCACTCGAGGAGGAAAGACATCACTTCTTTCACCTGGCAGCTCTTCGGCCCGTTGCATAGCATCAATCTTTTCGCCGCTCGACAATATGTTAAATTTGCATATGCTGGTTGATGTAGAAACTAGCCTTCTTGAGATCAAAGTGAAAAGATTAAAACTGGAATTCCTGTTGGAAAAAGGAGAGTCTATCATCAGATCTCGACAATTTAGAGGGATGCAAATCGATTCAAACCAATACATCGGGACGTTGATTGGATTTAGTAGCAAGCTCGTGATGAAAGACACAAAAAATTCAGAAACAAGGGTGGTGATTATTCCTGAAGGAAGGATCGACTTCGGAGCGGATCCGGAGGGCCATATAAATGTGAACGTGGCCTATGGGACTGCCAATCGCGTCCAAAGATTTTTGATTGACAGTCAGCTTCGTCGCCTAGTTGGCACTGCCACAGTCCAGAGCAAGTTATACTTGGCTTACATCCACGCTCTCACCTCCTATTGTATTCCAGATCCTTTCCTAGGCAGGACTGGGACTGAAGAAAGTCTCTCAATTCTGGAGTCCGCACCCATACGATCAATAGACTCTCTTACCCATGATACTGTACAGCTACTGCAAGACATCGCTGGCCTAACTCCCAGTCGGGCCTTTTATCCACAGCATCTCAGGGAAATGCAGACAGTGCAATGGTCGCCTGTATTGGGTTTTATGACCCAAGATTCACGATTCTATAAGATTGTGAAAAGAATTCTTGATAGGGTCTCAGATATGAGCTTCTTATATCCTTCTGACGAGATTATCAATGTCGAGCTCAGTTATGTCGAGATGGATCTTGCTGAGAGAGAGGTTTTCCGAAATTCACATCGCCAAGTATCTGGCTTTGGTGCTGAAGACTTCACGACTATTCCTGACATTAAGTATACACGCAGAGATCAAAATCAGTCGTCATTTCGGACCATTCTTGCAAGCGAAACTTCATTTCGAGTTCATAGTAACATTGACACCGTTTCGGAATGGGTTGGAGATGAGTTTATAGACCTCTTGTACGACCTCCTTTCCCGGTCTGGAGAAACCCCCGTCTCCAGAAAAATGCCCAAGCCGCGAGAAATCCAATACGGCGCAGAATGGCTCGGCGACCCAAAGACGTTCTTTCCCGCATATTGGTGTCAATGGCACTTCGCTTTCCAAACGAATCCGTTATGGATTAACAAGTTCCAGACCATGATCTGGCTCGCGACACTGGCCTACTCCTCACGATGTCACACGCACGTTCTTCAGGCTGTGATGATGCTTTCTCTATCCGCTGATTTATCGGCGACTGATTTACCCCTAGGGCATGCGTTTCAACTAAGTGAAGGTTATGAGGTTAAAAAACAACAACTTCATGGACTTGTTAATAAAGCGGCTAAAACTTTCAGCTCTAACTGCCCTGAGATGAAGTTAAACCCACGCAAGAATGAATCTGTCAAGAATACACAGAAGCGACGAAAGAATGAGTTCGATATGAAGAAGGAGAATGCGATCGATTCCTTTGTCGACGGACTTGCTGCACAATGGCCGTGTCTCGAGCCGGGCACGCCCCACGGACCTTGGCACGCTAATTATATAAATGTTGCAAATGCAATGTCGTTCGTTAAGACCAAATGGCGAATCTGGCATGATAATAGGCGATTCAGAGAGTATCTTAAAGACTTTATATTCAGATTGAATGGCATAGTATTAGGGAAGGTGTATATTCCCCAAATGCCATACCCTATCTATCAAGATGTCATTACTCGTCCTCGTGGATATATATCCGTCGATGACGTGTTTTCTGGTGCGCCGCCTATCATTAATGAAGCAACACTTATAAATCTAAAGGCTCTACAACGAACAACGGCCGCTAATGATGATGCGAGTAACAAGCTAGTTGAGCTTATTGGTCACTTGGATTCACAAACTCAGTTTGACTACGAATGCCGATACCTTTCTGAGCTGCGAAAAAGTTTACTGCATCTCCAAGGTCTTACTACGACGCAGCTGAAAGCAAATAGTATGGGCATGAGAAGCATGATTTTTGAGGTCTATTTACAGCAATGCAAAGCGCGCGTTGAAGAATTCTATAACGAATTATTAAAAGCAGTTGTTCCAGAATCGGCTTACTCTCATCTACATTCTGGCGACAGTAGTAAGATAATATATGCGACCATTTCAACGGCTGGTTTCTATCCCAGAGTTTCTCCTATTTTCTTCCTGCAACAACTTGGGAGGCATCGGTGGCCATCCCTCGCCGAAGCATGGAAGAAAAGCATTGTTTCATACGCAATTGCAATAACCGCCCTCCAACAGGCCCAGCGTCTAGTGCAGCTACAGGATAACGAAGTTGATCTTCTTCAAGAACTTGAGAACACCGGTCATAGGGAGTGGGATCCATGTCAATATCCAGAATGGTTACTTTTGGAATGTGAAAGCGGCATCATCATTCGGCATGTGCAACATCAAATTGCCGAGCAGATGATTTCGCCAAAAGACAATGAGAACGCCGTGATGCAGCTCAATATGGGAGAAGGAAAGTCCTCTGTCATTGTGCCAATTGTAGCCACTGCACTTAGTAATGATTCGCAAATTGTGCGTGTCATTGTGGCCAAGCCACAGGTCAAACAGATGCACCAAATGTTAATGTCGAAGCTCTCGGGCCTGTTGGACCGCCCAATATTCCTAATGCCGTTCTCACGGGCAGTGAACATGGACGCAAACAAGGCAATTCTTGTTTGCAAATTGGCGTATCAATGCATGAAAGAGGGCGGTATCTTGATGGTCCAACCGGAGCACCTACTCTCGTTCCAGCTGATGGGACTTGAATATCAGATTAGTGAGAATGATGAAATTGCTCACCCTCTGTTAACAGCTCAGCGTCTCTTTGATAGCTTCTCAAGAGATATAGTTGATGAAAGCGACGAGAATTTCAGCGTCAAATTTGAGCTTATATACACCATCGGCCAGCAGCAGCCAATTGAACATACTCCCGACCGCTGGGTTATAATTCAAAATGTGCTCTCTAGATTTGCTCAAATCTGTTTGCAATTGAAGGCGTCGTTCCCAGAGTCTCTCGACGTCGATGATCGGCATCCTGAGAGATTTCCGAGAATCCGAATTCTGCGTGCTGATGCCGAGTCGGCCATCCTTAGTCGTCTTGCTAAATTCATCTGTAATACAGGAATGACTGGGTTCCCGATCGCACGACAACGTACGCAGACAAGAAACGCAGTCAATCGCTATATCAGTAACCAGGATCTAACAACTGGCGAGATTGGTGCTGTTGAGAAAAGCTCATTTTGGAGCGAGACGACAATGAACAATATTCTACTACTTCGAGGCCTGGTGTCGGGCGGCGTTCTCTCCTTTGTCTTTGGCCAGAAACGTTGGCGTGTCGACTATGGTACGCATCCTAATCGTGAGACGAAAACGCGAATGGCCGTGCCATTCAGAGCCAAGGATAACCCCACGCCTCGATCAGAATTTAGCCATCCAGATGTTGTCATTGTACTCACGTGTCTAAGCTACTATTATAAAGGCCTTCAAGATGAGGAGCTTTTTGAGGCGCTTGAGCTCCTCGTGAGGTCAGACAACGCCGATCTCGAATATCGAGCTTGGGTAGAGACAGCGCCAGGGCTGCCCCCTTCTTTTAGACAGCTAACTGGTATCAATATTCGAGATCGCATGCAGTGTACTAGAGATATTTTCCCTCATCTCCGCTACTCCAAGGGCAGTATCGATTATTTTCTTTCACGTATGGTGTTTGCGAAGGAGTGCAGGGAATTTCCACATAAGCTCTCAGCCTCGGGCTGGGATCTAGGCAAGAGAAAAGCGAATCCCACCACTGGATTTAGCGGCACCAATGATTCCAGGTATATACTGCCGATGGATATCAAACAGCTGGATCTACCAGAGCAGAATCATACCAACGCGCTGGTGTTGAAATACCTTCTTCGTCCTGAAAATGGCATCATGTTGATGTCAAAGCAGATGAAAGGAGTCACCTTGGAGAGCGAATCGCTTCTCGAAATGGTGTCGCAAATGAGTTCAAACACTCGGGTCATCCTTGATGTGGGCGCACAGATTATTGATCTTGACAACCTTCAGTTTGCCGAGACTTGGCTCAAACGCTGCCACGATAATGAGAATGTCCAGGCTGTTGTTTTCTTCAGCGATGCAGATGAGTTAATGGTGTTGGACAGATCAGAGAAGATCGAACCCCTACAGATATCGCCGTTCGCCACTCAATTAGACCAATGCCTTGTCTTCCTTGACGAAGCGCACACGAGAGGCACGGATCTGCGATTGCCTATACATTATCAGGCGGCGGTAACGTTAGGCGCTAATTTGACCAAAGACAAACTTGTACAAGGTAAGAGACATCCGAATTTATCGGGCCATTGAGTGAATATATTGCTTACTTGTCTGTGATAGCATGCATGCGAATGAGAAAACTTGGACAGGGACAGTCTGTTGTGTTTTGCATTCCAAGAGAAATTGAACAAAAGATCTCCATGCAGCGAAGTCCTGAATCTTCTGTTACGCAAGATATTACGGTGTCTGATGTTTTATGCTGGGCTATATCCGAGACTTGGCGCGATCTTCGGCGAATGGTCCCTTTATGGTTAACTCAAGGCGTCCGATTTTACGAACAGGAGGCTCTCTGGAGCGAGGATTCTCACGACTATGATAAAGAAATATGGGCCAAAAAGTTTCTTGAAGCCGAAGCTCAAAGTCTCCAGTTTCGGTACCGTCCAAAAACTGGCTCCGAATCAGCTCAGCTGATTAAACGAGCTGGGCCCGCCGTGAGGCTACAATTCCAACATCGTTGTGAAGAATTCGGTTTAATGAACTTCTGCAACTCATCGCTACAAGAGGAACAGGAAAGGGAGCTCTCACCGGAAACGGAACAGGAACGCCAGGTCGAGCAGCCTCCTCATGTCGTTCCTCAAACACACTCATGCCATCCAGATCTCGTCTCTTTCATTAAGCTTGGAGAATTTCCGGTGGGGTCCAGCGCATTTAAACCTGCTTTCCAAGCTCTCAGTAAGACTTCAGCAGCAAAACACTTTGATTTACGCGAGTTTCCCAGCAGCATATGGGTGACCGAAGACTTCTCGAAAACGATCAAGACAAATGACATGCTTGGTAGCGGCTCGGACCTCTTCCAGCGCCCGGTGCATTGGATTTTGACGAGTAAATCCGATTGGTCCAAAACCGTCAGTCATCTTGTCATAATCAGTCCATGGGAAGCGCATGAGCTTCTGCCAAATATTACAGTGTCTAAGACAGTCACTTTGCATTTATATGCGCCGAGGAGTAATCTCGGATTCCAACCGCTGGACCAATTGACATTGTATACGGTGCCTCAGAGACCGAAGAAGCCCATTATTCCACCCGGTATGATGGTTGAGCTGAACATCTTTGCGGGTCAACTATATTTGTCGTCGTTTCAAGAATACATCGAAGTGTGCAACAAGCTGGGTCTAGCCTGGAGTCCTGCCGATGACTCCGTTATTCTTGGGCCAGATGGGTTCATTCCTCCTGGTGTAAGTAGCGGACATCTAGTGAACCAGTCCGGATTCATGAAGAGCCCTGTGCAGTTTCTTAAAGTGCTTGTTACGAAAATTCGACGAAATTGCGAGGTTGTTGAGAAGACACATATAGGCAAGATTTTAGATGGGGTGCTATTGTTGGAGGACGACTTCGAGAAAGAGGGCTAGTACTCATGTTTGCAATGGTCATATTACTTTTTACTACGATAGATAGGTTAGGGTGGCTTACGATGTATTAAGACGACGCATGACGATAATACATTGGAATCAGACATAGATTGATGCATACAAAAGTTATTCTCTTACGTATCGACAGATTCTGCGTTTTTATACTAACCGCAAATTCGTATGCACCAATATAAGCTCTGAGATAAATCTCCTGATAATCTCCTCCTGCTCCATTAAATTTTCTGAGAGATTGGTGCCTGCTTAGTAAAGTTTCTCTCGACTATCACACTACTCAAGTCGCCGACTATTCCAAATCACCACCCCAAGGTCAATCTCCTTGAAATCTCTAGCTATTATATGCTTTTGCTACTATTTTCTGTTTCTTCACTTAGTATCTTATTCTAGCTTTTACTTATCTCTTGTTACTTCCTACTTCTTAATTTCTACTATTTCTTACCACCTTCTATTTTATACTACTTCTTGTTATTTCCTCTCGTATGGAAGAAGTACCAATAATTTCTTACAACTTTAGATTTTTAAAAAAAAAAATGGATCAGCTCTTAATGTATCTTACGTCTCTTGATATCTGATTTATGGTGCTATAGAGCTATTTCTTTAGAGAATACTTGATGGGGTTTTAGCAGCTTCGAATAAATGTATGCTACTTGGCCGGTTCTGCAAATCTGGCAACCAGGTGACAGCACTGTAATCAATGTAATGGTACTTTGACGACGCGTTTTGATCAGTGCAAAGTCTGAGGCAGCCCTCCTAAAAATTTCTTACATCAGCTTAACCATGGCAAAATATTGATGTGTCTCCTCGCGAAGAAATAAAACCAGCTCGATACATTATTCACGTGACAGGTACTCTTTGTAAAATCACCTACAAATACCTAAGATACATCTTGCATCAATGCTAACGCCAACATCAACTCCAAATGCCACGATGCCTCCAGAAGTGGACGCCGACGTGCCGCCAACTTTCCCTATTACTCCAGTTAGCACAGACGAGAGAATCTCCAAGATCTACAGCTGGATTGAGACACACTTCTGGCCAAAGTTGACTTCCAGCCAGCAGTTGGAGATGCTTCCACTCTTCCGGCGCATCAAATTTGAAGAGACCACGGAGTGCATCGCGAAACACTGGCTAGCGAAGCAGGCTAGATTATCAGATTGCCAACCAATGGTCAAAGTCATGATGCATGCTATTTGGGGCGCGCAAGCGAAGAAGTCTTTGTGGTGGGATGATTACCACCTGGCGTTTGGGCATCTTAGGTTCCCTGAGGGCCCTGCTCCAGGAGTTACTTTTGACTCCAACCATCGTCAGCGCCAAAGGCCAGGGAATCTTCAACAGGTGCTGCCGAATATCCCAACCATAAAGAGCGAATACAATAGTGCGACGAAGAACGGTACCAAAGTAGTTCACTCAGTGCCCCAGGCTCTCCCAGAAAGAGCCCCAGATGGCCGCCTAAGTGATGAAACTGTACAACAAATCGTGCAGAGCCTTGCCAAGGAGCTCCGAAAGCCGATCGAGGCGTTCGCAAACCAAATGGACGCCGTACAGCGACAGTTGGCGGCGGTCACAGGCGAAGTGGAAGCCGTGCAGCAGCAAGTGATTCAGCAGCAGATTGAGGGTAAAAATAGGATGGACACCATGCAACAGCACTTAACCGGCATTGCATCTGGCACGCTTGCTCTTTGGGGATGGGTTCAAAAGGAATCAGAGAAGGATGAAGCAACTTGAGCGAGAGACGCTAGACTTCGCATGTTTACATACAAAGGCATGGTATAAAAAAGTACAGTGGGTATCGCAGATATTATCAGCATGAGGATGAATGAAGATATTTGCTTGAAGGGGCTAGGACTGACATTAGAGCACACAACATAGGGATTATTTTGACAAGGGCGTTAGTACGGACGGATACACAAGAATTATACCGGGCTCATCTCTTCAGCTAGCGAATAATATGGATCGTTTATTAGAAATCGTTTTATTTGATGAGTCTTCAGGTGGTCCCTTGAATAAGGTAGTTGGTTTCGTCGTGTGGGGTACAAACCCCTGCGCCACCATAAACTTGGCGCTGAGCTAGCTTATCCTTATCTTATCAGCTTGCGCCGATATCCAAAATTTCTTCGACAATCTCGGTCCCGCCAAAGGCGAAAACCAATCCCATACAAAATCACACCAATTGCGTCCCAACCAGTCGCAAAAATGGTAAAAAGAAAGGTCGCCGCGCTCGAGAAGATCGACGCTGATTTGTATGTTCAATTTCACCTATATGCGCTTCCAGTCATCTACTGTACTAATTATTGTTACAGCGCGAGTCTTCAGTACAAAATCCGGCGAGACCCAAAGTAAGCTCATGATCGACGTCTGTTCGTCTCTACGGGCTGTTGCTTACGCTTTTCTAGATCCTACAAGGATGATTTCATGAAGCAATGGGAACAATATGAGTCTCAGCGAGAGATTTTCTTCATGTCGCCGGCGACAGCCTCGGCCGATTCGGTAGAGTCGTTCCACAACATGATCGACCTCATTGCGCACGTTGCCGACTGCTATCCCGACGAGACACGGACGTTCCAGGACGATCTGAAGGCCATTGTTTCGCAGAACCATGAAATACTTAATCCTGAACTGAGAGAGAAGGTCGTTGGGAGTCTCGTGCTCTTGCGACGAAAAGAAGTGATCGATTCAACCAGTCTACTGACAACGCTGTTTCCGATCCTCGTGTCTTCGCGAAGCAAGTCTATGCGAGAGATGCTCTTCCAAAAAATCCTCAACGATCTGCGAAATTCGAATTCCAAATCCACCAATCATCCGCTGAACCGAACTATTCAGGCAGTGCTTTACAATCTAGTCACAGCTGATCGCTCTTCACCCAGGGCTATCTGGGCCATTAAGCTGACGCGCGAGCTATGGAAGCGACAGATTTGGACGGATGCGAAACCAGTCGACGTCATGAAAGAGGCATGTTTAGCCGATAACGAAAAAGTGATTATCGGCGCCGTACGATTCTTCCTGGGTGGTGACAAGGAGCGTGAAGAGCTCGAGGACGAAAGCAGTGACGAAGAGGTTGACCTGGCCAAAGTGAAGCATCAAATTACCATTAACAAGAAATCAAGAAAGCAGAAGGATGCGTATAGAAAGGCAGTCGAAAAGGTTAAGAGGCAGGAAAAAAAAAAGACAAAGCCCCATCCGCTCAACTTTTCGGCCCTGCATCTGTTGCATGACCCTCAGGATTTTGCCGAGCAAATATTCACAAAGCACCTGCAAAGCACCAAAAACAAACTCTCGCTGGATACAAAACTGCTCGTCTTGCAACTAGTCACCAGATTAGTTGGTCTACACAAACTTACTGTTGTGCCGCTATACTCTTGGTTCATCAAATACCTTACACCCAAGCAACAATCCGTCACTTCAATGCTGGCATCTCTAGCTCAAGGTGTGCACAACTTGGTGCCTCCTGATGCCCTGGAACCCTTAATCCAAAAGATTGCAAATGAGTTTGTCTCAGAAGCGTCAGCCTCAGAAGTCGCCGCGGTTGGTCTGAATGCCATTCGTGAGGTCTGCTCTAGACAACCCCTAGCCATGACCGAAACACTGCTGCAAGATTTAGTTCAATACCGCAAGAGCAAAGATAAGGGTGTCATGATGGCTGCCAAGGGTCTCTTGTCACTGTACCGAGAAGTCGGCGCAGGGATGCTCAAGAGGAGAGATCGGGGTAAAGATGCCACTATGGGCCTGAGCTCCGGCATGATGAAGCAGCGCAAATTCGGAGAAGAAGAAGTCGGCGGTATTGAGGGCCTGGATCTCCTTGCTAAGTGGAAGGAGGAGCAGAGAAAGAGAAGACGAGCTGAAAAGGGCCTACCAGAAGACGGAAGCGATGACTCCGACGATGAGAAGGACCCAGACGAAGATGGATTCAACTCTGACGAATGGGAAGTTGGCTCAGAGGATAGCAGCGAATCTGGAGACTGGATCAACGTCGACCATTCTTCAGATGAAGAGGAACCCGCACCCAAGAAGCGAAAAGGAGACGCTGAAGAAGAAGAAGATAAAGAAGAAAACGAAGAAGAGCATGCCGCCGAGCTCGAGCGCATGACCAAGCTCGCCACCACTACCATCCTCACCCCCGCCGACCTCGCCAAGCTCCAAGAACTCCGCGCCGCCGCCTCCGTCCAAAAGGCAATGGGCAGCAGATTCCGCAAGAAGCAAAACCCAGATGACCCCGGCCACGTCGACGACGGCCTCACCGCCGAGAACATCGAGGCGCCCATCCGTCTCCGCAAGCTGACCAAGGAAGAAAAGGTGGCGCTCGCCAAGGAAGGCCAGCCCGATCGCGAAGAGCACAAGAGCACGACGGCTATCCGCAAGTCCAAGAAGGAGGCTGCGGGCAAGAGCACGAGCAATAAGGAGAAACAGCGTAACAAGAACTTCATGATGACGCTAGGCAAGGCGAAGAGCAAACAGAAGAGGAGTTTGGTCGAGACGAGGAAAGTCTTGAGGGGGCATGTGGACAGGAGTACGAGAGGTGGAAGGAGGAGGAACGGTACATAGGTGTAATGGGTCGTTTGGCTTCGATTATGTATTGGGGGATCATCTGTTTAGCTTATTATAAAACGAAGCGCGGGGTTTTTATAACTTATAAGTAGACAAGAAGGGAGAAAATAAAGTAGACATAGAGTGATTTGAAAATATCACAATGTGAGTATCAAAGTTATATTTGCCATAAATCATTATATGCTCAATATGTGCCCAACCTCAGTTGACAAAACAAACGGGCGATAATACTGGTATCCAAGGAAATACATCAATCCAAGTCAAAAGGCAAACTATCTCATCAATCCATACCCAGCGTCCCTTAAAATCTATGTCCGTGTTTACTGAACGGTAGTGACCATGGGCTTCTCATTGTCAAGCTTCTCTGCAATCTCTTCGTCCTGTGAGTGACTCTGGAGGCCAACCTCAGCCTCGCTGAAGGCGTCGATAACATCACGATATGCAGGCACAAAGTTGACACAGAAAGCATAAGACCAGGCCACGATGAAGAATGAGAGAGGAACGACCATGCTGATGCCACTGCCTTGATTCTCCGATGCTACAAAGGTCAAGGGCGGGACACAGGCACCACCGACAACACCACCGACAATGAAGCCACTACCACGCTTAGTATGTCTGCCGAGACCGCGCATGCCGAGGGCAACAATGGTAGGGAAGCAGACAGATTCGAAGAAGAGAACAACGTAGAGCATAGCGATGCCGATATTTCCATCTTGGGTGATAGCTGGGCAAATGAAGATGATGCACATGCTCATGAAGACGAGGAACACCCATCGTGCCTTCACAAAGCGCATGATGCCACTTCCCGAAAATCGGCCAATGGCGAAAGCAGCCTGAGCACCGGCGAACAGCTTGGAGCCGAGACTACTTGAAGTGCCTGGTCGAGTCGCTACAGCATAGTTGATGAAGGAACTAGCAATTGCCACTTGGGCACCGGTATAACAGAACTGAGCAAGGGCGGCGTGGAAGAGCCTGTATTGCTTCCAGAGCGGTTTGTCGTCTGAGCTACCATGGGCCTCTTGGGCTTGGAATTCCATATCTAGAAGGGACATTGCAATTAGTAAGATGCGATAAGGGCTTCTATTACAGATGGATACTCACCAGCATTGGTGATCTCAGGGATCTTGGCAAAGAAGAAAAGAGTCGCCAGGAGAAGGACGAAGACAACGATCGACAGGTAAACCCATTGAACGTTTTGAAGAGCCTTCTCGTCACTAAAGTTGAAGAAGACGTACGAGCCAAGAACGGGAGCGATGACGGTGCCAATTCCGTTGAAAGCCTGGGAAATGTTGATTCGAATCTCAGAGTACTTCGGTGGGCCGCAGACTGGGGTACTATCATGTTAGTGGGGATTAAAGATTGAGAGGGGCCGGTTTAACCATAATTGATTTAGGCACCGGCACGTCACATACCTGTGATGAAGGGGTTGGCGGCAGTCTCCAGGGAGCCAAGACCATTGCCGATGATGAAAATCGAAGCGCAAAACCCTCCAAACGATTTCGCCTTGATACAAGGGATAGCAATGGCTGCGCCTACAGCGTACAGGAAAAGACCCCAGATAAAGACGGCCTTAAAGCCATAATGACGGAGAATCCAGGCTGCATGACCGAGCGAGGCCAATGGATACGCGCTGAAGAATTTCAATGTTAGCCAATCTACTACCAGAATATGACAAGACGTGATGCGATGAGATATATGTATTTGTGAGATGAGAAAAAGGAGCCTACCCAAAGTAAGCGGCCTGCAGGCCAGAAGAACGCGCCTGGTCGATATGGAGCGTGTTCTGAAAATGCTTGTTCAGCGTGTCGAGCAAGCCGTAACTGAATCCCCAGAGGAAAAATAGGACGGTGACGAGGGCGAGGGGAAAGATAGACTCTCTCAATGTGAGCTCGGCACCTCTTGTACGGCTCTTGTCGTTGGCCTTGAGCGTCCGGGATTTGAAGAATGATGCGGCGCCCATGGTGGTGAGTTCCAATCTGGGAGACCCGACCAAGAGAGATAAGTGGGAAAGAGAGAGAAGAGGATGAAGTTGATGCTGGGATGCTCTCGATCAAAGCTGGGCTTTCGTGCTGGGAATGCGACCCTTATCACTCAATTCGGTCGGCCAGCCCCTCACATCACCAACCAGGGTTTACTTTGACTCGCAAAGAAGAATTTATTGTATGGCCTACATCGTATTGCAACGCTGCTTTCCCTGGTAAATGTGGACATGATCATCCGGACCATTACCGGCCTCGGACTCCTGGTTAGTACTAGCTCGCTGCCCTAAAAAGTCCCGTCGGCAAAATGGCACCGCCAACAGGCTGCTGAATGCCTCATACCTGGGGATGTATTCGCGTCTTTTTTAAAGTGTGGCGTCTTAATACCAACCTTTTTCACGTGGCTGCTATATTATCCGCAGGTCATGGAAAAAGAAAAGATGCGGTCGCCTTCTTTTGTGGCGTCGCCCGGCTGTTAGAGCAGCCCCTAGGGAGAATTCTCCGCGTCAATAGCGGTCGACTCTTACCCAAGCTCATTGCCAGCAGAGAGACGGTAGAGAGCTGTACGCGCATAATACCCGTCTTTAGCAACTCTGGAGAAAAGACGGGTCTTGGAGGTGGAGATGTCTGAGCTTGCTGGGATTGAAGGAGGCGGGGAAACCAGCATGGCTGACCATTGGTTTGAAGCGAGGCCTAATAGCAACCTGGATGTTGGATCTCGAGTCAAAGCTGCCCCGAAATCCTGGTAACCTCGCATTGAATTGGCTGCAGAGCACAAGGAGGATGAGATGGGCCGATGACGGGTTGTATTGATGACGGCAACTGTTGGCCGATGGACCTGCCCCCAGAAACTTCCCAGAAACCCTCTAGGATATCACTAATTTCGTCGCCGTGACTCGACCCCCAAGATGGCCTCGACATCGTACCGTATGTAAATCTCATGCGGGGAGCATGCGCATTGCAGCATTGCGATGTGCTGGCGCTAGTAACCGTGGAATATTCCATCACGAGCAGAAACGTAAGGAGCAGTTCCCCCCAAAATTCGTGGGGAATTGAGACGCTGCTCCAAGTGGTCTGCTCATCAGCCGGTATGTATTTCCACTCCCCCTTCTGATACTGTGGCGTCCGGTAGCCGCGTTGGGGCCCCATTGGCGCCTACATTTTCCCCGATGTCCTCGCGGGGACTGTGGATTGGCTAAGCATAAGCAAACACATGCCGTTTAAGCATAGTTGTGTGCGGAGAAGTATTAGCGACAAGGCCAAATCCTTACGCTCGTTTCATCCCAAAGGTCGAAATACCTGAAGAGCAGAACATAGATGGATGGATGGGATGCTACGGCGCAAGATGAAAAACTCCCGATATTCGGCAAGGAATCACTTTCGGTGCCTGAGGTCGTACTGCCTTACTTTCTACCTGCCAGGCTCATCACGTGAGATCTCCCATATCTGCATTGTCCTTGTTCTTCCAACCTGGAGAGAGTACCCATGTACTCTGTATCTGTACTCTGCACCTCTCTGTGGGCTCCCCTTTGTTCCCGTAATGGACGCCTGTTGGCTCTGCGCACGAAGCTTTTCGGCTATTTAAATAGTGGCTGACTCGATTTCTCTCTTCCACCCACCTGTGAAAGCTCCCGTCGGTTTCTTTCTAATGACTCCAAGTGTCTCTTCCCCAGATCTCCAGTTCCGGCTCCAGCTCTTTCAGCCCCAGAAGCAGGCCGCGATTCTGGGGCCCCGGACTGAACCGATGAAACTGTCAGCCTCCCGGCTAAATTGGCAAGGCCCTATGTTAAGTCGATGCAATGAGAGGCGTTTTAGGTATCCAATAAACGGAATACTAGTAGGCGGTCTTGGCTCGAACGTGATCGACATGCGGCGACCAGCCATTGACGATTGATTAGATCACATGCATGAAGTATACTGCACCACTAGCTAGCCCTCATTACAGCCAAAGGGAGGCTATTTCTATTAACTCGCCCACATATTGTGGTCGGCTATCACATCGTCTACTGCAATATCATTCTTCAGGGATGGGTTGCTTTGCTTGTAGCTGAACCGCACAAGGATGAGGCGCAAACGCTAGATATCTCCAGATTGGCTGATTTGATCTCGTGGTGCATCTGGATGCCTTGTCTCATTATCCCGTCGGCTATCATGGGCCGAGACTCTGAGCTTGGCCGCCTGCTACTGCCAGCTAGTCATCGAGCTCCGTATGACTATGTTGGATAGCTATCATGTCTCACATCCCGACGCTCTAATTTCCTCCATTTTATTTTAATAAATGCTGAAGAACTAATCTGGCTCTTGTGAAATTACAATTTCTCTTTCGCCGAATCGTAAACCAGGGTCTTTCTTGACAGGGCAACCTCATACCAAACGGCAATGAGAATTTTCTCGTCGGCTAAATAAATCTTTCTCTAAATTTATTCAAGCGCCACCTCATAAATCCTTTACGATTCTCTCAGGCTACACAGCTATTTTCTTTGATGGCTGAAAGCTAAGCGAAACTGGCTATGGATTAGAATAGAATTCATCGCTGTTGGCAAATTTCCACCACAGTGGCTGGAGTGTTCGGATGTATCTCGATATTTACATAAGAACTTATGAGCTAGATTCCAAAGGAAGGCTGGTTGCAACACAAGCACTAAGTCATAGATACGACGTATCCACAAAGAATCTTGAGCTGTCTATATGAGGAATACTCTATTAAATTTCGACAGGAAACTAGGTTTTGAGGGAACGATCCGCTACTGACGCATTGTGCGCATTTCTCGCCAGCATAGCCAAGCTAAGAAAGGCCCTCGATGGTTGAAGTAGTTATTTTCCCGGAATGACGGTGTCGTACTCAGCCTGAGCCACGGTTGCTTCATCATCTGCTTCTCCTCACGATTCGATGGCGGAAGAAAAAACGTGAACCGATTCAACAAAGAAAAGTTACACACACTTTACCGACAACGAAAGAATAATATCCTAGGACTAGAACATCCGCTAAAAAGAAACTGGCACACTTATCATTTGCTGAGAACTCGTCGATGAAATGACTCGAGGGTAGTGGCGAAGGTGTTCCTCCTCGCATCGCTAGTTTTAGACCACCACCCCTCTGCTCGTTGATTCTATGTTGGATATATCAGCTAGTTATGGCTCTCTTCTATCGGCAGCTTTGAGCTATAGGTATACAATATGACCTTGAAGTAGGGCTTTGCACTCATCATGTGTGTAACCCCAGCTTAACCATCCATATATTTTTCTACTTCTATTTGGGATTCCTATGAGCAAAAAGACAGCTTGAATAGTAGAAAAATCATACATGTCGAGCCCTTTACTTAATGATAGGGTAGGTCGTAACAGTAGGAGATGGCAAAGAATGTAGCGATTCTAGCCATCGTATGTAGAAGCACTCTAGAAATTAGTAATAGGAAACACTAGAGACTTAAAATATTTCTCAGGATATATCAAATGTTTAAAGAAAATATCTATTTAGCATCCCAAATTAGCTATCCATTGTCCTGTCATAGATTCGTGAGATAGGATCACCAAAATGACAACCCATTGCTTTTACTCCAGTCACAAGCAGGCCTACTAGAACCAAGTTAACACGCTGATAGTCATACTTGTTGTGTTAGCATTTTTTTAATCAATAAAAGACTAATTACTCTAGATAGGTAGCCAACTGATAAAAATCTTCCTCGCTGAGTGTGATCAATTAAACAAACAATGAATGCGAATGCTCAATGAGAGTCTGTCAAAGCATCGTCAAATATTGACCCACCTCGGTGAGTCGGCATGCGCCATGGTGGGGCCTTTAGTGGACGCGGGGCTCACCGAGGCCAAGTCGGCGCTTCAATATTTTTTTTCTGCTTGGACAAAATTTCGACAAGACTTGAAGCTTCCTCTTCAGCCTTGCCGAAATGTCCAGAAATACAGTGCAGCCCAATGGATGGGTTGCAATTAGATTGCCAAGTGAAGTGACACGTGTCCTTCAAGTTGTTCCAAATACGTGAGTCTCTCTTTTTTCTTCCTTTTCTCTCCCTCTTCTCTTCTGCTATTGATGGTGTCTGAACTGACCGGGTTTCCAGAACTATTTCTCTAGGCAAATATGGCTCATTTCCGAGTAACCTTTTAATCGAGCGGCCGTTCCACCTTACCTATGAGATCCAAGACAAGCGCGAAGGCGAAAGCTTTCCCCGACTACGAGTCGTTCCCGGCACAGAACTCAATGCCGATAAGCTCGCCGATGTGAGCGCTACCGAGTCCGCCGAGGGAGACGAAGTCATCGAGCCGGCAAATGGAGAGGAGCTCACACTTGTCGACGAAAGCGGCAAAGTTGTCGCACGATCGAGCCGCGAGGTCATCGACGAATCTGCACGCCAAACGCTCACGATGGCAGAGATCGACCAGCTGAAGAAGGAGGGTGCGTCGGCGGGCAAGGAATTGATCGCCAAGCTCATGCTCTCTCACACGGCGATCGACCAAAAGACGGCATACTCGCTAGCCAAGTACAAGCTGCTCAAAGAGAGGAAATACATGCGACGGTTTACTGTCTTGCCCCTTGATGTAGCACAGCTTGGGCAGTGGATGCTGGTCGAGAGAGACGCAAGTAAAGTTATGGAGATGCGGCAAGAAATGATTGGCCTGCTAGGATGTTGGGCTGATGTTCACTTTGGAGGCCTGCCGATTGATGGGGAACAAAGTCCGCATGGCGGGCGATGGCTGGCTGTTGATGACACAGGCGGCCTGTTGGTTGCAGCCATGGCTGAGAGGATGGGGCTATTGCACGCTGAGACACCAGAAGGAGAAGAGGCAACAAAAGAGGCCACCCAAGATGAGCAGAACCCAAAGATACAACCTACCAGCGATGAAGCAGGTACGGCAGTAGCAGAGCCATCGGCTCTTCCAGCGTCACCCAAGGCACAGCGAAACAGATCTAAGCGACCCCGAAAAGACGACCTGGATGATCACTATGCCCTCACGAACAGCATTACTCTCATTCACGCCAACTCACAACCCAACCTCTCTCTCCTCCGCCACTTTGATTACGAGTTCAGCGACCCCAACCCCCCATATCCCTACCACCCGCTCTTCACCAACCTGCTACCCATCTCCTGGCTCCAGCTGCTGGACCCAGAAGCCGACCCTACCTACGCAGAGCCAGTCGCCGAAGTAGATTCCGATGTTCTCGCTTCCTGGAAGACCAACCGCCGCGCAAACTACCACCGCAAGCGACGGCGTTGGGCTCGCACGCGTCAAATTGTCGACGCCACCCGAGCAGGCGGCTTCTCTGGTCTCGCTGTAGCAAGCACCATGGATCCCACCTCAGTGCTACGCCATGCGCTCCCGCTGCTTGCCGGTGGCGCGCCCGTGGCCATCTACTCACCGACAATCGAACCCCTGACGCAGCTAGCGGACTGTTTCAGCATTGGCCGACGTGGCGCCTGGGTTTCCAATCCTCCAGCTGAAGCAGAGGGTAAGACGATTACGGAGCTGGAGAATTGGCCGGGGACGACCGACTTCCCGATCAATCCAGCGCTGTTGATCGGTGCGCAGGTACAGACGAGCCGGGCGAGAAGGTGGCAGGTATTGCCCGGCCGGACGCATCCGTTTATGACGGAGAAGGGCGGGGCGAGCGGCTTTGTGTTTACGGGGTGGAGGGCAATTCCGGCGGAGGGAAATATTACGGCCAGGGGTAAATTCAATAAGAAGAGGCCAAGGACTGGATAATTGTGATGGCTAGACGTTGTGGTAATAGAAATTGGATATTGGAGATTGCGGCGGGTGTATATGAGAGTTCAAGTTGAATAGGACATTCGAATACCCCTTTGCATTCATGCAAAATGAGTCTCTTTATGACAAAATTTCGAAGCAGCCGCATTCAATGTTCCTCAAGTTGCAGTAAAATAATAGTATTGCCGGTCTAAATGTCTCCAGGCATAAAAAACCCCCCATTCCCTTACAACGATTTACCCATAAACTTTCTCTTCGTGAAGCTCAGCCACCACTTGCTCGGCTTAGACTCGTCTTCCTCGTACACTCTAGCCAGTAATCGGGATGCAAGCTCTTGTCGGACTTGTGCCATGTACAGCTTGAGCTGCTCTGCGTCCTGTCTGTCCCGAGGGGCCTCGTACATCTAAAGTGTTGTAAATTCATACATTAGTTTCTTCATTCAAATTCAACGGCTCCCCAAGCGTAAGGAATAGAGGCGAACCTGATTCAGAGGGAATGCTGGGTCTCCGGGAATGGCAAAGTTGAGATCCAGAGCCAGGTTGTTCACTTCCTTGGCGGCATCGCGAGCATTCGCATTAGGCTTAATCTTGGTCAGGCAGTCGCTCACAAACCAGATTCCGTAGACGAGCAGGCGGTCAGCGGGGCCCTTGATCTCGAAGTTGCGGAAGAAGGTGTTTGCGCGGAAGAGGCGGAGAACTTCATCGAGGATGTCGTAGCTCTCGCTCTCAATCTCGGGAGACTCGTAGGCGGGCAGCGGCGGTGACGGGAAGGGCAGGACGTAGGCGGGACCGCGAGTCTTGGTGCGGAGGGGAAGGAGGGGGAAGTTGCCGATGAGGCGAGGAGGGTTGGGGTCGGAGTTGAAATCGGAGTTGTAGGCCTGCGGTTCGTGGCGGATTAGCAAAGTCTTTGGTGTACTGAGTCGAACAATCGGGAGAGTCTAAAGGAGAGACAGAGAGCTCAACGCAAGCAGCCGGTAACATCACCGGCATGGCACTTGCGATAAGGCGAGCGCCATCATGTCGTCATCGTCGACAAGGCAATGTACATACCGGCATCTTGAACAGCAATGGCTCTGTGCCGCTGAGGAAAAGCTGCTGGGGATGAGGTTGGAAGCACGAGATGGTCTGCGCTGTGGTTGGCGGGGCTCCTCCTAAGACAGACAGACAGACCCATGGAGAAGCTGTCGTCAACTCGAGCCGCCAAGTGGGGACAAGCAGCAGAAGCAGGCTAGTGCCTGTTCAAGCTGTCCTCCGTGCTGAGGTAAGCGTGAGAGCACAGTTGTCGGTGCCTTGCCACACACGTGCCACAATACTGAGGCAAACACTGCCAGGCGCACGGCTAGCACCGCCACACAGGACCTGGCTGCCTAGATCACGTGAATTCGCTCTCTGGTCGCGCCGCCTAGGATCCCCCCGGCATGACGCGCCTTTTGCTTGCGGCCCAACAAACTTGTGCGCCTCCGACGATTATTTATTAGTCGACTAATTGCCTGCCTGCACGGCGCGTCTGCGGTATCAGGAGGTCTCACGCTTCTCTCCAGATCACATTTATCCTGCAAAAGACTCCTTTTTTGCCCCTTCTCTCCCTCGTTATTTGTTATTTTTTCTTCTACTTGATCCTCCCTGCACACCCAAATTCACTATCTGCGATCCCTCATTCCCAAATTTCTCCCCATTCCGGGCCTTTACATTTAAACGCCGGCGACTTTTCCAAAAAAAGAAATAAAAAATCCGAATATTTGGAGAAGGGGAGAAAAAAAGGCAACGTTTGTGGGGGATTAAACAGGGAATAGGCGTGCAGCAGGCTGTTGCATTTTTCTGTCGCGTTTAACGCGGGGGAGGGCCTCAGCCATTCGGAGATAGACGCACGGTAAGTTGTGAATCACACAAACACGAGATGTTCATCCGTGAGTCGGGCGACATCATCATTTTTTCGTTTTTTGTTTTAAAAATTGCACTCTTCACGCCGCAGTTCTGCTAACGCTTCTTCACAGCTCCATGTTTCGACACAGCGCCATCATTGCCAAGTTGCGTGCTCTAGTGGATGATATGACGACTTCCAGCAGCCCCTCCATGCCGGCATCGTCCGGCGCCAAAGAAGATGACGAGAGGGTTATAGAGTCGCCTGCAACAACTCCGCCAACAACACAGAGGCCCAAAATAGCGCCATCACCACGGCGAACTCCTCCAGCACGGCGTGCAGCTCGAATGCGCCGCCCGCAAAAAGGCTCCCTCCGTGACATCCTCCGTCAGAATGCCGGGACATCGCTCTTCGTGCGCCCCATCGGCTGGACGGATCTTCATGCCAGCCTGCTTGGCGTGCGCTTCTGTGAACTGCAAGCCTGCGATACTCCACGGCCTTGCAACCTGCCCGGCTCTCCGCCGACACAGGGCCATATGCGGCCGTCGCACACAATCACCAAGCTGAGCGAGGCGCTGACGGAGATCCTGCTGCCCGCTGCGGCGCTCCCGAAATCGACTTCTGCCGCTGTCAAGGCCGTCTTGATGACGCTGTGGCCGGCAGCATTTGTAAAGTGGCAGCTGTTCCCAGAACTGAACTTGTACTTTGGCGACAAGGTATATCATGACGTAGTGCGCGTCCAGGCATTATGGAACTTTCCCTCAAGTCCTTCCGCCTTATCATCACAATCCTCTGTTGCCACAATACCAGCACGACTTGTAGGGTCTCATGGCTCCTCATCGTCAAGCCCACCTGTCCACTGTACCGCCAACCTACCTATGCTGTGTTACATTGGGAAAAATCAGCTTGCATCAATACGCAAATGCATCTTTCGTGTAGCTATCGGACCAGATGACAACCCCAACATCCCTGTCCAGCGGCTACAGCAGCTTCGCGCAAAGCTTCTTATCCCGGCGGATGCCGATCAAGATGCGCATTTCGTTGGCATCTTCTTGGCCATGGCGCAGAGGCATTTCTACACAGCGCCGGTACCAATGTTCACAAGGGAATCATATTGGGCGCCGCGACAGGCTGATTCTCGTCGACCCGACTTTCAAGATGTCAAGATGAGGATTTTGACACATGATACCGAGACTAGCGAGTTCCTAGTTTATACAGGCCATGTAACGGCCAAGTTTCTGGACCGATTCTACGACCCCTCTAGCGCCTTTTATGACGAGGACGGCACGGTTGCCGGAATGAAGGTTGAGTTTACCCGCGTCCCCATTTGGCCCATCTTGGGGCTGCGAGAACGACTTGGCAAAGCTTTAGGAGAGGATATTGTGGGATCATTTGATTCAAATCACATGGAAACGTGGGAGGATGACGGCTCTGGGTCCGAGTCGAGATCCACAGAACCAGGGGCTAGAGGCGCAAACATCAAGCGGAAGCGAGGAACTCCTCCGGCAATGTTTAATGGAAGCTTGGAAGAAGAGTCTGACGAAGATCAGCCTGGCATGGGAGATAAGAAGCGGTGTTTGAGCGAAGAGGGAAACCGTGTTGGCGTTGTGGTTTAAGAAAAAACAATCTGCGATTGGCAATGCATGGACGTTGCTATCGGCGTTGGGAGAAGAATTCATGAGAGGCGTGACTAAAATGTAATGTTTAGAAAGGAGGGGGCTTAACATCAAGACGATTTGGCGCAATGGTCGAACCAAAGAGATGTTTCAACACGGATTGGTGGTGTTTTGGGAGGAAACTTTTGATTTTATTCATATTGAGTTGCTGGGGTGTGACAAGACATCTGATCTCGTGGCCTCATATGCGGTACTGAGATTTCAAGATGAAGACAGATGGAGTCGTCTCTTTACCAGTAAGACAACTAACGACTGTAATTTTTTTTGTACCTTTTTAGCAAGATAGGTGTGTAATGATATCACTGATGAATAGCTTAAATATAACCATAGATATGTTGATCGAATTCTACGGCGCTGGTTTGGTACACTGTAAAACATAATGGTCTGTTTAATTATCAATTTTATGTGTGACATTTAAAATTACATTGTGAGAGATTTCCAATAAAATAAGGATGGTTGGAATGAGTGCATTTAAGTGTGCCACAGCGAGGTTTATGAAACGGAAGAGGCATCATACGGGCGATGTCTTGGAGATTGTATCGTTACACGACATCATGTTCAGGCAACAATAGATTTCCATCTTATTATATGCTATCTTTTCTTTTTGTGTACATCCGGTTATTGTGATTCTCTACCTAGGCTGCCATGTTCGACTCGCCAGTTACCTAATGTAAAACACGTGAATTTTC
The DNA here is from genome assembly GCA_030278935.1 of Trichoderma polysporum. Classification (NCBI taxonomy): domain Eukaryota; kingdom Fungi; phylum Ascomycota; class Sordariomycetes; order Hypocreales; family Hypocreaceae; genus Trichoderma; species Trichoderma polysporum. The sequence goes on from JARFTM010000008.1 coordinate 93,321, forward strand.
TTTTCCTGAGGCACGCATCAAAGAGCTGCTTCTCTTTCTCCATTCCATCCTCCATGCCTAAACTGACACCATCATCAAACCTACAGCATCTGAATCTGTCTGAAGCAGCCGCCGAAAAAAACGTAACAAAAACGAGACAAACCGCTACTGCATGGATCAGATCACCAAGGCCTAGACTTTCCGCTTGGCTTGGCGCATGTGGCCACGGCACTGCCATGTAGCTGCATCTACACCTCTGATGCTACCAATGACATTCGCCGATCAAGACAAAAGTCCAGCCTCAGCTTTAGCACCGTGAGGTATTTCACTCCGCATCTGTCATCTCGTGCCTGAGCTGACATGCCTGCCCCCCCAACAGGATTTAGTTGTGCCACCCCAGACAGGATTGACCTCGGCTCCCAACCTTATTCGTGCCGCTGTTTGTGTCGTTCACCATAAACTTCATTCATTCTTTTTCATGTGCTTTCAATAGTTTGAGGAGTTCACAACCCTCCATAGTTCGACTACGACAGCTCAGGCCTCTAATGCCCAGCCCCCTGTCAACGTTACACTACTACACCCCGCATTTCTCCCCCCATGGGGAAATATGAACCTAATCTAAGAGTTTCTTCGCTTTTCTAGGCAGCTCAATAGGACAAATAGCTGTCAAAGGCGGGGTTTGAAGAATTCACAGAACCAGCAACATGGCCGAAGCGGCAATGAAAACACAATGCCGCCGCCTTTTTACAAGCTCCACTCTGCACGGCACGAGACCATGCGTGAGCGGCAATGGGAATAGAAGGCCCGTTTTCGCCGTTCCGTTCTCGTCCTGCGCACGAGCTGTGGTGTAGCCCTTCCTCTTAACCGTCTTGGCTTGACAATGGTCCTGTTCTCACATGAGTGGACGACCGCTTTTTCAATGTGACAGCTTATGGCCTTTTCCCTTTTCAACTACTCGAGCCGATGCATTCTGCTCTAGCTAAGAAGCATAGTCCCATTGCCAAGTCATTCTTGTCTCTGAAGGTTACCGGATGGGTGGGGATGTTTATGCGCTCACATACCGAACCATGCGGAGAGCAGAAGGCCAGCCGGTACTAAGAATTCTGTGAAGATTTTTGAGTCTACCACGATGGCCTCTTGTGAGTTAGCCTTCTCATTCCCCGCAGAGGCCTTTTGCGATGTGAGGAACTCGTACTCGTATGTATCTGGCGTATATAAAAGATGGCGAGCCCCCTGAATTGGCTGTTATCCCATCGTTGAAGTCCCCTTATCCATCATCTCTCCGGCGTACAAGCTGAGTCTTCAAGATGAAGTCGTTCACAATCCTTCTAGCCCTTTTGGGTTTCTTATCCTTGGCTGTGGCAGCCCCAACTTCAGAAAGCATCGAGCCTCGGTCTTCAGTTAGCGTGCAGCTTGCCTCTGGTAATATTGTCGGCAACTCTGCTCTGGGCATCGACACCTTCAACGGCATACCTTATGCTGACCCACCGGTGGGCAATCTGAGACTTGCTCCTCCCCAGAAGCTATCCAAGAATCTGGGAACTTGGAATGCACCTATACTTGCCCCTGCTTGCCCTCAGATGTTCATTTCGACAAGCTCGACGAATATTCTTATCAAACTTCTAGGAAGCTTCCTAAAATTTCCATTCCTGCAGCCCATCACCGGTCAAGAAGATTGTCTGAATATCTCTGTCCAGCGGCCTGCAGGCACTAAGGCTGGTGACAAGCTGCCAGTAGCTTTTTGGATATACGGTGGAGGGTTCCAGCTCGGTGCCACCGTCACTTATGATGGCACCAGTCTCCTTGCCACCGCCATTTCTCAGGGACAGCCCTTTATCTATGTTGCTGTCAATTACCGCGTTGCGGGTTTCGGATTCCTTCCCGGGACTGAAATTCTCAAGAACGGCAGCGCAAACTTGGGCCTATTAGACCAGCGTATGGGTCTTCAGTGGGTGGCGGACAATATTGCAGCCTTTGGCGGTGATCCAACCAAGGTTACTATATGGGGCGAGTCTGCTGGCGCAATGTCCGTATTTGACCAGATGATCCTTTACGGCGGCAATGCCACCTATAATGGCAAACCTCTGTTCCGCGGCGCTATCATGAACTCTGGAACTGCTGCCCCTGCTGAGCGCATCGACTCTCCAAAAGCTCAAGCTGTATACAACAGCGTTGTCAATAAGGCTGGCTGCAGCAGCGCGTCGGATACTTTGGCCTGCCTGCGTCAAGCTCCCTACGACACGTTCCTCAGCGCAGTCAACTCGGTCCCAAGCATCTTCTCATACAACTCTCTTGCATTATCTTACTTGCCACGCCCAGATGGCGTCGTTCTTCCTGATAGTCCCGAGGTCCTCTTCGAACAAGGCAAATACTACCCAGTGCCAATGATTGTCGGCGACCAGGAGGACGAGGGTACTTTGTTCTCTGTATTCCAGACCAATGTAACCAGCACAACAAGTCTTGTCAATTGGCTGTCCGATTACATGTTCTTCAACGCTACAAAGGCGCAGCTGACGCAACTAGTCAACACATACGATGATGCTATTTCCAGCGGTAGTCCCTTCCGGACAGGCTTCTTCAACGACCTCTACCCAGGCTTCAAACGCACAGCTGCACTCCTTGGTGATCTCGTCTTCACGCTCACCAGACGCATGGAACTCACCGCCGCCGCGAAAGTTAACCCCAAAGTGCCAATTTGGTCCTACCTCTCATCCTACGACTACCTTACCCCTTTCTTGGGAACTTTCCACGCTTCGGATATCCTGCAGGTATTTTATGGTATCCTGCCTAACAATGCCATGACGAGTACAAGAACGTACTTTTTCAACTTCATATATAACCTTGATCCGAATGTGGGTGTGAAGGGGTATTCCAATTGGCCCAAGTGGACGGATAACCAGCAGCTCATGTGGTTCCAGAGTGCGTTCTCGAATAGTCTGTTGGCGGATGATTTCCGTAACGACAGCTACCAGTGGATAGTTCAGAATAAGGAAGTCTTGAGGGTGTAAATATGGCGGCGATGGGCGGCGTCTAAGGGATGGAAGGGAAGTGGATTTTGGGATTTTACGGCCTGGGAATGGATAAAATGTATATATGAGCGGGATGGCGGAATGAATGAATTAATGGAATAAAATGTTACAAAAATTTACATGATCACAGGAGTGATGTAAAGCTATGCATAAAACTACCTTCCTCTCCATACCATCCTTTGATCTTTATTCTTCAGTGTTGGACTATTAAAGTGATGCGGTGTTAGGGGAAAGACGGCGCTTTATTAATTCCGCACAGTTAACGTTCTGATATAATGAGTGTCTTGAACGGGGTTAGTAACTATAAAAGCCTCATTCAATGAAGTTTCCTGCCTCATTATTACCTCCAGTGGCATTAGTACTTGCTTTTACTTGCTTTTACTTGCTTCTACTTGTTTTACTTGCTTCTACTTGTTTTACTTGCTTCTACTGGCTTCTACTTGCTTTACTTGCTTCTACTTGCTTTACTTACTTTACTTGCTTCTACTTGGTCTACTTGCTTTATTTGCTCTACTTGCTTTACTTGCTTCTACTTGCTTTCCTTCTTTTATTTATTTTACTTCTTCTACTTACTTTACTTCTTCTACTTACTTTACTTCTTCTACTTACTTTACTTCTTCTACTTACTTTACTTCTTCTACTTGTTCTACTTCTTCTACTTGTTCTACATGGCTAATTTAGATACTCCTTATCTTAGTCATTAAGAGAAAGCACTTGTTTCATTTCTATTTGATGCCCATAATAAAATCCTAATTTAACTTCATCCATCAATTCCAGCGTCAAAAGCACACGTAGAGTGTCTTCCATCACCATAGAAGTAGGTAGCAGAGATATGAAAGGTATAGTTTGATATTGCGACTCATTTGCTGACTGTTCTTTAGACCACCGGACCTTGATATTCGCCCGAATGTCAAACACATCGTCGTTCATACTTTGAAAGCTGTAGAACTCAACATCTTTCCATCGAAGACACATGTTTTCAGGGCGGGACAGATTCCGAGCGATTTCGCATCCACATCCACACAGATCGACGACGAGTACGATGTTCAACGTGAGGTTGAGCACGGTTCTCATATCTGGGAATGTATTGAGGTACATATAACCGCGACAGGATGAAAGTAACGTCTTCTGAGTGCGCGACAGTCTTGGCATGCATGTCAGTGCGAATACCCTCCTAGGTAACCAAGACGTTGGCGACAAAATTGTGGACGTCACCTCGGAGAGTCGTTAGAGTAGAATGGTCGCATTTTTGTTCAATAATAGAGATCACCATGCTCATATAGCGATCTATTGTGTTGATGCTGAGCTTGCCGTTTTGTCTGCCAACCCGAGTGCGTACGAGGTGGCGTGCGTATTCTTTGAGCAACGGCAGTTCTGGAGGAGAGGCGCCGGGTGTGAAAAACAGCGAGGCTACGTCTACCTGAGGGTGCTGATCTCTCATAAACTCAATGAACCAACGTTTGGCCGTGCGGAGTCTATTGACTGTGTTGTTTGAGAGAGGCGCGCGAGGTCACTGAGAAGGTGCGTGATTCTGGAGCCGTTGAAGTTCCAAATCTTCAGGAGTAAGCGCTGCTTGGGCAGCGGCGTACCGCAAGCGTCGTTTCTCAGCCTGAGTTTTTCCCATCTTTCTGTTGAGTTGATTTTAAATACTTTGAAGGGTGGAAGATAGAAGAGGATGAGAGAGGTGTCGGAAAAAAATGTGAATGAGGAAAAATTTCTTCCCTGCCACTTATGAAAGAGAGCTCATCTTTCGGGAGTGTAAAGACGCAGATGCTCCTTCCCCGAACAGCAATGACGTATTTGAGTTCATCGTGGCACGTTTGGACTTTCCTAATTTCTCGTCGACGTCGTACTCATGCTTTACTAAGTAGGCTTAAGCAAAGGTATCGCTTGACTGATAAGAAAATGTGTCCAGATCCTGCAAGCATTGTAGGGCGTGCCCGTCACAATGATACTGTATACTTTGGTCTACTGTCGTGAGTTGACGACCTCATATGAGATTGTCTTGACTAACAAACTGCCGAACTCTTTGCATTACTGTCAACAAGTGCATGGCTAGGTATGCGTATTTGATTTGCGTCGTCGTTCGAGAATGAGGCAACTAGTCGATTGGTAAACGAAATGTAAGCTTGGTAAAGTCTATGTTGTAGTCAAGTAGACTTCAGGGCGAGTTTAGCGAGAAGTCGAAGAGTTATAGCACGGGAGATGTGATCAACCATCAGCGTCTCGACAGCGAAGTTGTTGTCCTCTAGGCATGTAGATTTATAAGGTGAAATTTCCGAAGTAAAAAAATGGGAGTAAGTCTTTTCTGGACCGATAACGCCGCCAGAATCGTCACGGTTCAAGCTTAATGTAGCTCTCCAGCCCAAGCCTCTTCCGAAGCAAGCGGCCAGTTTTCACACTGCGTTTTTAGACAAGAAAAAAAGGCGCGCGTCCTCGGTGACGCGGCTGGCTAGTGCACTAGGGGGTACCGTTGAAGACGTGTTGATCGAACGGAGTTTTTGCTGCTGAGATTGTTGGTGATGGGCAAGCTTCGACCGCAGGAAGGGGAGGCATCGCCGCATGAGCTCTAACTGTAAGGGATGCGTGATAACGGTAAGCCCACCGTTGGACCAGGGCCGTCATTTGTTGTTGAAGAATAGACATGACAAAAAGATCTCTCTAAAACCGTGTTCGCCAACTGCTTGCTCCTCTATTTATTGAATAAAGTAGCTTATACATAGAGAAGTGACAGCCTCCACTCAGCATGAGATAAATGATAAACTTTGTTATAAAGAAGTTACGGGCTGGATGTAGACATATGCCCTATCAAGACCGATAAAGCCCCAGGCTTGTCTCATCATCCTCGCTTTAAAGGAACAACCAGCTATTTTTACATAAATTTAATGTTTCATTTTTATTTTGCAACCTCATGATCAAGGCCTCCTTATACATATATATACACCATGCACAAAGCATGTCCAATTTCCTTCACATGCTACTAATTTTACACTCTTTTTCATTCGTTTAAAAGTATCCGTTCGACGACAGCCACTGCTTCAGCGCAGCGGAGTCACGGCTCTTGTACGCAGACCTGCCCCTGATTCTGTCCTTGGCCGTCTCCAGCGTACGGTCAAAGCTGTGGGTGTCCTTATCCTTGAAGAACTCCTCAATCTCGCTGAGGATAGCATCATCAGTGAAGGTCTTCAAGCTGAGACCAACGAAGCGGTCGACGACGATGGGGTTGCCGAGCTTGGCGACGACAAGGTCCCAGTTGCTCTTCATAAACTCCCACTGAAGGGCACGACCAACGGGGTGGGCGGCCAGACCGCCACCAAGGACGTGCATATCGGCAGCAGGGACGGCGTCTTGAGGAGGAGAGCTGTTAAAGTTGAAGGGGATGATGTTGTTCTTGACGAGATCGGCATCATCCACGGTGGCGAGGGCGCCGAGGGCAATGAGCTTTCCGTCAATGGCCTTGGTGGAGAACCATTCCTTCTTGAGGACCTCGACGTTGCGAGCGGCGTTGTCATCGAGACCGGCGCGCCAGACAGCACCTCGCAGAGACGGGGGGATGGCACTGGAGTCGGGGTTCTCAACCCAGGCGTTGAATCGCTTGATAGCTTCCGCCTTGACCCTATTCGTTTGGTTAATAAAACTTTCTTTCGTCACGGTGGGGGGGGCTCGTGAAACTTACTCAGGGTGGTGAGCGGCAACAGCGCTGGCGATGAGATCCTTGCGGAGAATACCGCTGAGGTAGTCCTCGCCCTCGGGGAACTCCCATCCGACTTGCTTAACCTTTTCATCAATCAGCTTGACGGCGAAGTTGTTAAGTCCCTTCTTAATCTCCTTGTCCTCCCCAAAGACAGACTTGAGATCACTGAGGCAGCCAAGGATCTGGCTCCAGACAAGAGGGTGTGACTCCTTCTGGAAGCCCTGGAGGAAGGTCAAGAGGGCCGATGAAGAGCTGTTGCCGGCAAAGGCGAGATCAGCGGTTGAGCCAATAATGGCAATCTTGTCCTCGGTGCTAAGCTTATCCAGCTGGGTGCTCAATTTGGCCAGACGAGCAGGGGGGTAAGCCACACGGTAGAAGCCAGTTGCGTTGCTGTTAAGCTGGTAGAAGTCTTCGTCAACGTCAAGGATGGTATCTTCCTTTTGATTCAGCGACAGGGCGGCAACACCAGTCTCGCCCTTCTTGCCGACCAAACCGAGAGGAACCCACCAGGTGGTGGTGTCATCCTCGGGTTTGACATCGCCAGTGGACAGGAAACGAGATTGCTTGATGGCAATCTTGCCAGGCTGCTCAGAAACAGTCAGGACCGGGTGTCCAATCTTGGAGATCCAAGGGTGCATAATCTCGTTGATGTTCTTGCCAGAGGCCTCAGCGAGGGCATCCCAAAGAGCCTTAGTCTTGGCATTGCCATAGGCGTTGGCCTTGAGGTAGTTGGAAACACCCTTGAGGAAAGTCTCAACTCCGAGGTGGTTGGCAAGCATGCGGATGGCGGAACATCCCTTGAGGTAGCTGATGTGATCAAAGATCTGGTTGACATCTTGGGCGTCACGGACAGGGACGTGGATGGGGTGACTAGCACGGATACCGTCAAGGCGGAAGGCCATCTCCATGCCCTCGTTCACAAACTGAGCCCAAACTTGCCAATCAGGGTGCAAGTGGTCGATGGCGTGCCATCCAACCCAAGTAGCGAAACCTTCGTTGAGCCACAGCTCATCCCACCAGTCCATGGTGACCAAGTTGCCAAACCACTGGTGAGCAAGTTCGTGAGCAACAACGTAGGCGACGGCATTCTTGTATCGAGAATCGGACGTCTTCTCGTCAAAGAGGACCTGGGTGGTACGGTAGGTAACGAGACCCCAGTTCTCCATGGCACCGTGGGTGAACTCATGGACGGCGAGCAGATCAGACTTGGGCAGTGGGTAGTCAATGTCGAAGATTTCAGAGAAGTAGTCGATGATTTTCGGTGCGTGCTCGAGAGCCCAGCGACCCTGCTCCTTGAGACCGCGAGTGGTGTAGACACGGACAGGAATCTGCTTTCCATTGTACCGGCGGTCGGTCAGCTGCTCGATGTACTCAAAGTCACCGATAGCCCAGGCCAAAAGGTAGGAGCTCATAAGGGGAGAGGTCTCGAAAGACACTACGTGCCATCCCTCCTTGGAAGGCTTGGTCTCCTTGACGGGCATGTTGCTTAGGGCAACCTGGTCGGCGGGGATCTCAATGTCAAGGTCATAGGTAGCCTTGAGGTTGGGCTCGTCGAAGCAGGGGAAAGCTCGGCGGGCGTCGCAGGCCTCAAATTGGGTGCTGAGCATGTAGTGCCACTCGTCGTCATGGGGGACAGAGGCGGCCGGGGTGGCTGCGGGCTTGTACTTGCTGCGGTAGAAACCAGCCATCTCGTTGTTGATGATGCCTTCGAATTCGACGACGACGGAAGCCTTCTTGGAAATGGGGATCTCCTGGTCAAAGGTGATGGTGACGCGCTGGGACTTGGCATCGTAGGAGACGTTGGAGGACTCCCATGATTGCTCAGACTTTGTGTGGTCAACTAGAACCTTGGCGCCGGATACCTTGAGCTCGAGGGCATTGAGGACAACCTCCTTGGTGGGCTTGGCGATTTCGGATTGGATGCTATCGTCAATGGAGTGTTAGCTAAGCTGGACAGAAAGAGGAATAAGAAGTTAGAAGTAGAAGAAGCTGAAGCTGAAGCGGATCAGCATATACTTACGTCACAGTGCCCTTGTAGGTCCAGGCCTTAAAGTCGAGGTCGCGCAGGGACAGGACATAGTGAGAAGGCTTGATGTTGTCGGGGAGAACGTCGCGGTCGGTCATCTTGTGCGGATTGTTTGCTCTGGCGTGTGCAGAGCAAGATCGAGAGGGTATCAAAGGAAGAAGACTAGATGGAGAGAAGAGAGGAGGAGGAGGGGCAGCCAGTTAGCTTTTTGATGGAGCTTGTCTTTTTGTGCCAGTGCCTGGGCAACGCTTGGGCAATGGTACGTAAGACGAGATATAGCAGATAGGAAAGATGCCGGAATAGGAAAAGGGAAGAAGTAGAAAAGTCAAAACGGCAAACAGAATGGTAAGCAAGGGTTGGATCCAGAGCTGCAATGCCGTGGTGAAGCTTGTCGCAGCTTTTTTAGCGGCCACCACCTTGATTTGATCCGCCTTGAGCCGTTGGCCGATGCGGGGCAGCGCGGCCTTTGGTGGGGAGCCATTACGGAGCTCGTTTTGCAAAAGTGCAAAGAAAAGACGCCGAGAATTGCAACATCAGTGAGGAATTGGAAGGTGGGGGATAAAAAATAAAGGGGCTCGGCAGCTGGACTCTGCTATTCTTGTTTTAATTGTGCCTTTTTCCCTCTTTTCTTGCATCATTATGCAGGGGTTTGGTGACATCTTTGGGCAAACGCCAGCAGCTTCAGTCCCTCCCGAACCGCGGCTTGCCGCTAGCCTTGCTGCGCCTATCCCACCAAAAAACTTTGACCAACAGGATGCAGCTCCGAGAGTCCAATTAACGACGGAAACGGGGAAAGGAGGCGTCGGGAACAATGCAAACGCGGCCATTGATCAATGGGTGGTGGAGGAGAGGCTAGGCAGCTGCTTGATATGGATGAATGGGTGAACAGAGGCAGAGGAAGAAGAAGAGAAGAGAAGAGAAGAGAAAACAGTAAACAGTAAACAGAACATACCTCCGAATGCCAAACTTATAAGACAACGACGAAGAAGACGATGAAGCCAGAGACAAAGCCAAAGACCGAGATGAAAGCGAAGACGTCGACGGCGACAAGGCTGAGCACCGAGCCCAGCTCCACGGCTTCGGCCCTCGCACGGCGTCACTCCGCCGCCCCGAAGCCCAGGAGCCGTTGAACCGACTCTGATGACCTCCTCCTCCTCCTCCTCCTCGCCCAACCGCTCCCGCCGTACCGCCAACCTTCGGCCTCACATTCGTCGTCCAGCTCCAAGCTGCCGCGTCGAATGGCTTCCACTCAAGGCGTATTGGTTGCTGGCTCGGCTTTGGCTTCTGCTGCTGCTGGCACGCAGCACGCACCAGCCGCCTCGTCACCCACCCGCTCATCACGGATGAAAGGATATTTTGCCCAGGAGAGAGAAACGTCTCCCAATTGCTTAATACATGACAAAGCAAGCTGTCGAGAAGGTAATGATGATGATAAAAATAAATAACCCCTGGTAAAGAAGTAGATTTTTAGTTCAGGGTATAAAGGTACCCAAACAAGAAACAATCTTCCCTACACTCTGGGGCCAAAAAAAATTGATATGAGAAAGGAAGGGAAAAGCTCCAATTCTCGCTCCACTGTAAAAAAAAAGAAAAACCACTTCCCGTTCCTACCAATCAGCCGAAACTCCCTCACAAAATGGGCACTTTTGTAGTGTCCCACGTATTTACAACTACAACGCAGCTTTTTTTTTTTTAAAAAAAAGAGAGACGGACAGCAAATAAACTTACAAAAGGTCCCTGTCATATTCCTCACACGTACTAAAAATGTCACTTGAGCCTATTAATTAATTCCCGTCTCGGCTTCAACCCCCCCGTCTTTATCAGCGAAAACCAGCCGAGAGCCGAGAACATTAAACGTCAAGCCGAACTTGATCACCCACAATCGCGGGGAGGAAATACCACCTGCTTCTTCAACTGCTTCAATCACAGATTCTTATTCTTATCTAGATCTAGAAAATAAAAAGAGGAGTAAACAAAGGAAAACGCTGTCCTCTCACAAGCAATGTACCTATATAATCCTACTAAGCCAGAGGATCGCTCTCAAGACCCAAATCAAAAGAAATTCAAGTCAAACAATGATGCGCTTTAACAAAAAAAAAAGAAAACCACCATCAAAAGACGCTGCTGAGCCCAGCTCTACCCAGAATGACTCCCTCAGGATCGAATATCGCACAACCAAGTAAGCAAGTAATATGCAGTCTTCCCGTAAAACGCCACGTCTTGTACAGCTCCTTTCAAGAGCCCCAGTCTCCAAGAATTCCGCCTAGAAAAAGGAAAGAAAAGAGAAGCTTGAGAAAAGATAAAGAAGGAAACAAGAAGAAAGTAAGAAAGAGACAGAGTAACAAAGGTCGATGGCCCAAGTCTCCTGTTCTAGTAGTGTATCCATGAAATACGACTGCTCATGTAGATGGCTCCACCGCATCATGTAGACATGATAATACTACCTAAGCATCCGCATCTTCCTGCTGCGTCTTGGCCGCAACAGCATCCCACCACGGGCTGTGAGCAGCTCGATCCACCGCTCCAACCTTGTCCAGCAAATCGGACATTTGCCTGACATTCTCTACAAACTCGGACAGCCCAAGGCTGGCCAGCTTCTCGCCGGCTGTGTTGGCAGCCTTGACCTTTTCGCTAGCCGAGCCGGATGCCAGGCGAGCCAGGATGTTGCCTCGTAGACGTGTGAGAAGAAGACGAAGGACTGGGTCGCGCGGCTCCGTCGATCGGAGAGCCATGTCACGGCTTGCCGTCAACACTTTAGTCACCAAAGCACGCAGGTGAGTCTTGGTAGGGAGTGGCATGGAACGGCCCGCCTCCAGAGCAGCCATGGCGCCGTCCACTGCCGTCTCCACCGAGGGATGATTGGCCTCGAGAACGGCCATAACGCGTGCCGCCTCCGTCTTCCACGCCGATCGTACATCTCGCTTTAGGAGGTTTTTGCACTGCAGCAGCACGGCACCAACGGTGATGATTCGCTGGACCATAGTCGACACCTGGTTGATGCGGGCCTGGTCGAGGCGGAGCATCTCTGGAATCAGCTCGGTGATAATGGGCGTAGGCTGTGTAAAGACATCTACGAGCATCTGAGCGTAAATCTTGGACGCAGTTGGTCGTGACTTGGGGTGGTTGACGCCCTCGACGTCACGCTTCTGCACCTCAGCCATAACCTTGGCCCGTGCCGCCCGCCATGCCGCTTCGGCAACCGGCAGATTGTCCTGCTCCTCTCCTAGCTCTTCGCCGAATTGTTTCGCCTCGTACGGAACAGATGATTCAATCAGTTGCGGGGCCGCAATCTTTAACAGGTAATTGATGTAGTCGCAAAGCATGATATCGACAAACTGGTCCAGAGCCTCGATCCTATCAATTATGGTACCGGCACTCAGCTTATTTTGGGTCAAATCCCTGACCTGGTCGTCTCGGAACGGCGCGCAGAGCTTGGGAAGAAGGGACGCCATGGCCGAGAAGAACTTTTCGTATGAAAAGCTTCCCATTTCAAACTGTTTATGCGCAATGTCCACATCCAAGATTTCGCCAATCAGATTGAACATTGGGTTCCCCTCCTTTAAGGGACGCTGCAGCTTATTCTTGATGTGACTGGCTATGAGCATGAATATCCTAAAACTTTCTTCCTCCGATGCTTCGCTCATAGCGGCTCTCATATGGGAATACAGAGGTCGAGAAATGACAGCCTGCTGCTCTACATACTCCTCGGTTGGAATTTGGTACTCCTTATTGATAGCCAGCTCATGCACAACGACACGATTATCGGGAATCAGTCCGTTGAGACCGGTCTTGCTGGCCGTTGGCCTTGCCTGACCCTTGCCAGCTGGCGTAGAGGGAGGTGTGATCATCTGAGAATCCGACGAAACAAAGTTGCTGGCCGTTGCCTCAGCATCTCCAGACACGCTTTCGCTATCGGCAACTCGAGGCTTGGTATCGCCCGCCTGTTTCTTGGCTTTCCGTGCTTTCCTAGCCTCGCTAATGGCTTGGAAAATCATCTTCTTTCCCTTCTCTGCGCCTGCTAGTTTCTTGATTCTGACAATCAACATGAGCTGGCTGTCTTGGATGCTCTGACGATAGAGAGCAGCGGCCGCATCATCTGACGTCTCTTTCACAGTGTGATAAATGGCGTCTAATTCCACCATCTGCATCAGCATGACCTCAATGAGGGCATTCGAATCTCTCGACCTCCACGCAATGAATGCGTTGTAGAATACCGAGTATGCCTGTGGAAACGTCGTGTGCAGTGACGGTGGCATGGTGTATCGGTTGGCCGGGGTCAGCCAGGCCAGAATGTTTTCAAAGGAGATCAAGACATCCTTTGCCTTGTCAACCAAATCTTGTAGCTGAGGGTTGTTCAGATCCGTCGCAGGCATTCGATGGCCGCTGAACAGAGACTCCTCATCTTTTTCTTCGGCACCTTCGTCAACGTTGTTAAGCACCTGGTCGGGGTGCCCAAGAATGAGAAATGCGCTTAAAAAGGTGCGGACCGAAGCCATTTCATCAACAGAGCCCGGCTCTCCCTCCTGGAGACCACAAATCCTCAAAAGCCGAGCAGTAACAAGGAGGACCTTCTCCTGAGCAAGTAGCTCCACGACAGTGTCAAACGACGTATCTCTAATCCCATCTACGCTGAGGCCAAGAGCATAAAACTCTCGGATAATCTTCTTCCTCGCACACCCGCGCCACCAGGTCTGAACCTTGGTGGCTGCCTCGTCGTCGCTCATTACCGGCAAATTCAAGTCCTTTACCTGAGGCAGTGCCTCTGCAGACTTCTTGGTGACGACGCTTTGGCCTCTGGTACGCTTCACCACGGTCTTGTTTCGAAGCTCCTCCCGTCGCCTCTGCGCCTCGGCCATGCGCTCCTCCATCTGCGCCTTCATCTTTGCAATTTCTTGCTCGCGGCGTTCTTTGGTCGACTCGGCAATCTGCTTCGCCTTCTTGACCTCCTCGGCGCAGTTGGCCACGATTTCGGCCAGATTACGCTGCCGTGCCTGTTGCGCCGCCAGTGCGCGTTCCTCCGAGGTTGTTTGCCCACGAGGCGCCGCCTTGACCAAAGCAGCTCTCAAGCGAACCTTTTCAGCGTGAGCAGCCCTGTCGGCCAGCCGGGCGCGGCGGTCCTCTAGGAAGTTTGTTCGTCGAACATGCTGTGCAATGTATTTACTCTGGTCACCATCGCGGCGGCTGGAGGGCTGGATAGACGAGCAGCGGGAGTGGGCGGAGGATATGGAGTTACGGCGCGATGAGGCAGCCGAATCTCTTCGGCGTGCCTGTGACGGTCGGTAGAAACGAGCGGCGATCCGCGGAGGCGGTGTAAAGATGCGTCTGTCGTTTTCCTGTACGTCTTCTTCGACGGACGGCATGGTGAGGTCAAAGTCCTCCATGTCCATGTCCATGCCCAGGTTGTCATCTGAGAATGCGCAGTCGGAGTCTTCAAAGTTGTCCACGGGATCGGTCAGGTCAACAGAAGGGCGACGCATGGCGTCTGCCTCACTGGTTTCGGCCATGATGAAGGTTGTAGTCGCGGTCGTGGGTCGGCGCCAGCTCCGGCGGGGGCGGCGGATGGTCTTTTTATAACAGGATACGACGCAACCAGCGGGCGTCGTGTGCAGCAACCAAGGAAAAGCGAGAGTGGTCTCTCTCAGCCACCGCCAGCTCCGATACGTCTATGGACCGGGTAGAAGTAAAGTCCCGTAGAACCAGAATCCTAACTATGCACAGCGTGGCACCTGATTCTGCCAAACAAGGCAGCGATATAAGAGATGGGAGGTGGTGCGCCGCCGGGTCTTGGTTCAAACGTCGAAAAACTAGCAGCCCTTTTTCTTCGAGCAATACTAAAAACAAAGTAGGGGCTTCCGCCAAAAGAGGACTAAAGAATAAACAGGAGAGAAAAAGAGAGAGAGAGAAGAGAGTGTGCGTCAAAAGGTCTCACCGCGGAGAGGCGCGATGTATTAGAGGGAAAAGGTCGAGTCGCGGAAAAGACCGTCAGAAAAGGCCCCGGTCCGAGTTTCACGAGCTCTGCATGCGAGGGTGGTTTCGAAGGAGGAATCGACAGAACAGGGTGGTGAATCAACGATGACGGATGACTGATCCGGATTTACAGAAAGGGAAAGGCGGTGTTGCAGCGGTGGAGGGGGATGGTACCGGTACCTGAGCGGATGTCCGCCTGCGCCTATATGATCCTACGACTCAGTGAGTGTCTGTACAAGCAATTCTACCTGTACTTCGTAGCTCTACCTGTAACCCCCCGTACGGGATAGATGCGGTCAGCAACACTTGCTGGAGCTTGCTGCAGGTCTTCTTAACAGGTAACTGCCCTGGGCTGGCTTTTGTTGAGATACATGGATGGTTCATCGTGCGCGCCAAACTCCGTACAGGTATGTTTTGCATGCGTATGTTGTCCCTATTGTGTAGCTGATTACGAAATAATACTCCGTCAATGGATGCCAATATTTCAGAAAGCGGTGCTATTATTCAATCTCAGCACAGTCCAGGCCAGCATCTAAGGTAGGTAGCATCTAGCATCTAGCATCTCTCATCTCTACAGCGGCAGCATCAATTAAAGTACCGGTACCTGGACCCAGAACGTCATCCGCGCAGGCAAAGAGGTCATGCAGGTGCATCGCGTCAGCTCCAGAACAGCGCTCTACTGCCTAATTGGCCTCTGTCAACCCCTACTAGAGAGATGGGTGCCTACAGTACTCCGTACACATGTATTTTATAGGAATAGCATCAATCATCAATCACATCCATCCAAATACCATCAACAATACTAGGCACCCAACCAATTAATCCTGTTACTACTACCAGCCACCTCGTATATAGTCCAGTACTTTATTCAGCACCTCATTACTAATACCTGTACCTTTACCAAAATTACCCCGTACCGTCCGTACCTACGCAGCACCTAAAAACAGCGGGGGTGTTAATATGAGACACCCACCGACTGATTGGCAATCACCTTCCATTCCTTTCCACACCAGCCATCCCAGCATTTCCTCACCCGTGCCGTGCAGACAAGCAATAATCGGACTATCAAGTTTCAGAGGCCTCAATGCGAGCAAAGAATCATCGTGCCATTGCCCATCTTCCATAAGAGCTAGTAACGCTTCTTCCCCCTTATGCGCATTACCGTGCAGTACACCTTAGTACCTACTTATGTGCCAAGTTACAATCTTAATCCCACTCTCGTCAACCCCCGTTCTATTAATAGCACCGCCGTTCCCAACCTCAAAATCCGCATCTTCAACAGCAAAAATAAGAAAACAAGGGGCAACGCGTGCATATGTACATGTGATCCATGCAGAAAACAGAATACAAGTAGTTCTTCGTAATAGCCTGTAGATTCCCTGATCCCAGCTCCTTGGCTACCTAGGCAGGCAAGCAAAGTATTCACGACGCGCGTGTAATCGCATTATCCACGCTATCCGGGCAAAAATATATGCAGAATGATATCTGATAAACCCCTGCCCAGGAATCGGCGTCAAACATCCGTGTAACTCCGGCAAACCCGTCCTCGATACTAACACGTACCAATCTACGGGTATACTACGAAAAGACCAGTAACCAAGTGCCTCTCATCAATAAAGACCACGTAAAACAAGACAAGACAAAACGCAGCTTCATCCTCATCTCTCCCCCACCCCCAAAACACAAAATCCCCATCCCCATCTCCATCTCCGTTCCCCAGGGCCACAATCCCCCGCGTGCGCGCGCGCAAGACACAGAGGCATGCATATGCACGTCTTGTCTCGGGCCATCACCTCATCTGTACTCCGTACTTCGTATGCACGTACGCACGCACGCGACCCCCATCAACAGCCCCGGCTTTTTTTTCCACCTTCTACTGTACATGCATCCCTGGAGCTCTTTTTTTCTTGTGTCTCATTGAAATGCACGACATGTCCCACTTTCTTCACCATTTATGAGTGTCTGAGACTCTGTCGTAACAAGTATAGCTGTGGAAAATGCATTGGTTAGCTGTATGAGACATTCACCATTTAACATTTAAAAAAAAGGGGGGAAGGGGGGTTTATTTCGGTACTGAGTATTCACAATTATAGAGCAACAAAGAGGCTACTGTTCATTTGATTTCCTTTTATTTTATAGTAGTAAACCGGGACACAAGGTTAAATATGCTTAGGGATAATGCACTTATTCCGCCACCCCCAAGTTTACCATCTTTCAAGCAAAGAGATATATATATATATATATATGTATATACATATACTCTTTAGATGTGTGTGTGTGTTTGTGTGTTTGTTTGTTTCGGTTTACCAAATAACCATGCCATACCGTCGTATTTCCATTCGACCATTTACGCTTCCTGTTGTTCCGCGTAATGCATTACTCTTTCGTTAAAAAAAAAAATCATTTCCTGCCAACGCCGATGTTTCCCTTGCTGTGCCTGCTTCATCTTTTTGCTCTGCCCCTACTAATGCTTAAAATTCTTTCATCCTAAGCTCTGACCCGCGGGTCAGGATGCATTCTAGAAATTAATTGAAATGAAGAAAATGTAAAATGTAAAAGAAATGTAAAATGTAAAAAATCGACCTCATGCTAGTTGATAGCTCTCGCTGCGAGGTCTTCTGCCGGGAATCGCTGCCATTCCTCTGTCGTGCAATCGGTTGACCCATTCAAGGACTGTCTCGTAGCATAGCACGTATTGCTGCAGACTCTGAACCATACTAATTCTCTGCTGGCGGAAGTCCTCTACCGTCTTCTGGATTAGATCTAGAGAATCGTCCCGTAGCCAGGATACGTCGACAGATGGGTGTCTGGTCGCACTAGTTTGGTGATCCAGATTGAATCTGAAGCCCATCTCCCTATTTGTCAAGGGGGAAATGGCATCATCGGAGTCGGTCATATGTGTGTCGCCTCCTGATTCTTGTACTTGAGGCTGTCCTCCAGGTAGTTTGGACAGCCGTTGGCGTTTCATCATATCAATCACGCTGTCAACAGTGCAGAATGCTCCTGTCCGGCCACAGCCAGCGGAGCAGTGAACCAGCATAGGACGGCTTGCGCTGTCGGCTTCGGGCTCGTCATACCAGGTGAACGGCGCGAGGTCATTGGCAATCTTGCTAGATCCCATAATCGAAGCTGTCTCGACAGGAAGAGCCGCCCGCTGCATGACGTTGGCAAGTTCTACCAAAGCAAGAAGGTGAGATGGCCGTGCCGGCGCTCCAAAGTCAGGCCATGAAGAGAAATGCAAATGCGTTATCTCTCTGATTGGGGCGAAGGGGTGGGCAGAATGGGTGAGTGCAAACTTTCGAATGGTGACAAACGTTTCGGACTGCCCCTGAAGAGAGGGGGGGTTTGCTGCAGCTGTCTCAAGAGTTGTGGTCGTATTCGCGCGTCTTCGGCTAGCCTCACCTGATGGTATCGTGCTTTGGGTTGTAGCGGTATTAGATCGATGTTTGTCGAGATCAAGAGATGCCTTCTTTTCTGACAGCTGCTTCAGCCTGATAGAGCCGTATTCACGGTCTTTCCAGTATGTGTGACATTTCAATTGGCCTCCTTCGGACTCAGCTGTCAACATGATAATCACGCGTACGTCTTGTTCCCAGACAACAGACCAGAAATCCTAGTAGAGGGAATGTTAGCTACCAAAATTTAAAATTTAAAAGGGGGGTTCATCATGATTCAAAACATACCTCAAAAGTTGCGGGGAGAGGACCCTGGCTCGCAATATACTTCTTGTTGCTCCTCGACGCAGTGAGATGGCTGGCATTGATGTAGTCACAAGATCCTTCGGGCTTGTTCTGAAGCTTGACACGTGCATGCTCAAAGGGGAGAATGTCCTTATAGCGGTTTTTGCCGCCTTTCTCAACGCCTGACAGCTGCACTCTGCCGTTCATGGCTGGGTTGTGGGAAGGGTTGTTCTCGTTGAAGGCGGCATACGCATTCTGCATGCGAGACTTCTCCTCCAACTCAATCCGCAAAAATCGATCCGACACCTTTTTGCCATGATCTGGCTGCGCTGCGGCATCCCGAAGCCACAGAGGAAGCGCGACCGGCTCGAGCCCCTGGGGCCAAGCGACGTCTAACTGTCCTACGCCATCTGCAAGGTCCATATTCTGCCGAATATTGGAAAAGAATGGGTTCTTTGACGTAGGCAGCATGACGCCGCCGATCACAGGAGCAAGACCGCCCATGCCGCCCATGGCACCAGGCCCGCCGCTTGATTGTGTGGACACTGTCGATGAGTTGTCGATGAGATCTGTGAACGAGCTTTGAAGCCCCTGGAAGCCACCTCTGAGGATGCCCGTCTCCCCCTGGAAGCCCTCGTTGGTGAATTTCTTGATCATATTCTGGGCCGCGACAGTATCACGGTTATCTGATGAACGAGAGTCGTAAACGATAATCCAGGCTACGTCACGCCAAGTGCTAAATTTTTCTCCGGCCGCTGGGCTATTTTGGAACGTCTGCTGCAGCCTTTCGGTGTTGTATGTTGCACGCTTCAACAGAGTAGTGGGAATGCATAGGTTGAGAGCTCCCTTAATTCGAGAGGTAGAGTAGTTTGTGGAAGACCGTATATCCAACAGTAAGATGCTGTCTTCATCCTCATCTTCGATCAGCTCCTTGAGGACGGTGGCGTTGATCAAGGTTGGCTGTCCAGGCTCCAATTTGGTCGGCATGGTGGCAGATCTCCTAATCTCAGACATTTTGGGCGAAGGCGGCTCGGGTCGGTGCTCCATCATGGACAATCGAGGATCTCTATCCTCAGATCGAGTCAAGCCCGTTCGAGGCTGGATAGGGTCTATCGGCAGCGGGGACTCAAACCTTGGGATGGGGATTTGCAGAGGAAACAAGGATGATTCAGAATTTCGCTTCGAGTCAGATGATACATAGGCAGAGTCCTGAAGGCTATCCTGGTCGACATCCATGCGGCTTGACGGGCGATCTCTTGCAGAGTTTAGGGCACGAGGAAAAGAGCTTTCAGAGCCCGTATCGCTCGCATGGGTGTGCCACCTAGGCGGCGGCGGTGGACGTACAGGAGCTAGATTGAAAGCAGGCTGAGAAGTTGGCAGTGCAAATGATTTCCCCCTGTTGATATCGACCTGCCGTCTGAAGGCCTCAAAATCCTGGTTAGACTCGAGGGTAACAGACTTGGGAAGGGCCGCCGCAAACGATTTCACCGATGAAGAGGCCGGACTCCAGTTGTTGCCCAGGCCAGAAGAATCCCGGGGGTCGTGAGAAGATTCGTTGACAATCAATCCAAAGTAGTTGGGGCTCGATGGCCGTATGTCGGGTCGAAGCGGAGACAGCTTGGGCGGGTGGTTCTGGCCGACGGAACATGACGCGCGGGGTGATGATATGGGGGTAGTCGACATACCGCCGGTTTTGCTAGTGCGAGATGACTGCGAGAGGGAATGTGAGTGAGAAGTGATGGGTGCTGGAGATGGCCTCGTAGTCTTCATGGTGTAGTGGACCGGCGTCCGGTCGCCAGCTCGAGAGTCATGCATGGCCTGAGCCTGGTGGTCAAGAGGAGGTGTCGATAGCATTTACAGTAGCGTTCATCGGCAACTCGTAAGGCTCATAGCTTGGTGGGTATCATGAAATAATAACTGATTGGGCGGTTTTGAAAGGTTCCTTGGGCGTGTGGTAGTGATGAGGAACAAACGGTAGAGCAGAGACAGGAGATTTCTTATTGCGTCTCGGTAAGTAAAATAGTTGAATTCAGAAAGTCCAGGGCCGTTGTTTGTTTGAGGCGTTCCTGTAATGTTGTAATGTTTGAATGGAAGCGGGTAGATGAGTGAAGAGTGGGATGTGGTAATCGAGATCCTCGGCGCCTCTTTAAGTCGAATGTGGTGGCAAGAGTACCGAAGTGAGGGTAATCAAAGAGAATGTGGCGTTGACGTCCGTCTATACCTGATGTACACAGCCTGGCTCCGCTGGTGCAAGGAGGGTGATGCCGGAGGAATAGCAATGATGACTCTACTCCGTAGGAAGCTGGGATACAGTCTACGCCGCAGATCTAGAATTCTAGATCGTGCTGGCGAGACAAGATGCTGCGGGAAGTGAAAGGGGGGTCCAAATGGAACAGACGGTGCTTTGCATGAAGAGGCGAAAAGGATCGAGCAGAATCGAAAAAGTGAACCCGAAAGAATCCAAAGCAGCAACCGGGGCCAGAGCTTGTTTTGACCCGATGCCAATCTTCTCGGCAGAGGCTTTTGGAAGAGAGATTAGATGAAGGGGGCAAAGTCTCTGGTGCTCTCGTGTTGCAGAGCCCTCTGGCACTTGGAGTAGGCCTAACGTCTGGTGAGGATCCCACCCCGGGCGGGCTTTTTTTCGTCAAGATTAGCGCGCAGAAAGAAGGGGTTTTTTTATGGGATTCTGGGCAAAGGGTGTGTGAGATTTGCGGGAGCGGTGGGAAAGGGAGACGAGACGAGACAACAGAGATGCTGCTTGCTGCTAGCTGCTAGCAACAGTACCGGCGTGTACAAGCAAGTACGAGGAGTCGCAGAGCCAGAACAACCTCAGGACGAGTCCACGAGAGAGCAAGCTGGGAATGTGTGTGGGAGGGCGACAGGGGCCTTGCAGAATGTACTGCAAGGTACCGGACTGGGATAGAACGTTAAGAGGTTAGGAGAGGAGACGGTCTCTCGCTTGAGCGCAGCGTTCAACGGTGCGGCGCTGGGTACTTGCCAGTACGGGGGGAGATGTACCCGTTAGTGTGTACTTTGTTTGGGGTGATAATGACGAAGGGTGGTGGTGATGATGATGCTGCCGATGATGATGATGATTGCCCAGCACTATTGATATTTAATGGGTAACTGAGAGCTACGGCGGCGGCGGTACAGAGTAATACAGCGCTCGGATTACAGTATACAGAGTACAGCGGCGAGTGAGGAGAGGCTGAAGGGCTTTGCGGGTCTACCTACACCAGGCGTGGCGAGAGCCTGCTACAGAATGTCCAGTACCTACAAGGAGGTGCTAGTAGTATACTGGTAGTGCTTGTAGTGCTTGTAGTGCTTGTACTAAGATTACCGGTAGCAGAGGTACAAGGAGGTACCTGGCCCGGGATGACGGCGGTGGTCCGGGGCCTGGAGGATGAGGTCGCTGGTGGTGATCGCGTGCGGTAGGGATCGTCGCTGGCGGAGATGCCATGACAAGCATTGCAACTGGAGAGAAGGGTCTGGGCCGTGGTTCTGGTTTTGCAATCCGGTTTACCTGTAGGATCCACGAGTTGAAGGGGGGGGAGTACGAGTAATAGGTAGTACTACTACAGATTCGAGTACTCCGTATCAATACAAGCTGGACACCGTACTATACGCCGCATCTCGAAACTGTTTCTGTGTCTTCGACAGTATCTCGCTTTTTCTCTTCGTTGCTTCGTCCCCCTTTGATTTTGGCGGCAGACACGCTCAGCCGCTGGCCACCCAAGACACGCCAGTCTCTACGACTGCCTGCAACGGCCTGCTCGGAAGGGCGTCAAGGGCGTCTTGGTTATTAATAGCCACCCGCACAGGCTGCAAGAAGGCTGCAAAGCGGCGTTGCTCTTTGCTGTCCGGATGCACGCTGGGCTGACAAAGGACGCAGCTCAAAGGGGAATTAGTTGCCGTTCCCAGAACAAAGAAAGCGTCACTCCAGCGCCGCACAATGGAATTTTGGGGCTGACCGACTCTGGAGATGGATGACGATTGTTGTTTGACTTTGGCACTAACTGGGGGAGGCGCATTAAGCTGCCCTGCTAACAGCAATATTGTTTGCTCTCATGCTGCTTGTGTTTGAAGAGGCACTGTATTACTGAATGCCCCAATTTTGATAAAAAGCTGTCACCTTGCCAAATGTCTCAGAAATCCCCAGTATCATAACACAACACAGCACAGTACAGCATTGCAGCATCTCATCACAAGATCTGGTCCTAAGCAAGCCACCACGGCCTTAATTAGGAGGGGAGACTCGAGTTAGAAAGCAAAATGGGAAAATGGGATAAAGAGACGCCCTGCTTGTTCGTGCTTTTCGACGTGCAGGACCATATCTCTCCCCATGCCATCCATTCCGACACGGGGTCCCTGGAGCCACAGGCAATTCCTCACGCAAACATGGAGAGAAAGGGAAGAAGCCAGTATTGTCCTGTAATTCAAAACCGAAAGAAGAAAAAAAACGAAAAGAAAGATAAAAACACATACAGCACGTAAAACGTTGCAGCCACCGTCTCTGCTCAAAAGCCCCGTTTACGTAGGTCCAGGCCCCACCACATCGTCATTGCGGCGCTAAGAGTCAAGGGTCCCCGCTAACAGACCCCCATAAGGTCCCCGTAAAGGCCCCCCATCGTGTGCGCCAGGGCCAACCAGAGCGCGGGTGGCGCTGCCGCAAAACGTCACCGGCCCCTTTGCGTCTTGGTCGGTTCGGGTCCAGACTTTTGGAGCCCCAAAAGAAAAAGCGGCTCCGCGATGCTCCGTGTCCCTGTATCCCTGTCGCTTTGTACCGCCAGGTACCTTGCGACACTTTTTGGTTTCTTTTTTGGCATCAATGCCCTCCCCCATGTTTTTTTGTCTTCATGCTCATGCTTGTGGTTCTGGTGCCTCAGATGGCACGATTTTTCACTAAACGGGGGTTTTAGGACTGGGACTACATCCGATATGGGGTAAAGAAACGGAACCGATACCAAGAAGAGACACATTCTTTATGCCTCCATCTGCGGCCATCCATGCTAAGCTTTAGAGCACTGCAGAGAAAAGCTTGTCCATCCGTCCGTCTACAGGCACCCAAGCTATTTTCCCCCCTTCTGGTGCTGCTTCTCTCCACCGGCTGCCCCTCCAGGCATGTAACCAGCACGGGGAACAATGCTGCTAGTACTGCTGCTAGTAATTGATAATCATGGGTCGGTATTGACTCTCAGGCGGCGCCCATCCACCAGCGGGTGCCTGCCGCGGAAGCTTGATTGATTCTTGTGCCAATCCAATGCTCTGCAGCTACAAATCTCTGGCTGGTCACGCTCACCTCATGCTTGTAGAAGCGAATTGTAGATGGTAAGGTAATCTAATCTGGTAGTGTACAAAGGGCACGCCCTGCTGCTGTGCTCTTATTACCTTAGTACTATAACCTGAGTACTATAGTATCAGTATGGCACCCAGTTGCGGTACCTCGCAGTACTATAAGTACGCGGACAGTACTTTGCCCGTGCTTCAAGACAAAGTGCCAAGGCGAGCGGCCAGCTGAGATTTAAAAACGGGGAGCAAAAGGGCAGCTCTTTTGGGCGATGACGTAGCCGTCTCAAAACGGCATAACGGCTGTAAGCAGCGGCTGTCCGCCTTCCTAAAAGGTATCAACTAAGGTATCCTCATAGAACAGACCACAATGCAGAGCTCCGAGAACAGCTGGTGCTGCTCTTGATACTACGAGTACAAAATCAAAAGTAGCAGAGGTAGCCGCAGAAAGGGGACGTCGAGAAAACGGTGATAGACAGGCACGAGTGTCAAACCATCCTTACAAGCAGCATGTATGCGTATACCCATACACGCGCTATTGGTACTAACGCAGAGCAGCACACCCTTCTCTCCCTTTAGCAGACTTCATCTTAGTCCCTCTGACGAAGTACAGTACTGTAAGGCATCCGAGTACCTTGTCTTGTGCGGAGCAGTCGGAGTAGTACGGAGTCACTCTCGTCGTCGATGCCATTAACAAACTCCAGACCTCTGCCGTTTCTCCTTCTCCCGCCTCAACGTTCCAGACTCCGCCATCCGCAACGCTCAGCGTCGTATCCTGATTGCTGTGAGCACAGAGCCATGCCGTGGACTGGCCAACTAGCATCGACGCTGCCCAGCTCAATCTCACACCGGTGACGGGGCCAGCTGCACACTGTTTATTAACTGACCTCCCCCAAGATTGCTCACGGCCGGTCAAGAGCTGCCAGTTTTCGTGTGGCCCCCTGTCCGCGCCCCTCATCTGCCCTCCACTACGGCCAGTTGCATGCATTGCATCCTTCAGTGTGCTGAGATAGCCGGCAGGGCTTTGGGGAGGGCAAATGGCGAAGTGCTGCAGTTTCAGGTATCACGGCATCCCTCTTACAGCCAAATAAGTCTCCGGGAAGACACCAGACCAGAGTAAAAAGACAAGGTCAGCAGCCAACGGAGCAGCCAATACTCCGTATACCAAGTAGTACCTACATTCGGCTGCTCCATAACAGCTCACCACTAGACCTCAAATACGAAGCAAAAGACTCCCCAGTAACTCCATAGCCCAGGAACACCATGCATTGGCCTCCTCTCTAATAACGGGAAGCCGGATCCATGGTCCGTCCATCAAAAAACAAGCATCTTTTTGCCAATTAGTGTCCCCGTCTTACCCACGAGTAAGACTTCGTACAGTAGAACGAAAAGCGTTCCGAAAAGCATTCCGAAAGTCTTTCGACTCAATGGCATTCTTACTATCACTATCAGCAGGGGGGAAACCGGGATTTTCTCTGAATGATTTTTTCCTTGCTTCAGCCTGGCCCGATTTCCGAGTCACGCAATCTCTGTCGGGTCACGCAATCGCCAAAACATCTTTCCCCACAACGTCTCGTGAGTCTGGTACACGCGAGCAGCGAACCCGGTAGGATTGGACAGAATTTTTGCCTTTGGAGTTCCAGACCCTTGGGAAACAGGGCCTCAGCACATTCTCTCTTTTCAACCTTTTTTTTCTTCTTTAGTCTTGTTTTATTTTCTTAGGGTAGGACTTGGCTTTCTGCTGACTGATGGGGGCGTGCATTTTTCCTATTCTGAGGCATTATCACAGGTCATTTCGAGCCTGCACCAAGCAACAACTATTGCGCACTAATATCTTATTCCCGAGGCGCAGGGCCATCTTCCGTCTCTCACATCGCCATGATTGGTCCGTGGCCCATGGATCCGATCCAAGTTAGTGACTTATCAAAACGAAGAAAAGCGTGGCAACACCAGCAGCTGCAACGACCACCGCCTGTCCACCACGTCTTTCGACGCACAGAACACCTGGACTAACAACAACCACCCACGTATCCCCGCTAGGCAACGGTTGGATGGAGCAGGTTGGGGTCTGCAAATAACGCACGCTTGCTTGGCAGCTTGCTGCTACCCGCTGACGGTTCTCCCTCTTTTTTTATTGGAATTTTTCGGGGAATCTCGACTCCATCAGGCCATCAGGTCCTCCTATATCCTCGAGTGAAAGATGCTACTGTAGAATATTGTAGGTTTGGGCATTGAAAATAACGGTCCTTTGTGGCGAACAGTACATGTAACGATACATGGCATGATATCAACATAATTTGATATTCATCACTATGAGCGTCACACATCCGATACCGATATTGATATTTTTCAACCCATCTTTCCAGTACCTTTTGCTGTTGCTACCCACATCAGCCCAATAGCTCATCCCCAGAGTAAGAAAAACACCAGTCTCCAGAAAATGGAGAAGTGGGGTGATTTCAGGAAGTGGTAACCCGAGGGTCGATTTCAGTGTGAATCTCCTTCATATTTTTCCCCATTCCTTTTCCAAAGGAATCATCGGTAGATGTAGTAACAGTGAGTATCTTCATATGGTGTTTTTGTAGCTGAAAAGACTGATCATAAAAACAATATAATTTTGGAGGGATAACCTCAGGACCCACATAAACTGTTAGAAAAATAAGACATCTAAAATAAGAACAACGTTCTCGCCTCGGCAATGCGTACCTTGCATATCCTTATTAAACTTGTGCCTAAAGTGAAGCAACGATATCCGTATCGACTGATATGTTCCCTTCATTGAGATCTGCCACAATGATCAGCAAAAACCACGCCATGTCTGGGACATCTGGCAGATCACCCAAGGCTGGCGATCATGAAGACTGTTTGAATAGCGCGGATCGGTCCGATACTTTGTTTCTTTTCGTTGAGCTGTCCTGACTGGTTGTATAGAGCTGGAATTAAAGGTTTAGCATTCGATTTAACTTTGTACCCTATACCTACCTTTTAATTTCTTTTTGTTACATTGAAAAAGAGCTACCTCTTTGGATGATTCCCGGCGAACAGTGACTTCTATTTCCTCGCATCTTTTACACCTACAAGATTCATACAAAGTACTAGGTAGATCAATACACGGCCAAAAACATCCCCATTAAGATCCACCACATTTCATCACTCATAAATGCCCTCTTCATACATTACAATTTCAGATCATCTATCACCATCCAGTCAAAAACTCCAATTCCCCTCTCAAGCAAGCATTAGTCAATTATTCCCACCCCAAACCGCGATAAGATAAAAAAAACCCCAACTTATCCACCTCCCACCACTATGCCGTCGAAACCCGCCAAGGCGCGCCCTTTCATACAAGTCTTCTTTTATCTACATAGTCTAACCACAGCGCCGTCGAGAGCAAATCAATTTTGGCCCCAGAGAAAACTAAGAAAGAGCCGTTTTGGCGCGGAAATGCATTTTGCGGAGGCGCTCATCCCCACATGTAAGAAGAGCGCGGCTGGGGCAATGGGTTTTTCTTAGTAATCGCCGCGGGCTTTGGATGAGGCTGGTAGGAGGGGGATAAGATGCGTTTTATTTGTGATGTTGGATGAGAAGGCGCAATAATTGTTGCTTTATGAGACATAAGATAATCACTGTTGAGGATATTTTAAGACTTGTAACCATTGTCGAGTTTCCAAAGCAGAGTAACATCGCTTGTTAACGGCTAACCCGAGATTCAAAGTCAGTAGTCATCCAAGCTCTCTCATCTCCCATCAAAACACTAACACCAAAAGCCTCAGATTCATCATCTTCAACCAAGAAGAAAAAGCAAAGAAGAAGCAAGGCTCTCAATCATGTCTCAATCTGCAGAAGAGCGCCTCAAGGCCCGCCAGCCCGTCCCCAAGCCCGTCCCGGCTTATCTCCCAACTGCCGGATCCCCTTTGAGCGTCGACAAGGATCTCTACGCAACCATCCAACAGGCCCCACGGGTCCTCGTTGAGGAGTTTACCTTGTCGATTCGATCGGGTAGGGCTTGGGAGGCGCCGGCGGGGTCGATTATTAGCATTAGCACGCCCGAGGGACCGCAAGTTGGTATGTTATTTCATGTTCATCTGTAATATCACTCTCACTCTTTGGTGTTGTTCATAAAACCCGGTCATGAAATCAACATTTAGATATATATATATAAATTTTGGAGAAACAAAAGCTAACATCGATAAAAGGCGATCTCAACATCTGGAACCGCCATAACCCTCGCGAACGCTTCTGGGCCAGCCGCACTCGCCAGCTTCACTCCACCCACGTCACCACCCACGACCGCCTCTGGTCCAACCTCCCCTACATGCGGCCCCTCGTCACCATCATCTCCGACAGCCTCGCATGGTACGGCAAGGACGAGAACGGCGGGAGAGTGCACGACCTGTTGGGCACGCGGTGCGATCCCTACATCAACACCGTGCTGTCCGGATCTCAGTATGACTTCCACTGCCACTCGAATCTGAGCCGTGCGGTGTCCAAATGGGGGCTGAGGGAGGACGATGTTCATGACGTGTTGAACTTGTTCCAGGTCACTGGGTTGGATGACAAGGGGCGATATTTCATGAGCCCGTGTCCCGCTGGAAAAGGCGACTCGATTGAGTTTCTGGCAGAGCAAGATGTCCTCATGGCATTGAGTACGTTAATATCCCATCCCGCTCTCAATATATCAGACAATACACGATATATGGGTTTTGAAAATCTGAAAACACGAGTTTAGCTGACTGAATGATGCCTAGGTACTTGTCCCGGCGGCGATCTTTCCCTCTGGGGCTTTGGAAGCGATAGTGAGAAAGAGATGATCAAGGTCTGTCGCCCCTTGCACGTCAAGGTATACCAGCTCCAAGACAAGGAGCTTCTGCAAAAGAGCGGATGGAAGCCTGCAGAGACGGCGGGATACAAAGGCCTGCACGGAGTTTTCTCTCCCGAAGGAGAGCCAAGTCAGCGAGAGTAAAGTCAGTTTTGGAGAGGTATAGATCTAGAGATATAGAGTGCTGCTCGTTTTTTAACTAGCTAGCACTAGACCATCCCGAAATATCAAATGGGAGGATAAAAATGCTTGTCTCATATGAGGTGGCATCGTGTAATACAATTTCGTTACATCATCTGGCACATCGTAGGCGAGAGCATAAAGGCGGAGGCAGCTAGGGGGGTTGATACCCGCATAATGGTATAATTCAACTATCCTTACAACTCCAAGTCCGTTACTGCCGTACTGTTCTATAAAATAAAACCGAGGTCGCAGCATACAATGTTTGTTTTTTTGTGTTTGCTGAAAAATGCGACCCAATTACTTCCACAGCTTGCCGAGAGAAACCTCCTTATCATCATGCTTGTTGAGAATCTTGGCCGTTGCTAGCTCAAAGTCCTCTTGTGTGACGTGAACTCTCCGCTCACGGAGGGCATACATGCCCGCTTCTGTGCACACACCCTTCAGCTCGGCCCCGGAGCAGCCATTCATCTTCTCTGCAATCTTGTTGAGGTTGATGCCTCTGGTCAGATTCATCTTGCGGCTGTGGATTCGGAGAATGTCGGCTCGTGCTTCGATGCTTGGCGGGGGGAACTCAATCTTGCGGTCGATACGGCCGGGTCGCAGCAGGGCGGGGTCTAGGATGTCGAGACGATTCGTAGCCATGATGACCTTGATGTTCTTGGTGGGCTCGAAACCATCCAGCTGGTTCAGCAGCTCCAACATGGTTCGTTGCACTTCGGAGTCACCGCCTGATGAGCCCTCTACTCGAGAGGAACCAATGCTGTCGATTTCGTCCATGAAGATGATTGACGGGGCATGCTCTCGGGCCATTATGAAGAGCTCTCGGACCATTCGGCTACCTTCACCGATATACTTTTGCACCAACTCTGAACCAGAGACTCTGATAAACTTGCAAGCCGTGTGGTGGGCCACAGCTCTGGCCAACAGTGTCTTTCCTGTACCTGGTGGTCCGTACAGCAAGACACCCTTGGGCTGGGCGATACCCAGAGACTCGAATAGCTCTGGGTGCTTAAGACCCAGCTCGATAACCTCCTTAATCTCCTTGATCTGCTGATCCAATCCACCAATCATATCGTATGTGCTGTCAGGGACCTTTTCTACCATCATGAGCGATACTAGGGGATCGACCGATGACGGCAGCATCTTCTCTAGCTTGTAGCTGTCTGACAGCAGTGTAACTCTCTTTCCGGGGGTAAGTTTGGCAATTTCGACACTATCGGAGACATCGACAACTGGCGTGAACAAAAGTTAGCAACTATTAGTGAGTAGATTGACTGTGGTGATGGTGATGACCAACCATATTTGCCTTCGGGATGTACCTTGACGAGAACCTTCTTGGTGCTCATCACTTTAACAACCTCTCCGACGTAGGACCCGGGCTGCTGTAGCAGACCCAGCTCTTCTCTCAGTAACCGCACACGGGAATTGTAATCATTGCGTTGGGCTTCGAGACGGCGGAGGGCAGCTTGACCCTTGAGGATCTCCAGCTTCATCGCCTCGATCTTGTTGCGGTAGTACTCGTCGAGCGCCATCTTGGGCGGGCTCCCAGTGGGTGGGGGATGAGCTGTGGAGGGAGGAGGGAGAAGAATAGAGAATCGGTCGGGATGCTTCGCTGGTGGTTCTGCCGCGGCTGTGATGAGCGTCGTCAAGGTGTTTCTCCTATAAAATGAGGGATGCTAGTGGATTGCTGCTTAGTGTACAGTACAGACACATGAATTGGGGCCAAGTTGAAGCTGCACAAGGCTACAGCTGGTGCTCGTAAGCCAGGCGGCCTAGCAGGGCGTTTGTCGTTGGGCAGCGGAATATCCATCTGCCGGACTCCGTCCAACCCCGAGCTGAGCTGAGCTGCTACGAGTATTTGTACTAATCAACCCACGCTTTTGTACCAATAAAAAGCTACAGATTGCCAGAAACGAGACTAGCTGTGGGCTGACGTCTTTTGCTGCAAAAGCAGAGGCATGCACGTCAAAAGCCACCGTTAGCTTTAGGCTCGAGCGTACATACAGATTAAGCGCTTCGAGAATGAAGATGAATATTCTCTTCCTCTGACTGTCCACAGAGCTACTACTACTAGTAACAAGAACACCACTAAAGCTGTATTCCGTAGCTGCTGATCAATTTCAAGCGCATAAATCTCCGTAGCAGAAGCATAGTATCCATTATGTATTAAACTGGCGCGTTTTTGATAATTTCCCATCATGCCACCGCAAGAGATAAGCGCAATGACGTTGTCTCTGGCAGGCCTTGCAGGTCACGGACTTGGAGAGCCCCCGACGGATCACAAGGTGCACCAGGCGATAGGCCAAAGTCGTGTGAGCGGCCCCCAGACGGTGAAGAGGCCACGGATGCCCTGTTTTTGTTTTTTTCCCTTGTCTTTGTTTTCGTGCCTTGAGTTCATTGTGATTATTGCAGAGCCAGTGGCCAAACAAGGGATACTCTGGACGCATCTATTGCATGCCATGCAAAAAGCGGGCTCCCCGTGTTAGTGTGTCATCTTGCAGCTACAGCTCCTCCGCTACGGTACGGCTGAGAAACAAAGGGCAAGTCTGTTGACATTCGGCGCATGCTTGATCTCTTGGCGCCCTGTCGCTTATCCTGCGCCTCGTCTTCAGTCACTCTCACTGCCTTCTTGTGCGGGCGACTTGCCGCTGCAGCAGCAGAAGCTGTGGAAAGGCTGTGCGGTTGAGCTTTTTGCTGCGGTCGTTCGCTAGTTGACTTTTGGATACAGGCGATATAGGCGATACAGGCCTATCAGGCACTGGAGTCCATATCATTTAGAGTTCGTTTGCCGGCTGGAAAGAGGCCAACCTCAGCTCTAGCTCTAGCTCTACTTTTACTTTTGCTTCATCTTAACCACTCTACGATTAACCACATCAACCACCACCATCTTCTTCCGCTTCTTTTCTTCCACCACTATCACCCCTTTTTCCTTTTCCCATGTCTTTGATGCTACAAATTCAAACCACCATCATCGACACACACTCCCTGATCCCGTGTTCAGAGCCCCTCCACACTGCTAGAGCTCACTAGCCCGATCTATCTAAGCCGTCGGAGGACAGGGATACCCTCGACCTCGGACGTTATCTCAGCCTTTTTTTTTATTAGACCTGCCCAGTCCTCGTTCAGCAGGCCTGAGAGGTTCATCTTTAATTTTGTCGCGGCATCTTCGCCGTTCGCCTCGACAGCCATGGATCCTTCGCAGCAGCACGACAACGCGCCTACAGCGCATCGCGCCAGCGTTTCCTCCTCTGGCATGATGTCACCGACGGACACACGAACGAATCCCCTGTCCAGGCATTCGTCCGTCGTTGGCGAGGGCGTGTCGGAGAACCTTCAGTCCACAGACACCGTACGGCGGCGACCCGAGGGATATGGTAGGACAAACGACATTGTCATACCCACGCTAGACTCTGAGGTTGTAGATGCTAACCCTTCAAAGGCACCGTCCAGGGGTCGTCAAGCATCAGAAGCAGTCAAACACTGGGTGAGCCCTCCGTCGAACGCCAACAACCAGTACGGAGCAGTCAGGCTGGCCGCTCTACGTCCGCCGCAGGCCCCGAAAGGAGTCAGTCCTACTCCCGCCTGCGAAAGCCGCCATTATCACGGCGCACATCAACGAATACACCACACAAGGGCGCAGTGTTCTCTGTAGATGACGACGCCCACGAAGTCCAGGCAGACGCTGCCGAACGCCGCGCTGGCTTATCAACGCGCCGCCGCCCGCCCCCTCCGTCAGGACTCGCCCGTATCCAGTCATATCGCAGCGCCGAGGAGGAAGAAGAGTCCGAGCGAGACGACGAGTCTAGCGCAGCAGAGGAAGAACATGAGGAGGAGGAGGAGCTGCCGTTGGACGAGCACGTCGACTGCGAATCCGATGGCGAAATCAGCGAGGCCGAAAGCTTCACCCTCAAAGACAGGCAACAGGCCATTAACCAGACGCACCCGTTTGGTATTCGAGTTTGGAAGCCTGCGTTGTACAAGAAAGACCGATCGATTCAAAAGTTTGCTCAGGCAGATATTCACTCTACGCCCGGCGGCAGGGTAAGCAGCTGGCTGCTCCTCTTCAACTTGGCCTGGACACTATTCTTTGGGTGGTGGATAGCCTGCCTGGCGGCTTTTGGCGCAATCATCTGCCTGCTGTTTGCTGCCGCGCCTAGCGGGAGGGAATATGGGAGAGTC
Source organism: Trichoderma polysporum (assembly GCA_030278935.1). NCBI lineage: Eukaryota > Fungi > Ascomycota > Sordariomycetes > Hypocreales > Hypocreaceae > Trichoderma > Trichoderma polysporum. The sequence continues at coordinate 126,163 of JARFTM010000008.1, forward strand.
TTATGGGGCCTGGCGGGTTATCTATTCTACCCGTTTGGCAAATTTATTCGGCTCGAGAAGGACGAGGCCTACTTGGACGAGGATCAGGATGAAGGCAGAAGCATCTCAGAGTATGAGCAGTGGCAGAACGGCGACCTCGAGTACGGCCGGCTATTCTTTGGACCTGATCGACACCGTTCCATCATCGGTCGCTCCAGGAGAAGCCTGGACTCGGAGCCACCTAGCGAGACGGAGAGTTTACTGGGACGAGGACGTCGTAGGGAGTCTAGCGATCTACATCCTCGCATGAAGCGAAGGCTGTTTGGTCGCGGAGAGTGGAATATTGGTCGCATCATCTTCTTCGTCTTCTTCTACTGCCTCATCTCACCCTCTTTGATCCTCGTGTCTGGCATCTGCTGGTTCCTCGTCTTTTGGATTCCCATGGGCAAGGTAACCATACTGCTATTTGACCACCTTAGGCGGCATCCTCTCGCTCTATCCTTTGAATCCCACATCAGCTACGCCCGAGTAGACGATGCCCCAGACTCATCCATCCTGATCTGCACCTATCGAGCTGTCGGCTCAAAGTACTGGAAGTACACCATCGACGGCACAAACATCTTCCTAATCAACCTCATGGTCGTCGTGATGTTTGTCATCGCCGACTGGGCCGTCTTGGATCGAATCCTACACTTGGAGATGATCATCACGTCTCCCGCCTTCTTGTTTGCTGCGGCCTTGCTTTCCATCATTCCGCTGGCATACTTCATCGGCCAGGCCGTGGCATCCATCTCGGCTCAGTCCTCCATGGGCTTGGGTGCCGCCATCAACGCCTTGTTTGCCACCGTTGTCGAGGTTTTCCTCTACTGCATTGCACTGAACCAGGGCAAAGGACGGCTTGTCGAAGGAAGCATTGTGGGAAGCATATTTGCCGGCATCTTGTTTTTGCCGGGCATTTCCATGTGCTTCGGTGCCTTGAAGCGAAAGACTCAGCGGTTCAACGCCAAGTCGGCCGGTGTGACGTCTACCATGCTGCTCTTTGCCGTTGTTGGTGCTTTTGGTCCGACGCTATTCTACCAAATCTACGGCTCCCATGAGCTCAACTGCATGGACTGTGAAGACTATGCCAATGGTGGCCTCGTCGGTGGCGGTGCCGCACGAGACTGCCGCCGGTGCTACTTTTCGCAAGTGCCTGCTCTCGACGACCGATTTTATCTCGAGGCTGTGCGACCGTACTGCTATATTGCGGCCTTCTTGCTCTTCTTCTCATACCTCATCGGTCTCTGGTTTACGCTGCGTACTCACGCTGCCGTCATCTGGAATGCCGAAGTGGAAGAAAAGAGACACGAAGAGGCAATGCACGCGTCGACCACTCTTCGACCCCCGCATCAGCCATCCGCGGCCGAAGGTACCGGGGCTGATATACGCGATTCGCATCTCTACAAGCGCATCTTAGGCCAGTCTCTAAAGCAGGTCGGCTTACCGGACAGCTCCCGGATAAGCTCCACGACTGCCCAGGATGCCGGTGGTGCCAACGGATTAAACACCACTCCTCACGTGGTGCCGCCCAAGGGTGCTGCTGATGAGGACCAGCCGCCTTTGCGCCCAACGATCAAGGTTCCTGCCCTCAGCCAGGTCGACAATAACGTGCTCATGCGTGAGGTTGCCGAGATCGCTGCCACCGCGGCTACAATTGCCTCTCGTGACCGGTATGCGCATAAGCCGTCCAGCACCGGCGCTGCTACGCCGCGGCCGCACGGCGCCAGCCGGGCTAGCCACCTCCCCGACGTTGAAGAGGACGCCGCTACTGCGGGAGCTACAACTGCTCACGCAGGGGGCCACGGGGGCCACGACGCACCAAACTGGAGCCGCACCAAGAGCACCGTTATCCTGCTAGGTGCCACCATCCTGTACGCCATTATTGCCGAGATTCTGGTCGACACTGTCGACGTCGTGCTGGAGAGCTTTGCCATTGACCAAAAGTTTCTCGGGTTGACCCTCTTTGCTCTAGTCCCCAATACTACCGAATTTTTGGTAAGCCCAAAGCGGATCATTCCCGCCCAATCCCCTGAGCCCGTGCCCACGTTTTTTTGCTGACACTATTGGATTTACTTAGAACGCCATTTCTTTCGCCATGAATGGAAACATTGCACTATCGATGGAGATTGGTTCCGCATACGCCCTCCAAGTGTGTCTGCTTCAAATCCCTTGCTTGGTACTCTTCTCAGCCGTTTTCCCGAATATTCCTGTGGGAGGCGATGCTGCCAACTACACGTTTTCCCTGCTCTTCCCGCAGTGGGACTTGGTTACCGTCATCCTCTGTGTATTCCTGCTCAGCTACGTGTACGGCGAAGGCAAGAGCAACTACTTCAAGGGCAGCATTCTCATGCTGACATACCTTGTCGTGGTGGTTGGGTACTACTTCAGCGGCTACACCGAGGGGGCCATGGGGCTGCAGCGGTTCGACGTGATGGGGTCCGATGGCAATTACCAGACCTTCAAGACGATTGGCAGGTCAACAAGCGGGAGGGCGTTTCAAGCGATGTGAGCCGAGACTGTGGGGAGCTGCAGCTGCAGCAACAATTTTTTCATGTTGCTAGTTTGATAAAATATCCGCAAGGCCCGAAAAAGTTGCATTTGTCGGTAGCCTTTTTCGTCTGAGTTTCTTTCCCTTTTCCTTTTCCCCCCTAGCCGGCTTATTGGGAAAGTGGGTGCTATCTTGCAGCGTGGGTTATCCGCATGATTTTTTTTTTCTTCCTCTTTTTTTGGAGGGGCAAACCGTCAGGGGTCTTTGTCTTGTTCTGCAGAGCCGGCATTTTCTTTCGAGCGAATCGGGTGTATTTTTTTCCTCTTTTCTACAAGTAATTTCCTCTCTCGTTTGTTACTATTTCATATCTATGGCATGAACTTGCTCGGAATTGTTTCACAGGATGGCAGCCTGCATGGCAGTTGCATGTATTTGTGTAATACCTATGCTGAGTTTCTTTTTTTTTTTGTCCCTTTGTTCCATGTTGCCTTTTTCTTTACTTGTTTTTGTTCGATGGGCCTGTTTTGGCATGAAGTCGACGAGTGTATCTCCATGAAAAAGAAAATCTCATGTCTTGTAACTTTTATATCTTTATTTTCTCGTACAAAATACTACCATGGCCGCCATGATTGTACGAAGCATGAATCCATCTAATATCCTCTGCACGAACCGCGTGATCATATGCTTCTTTAGCTCTTTTTCCTTCTTCTTCTCTCTCTCTTGAAACACGTACCTGTACAACTGCAGGTTCTTCAAAAAGGAATGGCAGCTGTTCGGGGGTTCCAAGACAAATGTTCTAGATCTTCTCCACCAGGCACTCACACACCCAAGACGTTCCATTTTCCGCTAACGCGGGAAAAGGTTTTAGTTCCCGGAGAGAAAAAAAAGGACCCTTTGCCCGAATAGGAAGCGCTGTGCATATCTTGCATAGATGGCTAAGGAACCCTAGATGGTGGCGCCTTTTTGGGAAGAGAGCTTACTTGGATGCTGGTAGCAGGACAGGACACGGGCTTTTGCTCTACTTATACGGAGTAGAGGCGTGTAATTATACAATCTTTGTTTAGTACTAACCTTAGTAAATGAGCTGGTGATTTTAATCACTTACATGGAATCGACTAAAAAAGGCGTCCGCTTTAGTAGTCTACATAGTAAAAAAGCAGAAGAAAACACGTGGGAGCAAAGACGAAAAAAGATAGGGTGAAGTGGCCGTTTTACCGCAAGTTCGCAGCCCCATATTTCGTGCGTCCGGCATCGCGATGGCGATAGTGGTATAGATTGACGACACGAAAACAGAGAATCCAACAAGGGGGGAGGGGGGAAGGAGAATAGCTCAGCTGACTATCTTAATTTTTTATTTTCTTTCATTTGCCCTTCTTCTCCTCTTCTTCTATGCCCCTGTTTAATGGAGATGGACAGCTATAGTTCCCTTTTCCGGGCGCTGCGTAAGTACTCGCACATACCGGTGGGGGGCTGTGATTTTTTTATTTTTTTTGGCGTGTCTCCTCCCCGGCTTTTTTTTTATTCTCCCCTGGTTTGGTTTAGAGGGGAAAAAACACGCTTGTTTGGTGTTAATGGCACGATGGGGTAGATGCATGGTTTTATTTAGTTACGTTCATACTAATACTAGTAGTAGGTAGTACATGCTATGTGATTCGTAATAGAAACGCATCAAATGCTTGTTCGATATGTATGCACTACGTGGTGGAGAGAAGGCGCCACGGGCAAACGGTAAAGTGCCGAAGTCAGGGGTGATGAGATGACATCTGACAGTCGAGCTAGAAGATAAACTTTTTTCTTTTTCTTTTTCTTTCTCTACTGGTTTTGTGGTTCCATCTTTGGGTATGACCGCCTTCGAAACACGCCGGGGATGAAATGTAATGTATCGTGAGTGGATTTGGGGGGGTTGGATATATAAAGCTAGAGGAGGCGTCGATGGAATGAGATGGAGCAAAGAGGGAGAGAGAGAGCGTGTGTCCTTTTTATTTATTTTTTATTTTTTATTCTTTACTTCTTAAACCTGAGCAAGCCGTTTTTGCTGTTATAAGGGCCGTGGTTCGGGATTTTGAGATATATATTGGCAGTTATCCGAATTCATTGAGCCCCATACATATACATCCACTGGGATTTTCGGCGCAACCCTGGCTTTTGTCATATATCAGTATTCACACGGCGAGAGAGTTCGAACAACGGTCTACATACACATATATACATATATCACACTCACCACCATCTGCTAAGGGCTTCGTCGGTGCTCAATGCCTGCGGCCGAGCCCATATTCACCGAAACATCTTCGACGTCGCCAACAGTGGCGACGCCGTCATCACCAACTCCCACGGTTACGTCCCCCAGCGACCACAATGTCAGCTCGCCGGCGAACGGCAGCGAGAGCGAGAAGCATGGAAGCGATTCTACTGCGGTAGTGGAAATTCGTCCCGATGATGTAGAGGCTCAGCGCGTGAGCCAGGAACAAAATGACTTGGGCCATTCTCTTCCAGCGGTTGATACGAGCAAAGACGCATGGCTCTTTTTGGCGGCTTGCTTCGTGATGGAGGCCATGGTATGGGGTGAGTTGAAAGTTCCATGACGCGCCAAAAATTGAATAAGTATAGACAGATGCTAATCGAAAGGGCGTGAATAGGCTTCCCTTTTGCATTCGGCATCTTCCAAGACTACTACCGCACCCACGAACCCTTTGAAGGCTCATCCCAGACGGCCATCATAGGAACTTGCGCCATGGTAAGTTTTTACAAACTGAGTACTCACACCCATAAGAGATAAATTTGTTAAGCTGACTCTTCGATTTAGGGCATCATGTATCTCGACGCCCCTCTCGTCATCGCCCTCGCACGCATCTATCCCAAGCAAGGTCGTCTAAACCCTACCATCGGCCTGCTCATGATGTGCGTCGCCCTCGCCCTCTCCTCCTTCTCGGAAACGACGACGCATCTCATCCTCACACAAGGCGCTCTTTACGGCATTGGCGGCTCGATCGCTTACAACCCATGTCTGATGTACGTGGACGAGTGGTTTGATCGTCGCAAGGGCCTGGCATACGGTCTCATGTGGTCTGGGACGGGACTTGGAGGCTTCACCATTCCGCTGGTGCTCGAGGCTCTGCTCAGTCGGTATGGCTTCCGCACTACGCTGCGCATATGGGCAGTTGCCCTCTTTGTCATGACCATGCCGCTGGTCTACTTCGTCAAGCCTCGCCTGCCGCCGTCCATGACGGCTCACATCAAGCCTTTGGACTGGGGCTTCATGAAGAATCGCGTCTTTGTTATATACCAGCTGGGCAACTTTGTTGAGGGCATGGGTTTCTTCTTGCCGGGCATCTTCCTCCCTATCTATGCGCAGGACGTCCTCGGCGCTGGCTCTTTCGCCTCTGCGGCAACGCTGCTAGTTCTCAATGTCGGGTCGGTCGTGGGGCCTATCACAATGGGAACCCTAGTCGACAGGCTGCATGTCACGACCTGCGTCCTGATATCTACTGTGGGAGCTGTTTTCGGAGTGTTTTTGCTGTGGGGTCTAGGATCAAACATTGGCATTCTGTACGTCTTTAGTCTTACTTATGGTATCTTTGCCGGGTCATTCACAACTTCGTGGCCGGGCATCATGAAGCACGTCATCAAAGTAGCCACCGCAGCAGACAAAACAGCCAGTACTGGGGATCTTGACGGTGTCAACACCAGCAAGTACGACCCTCTCATGGTAATTGCATTCCTCTCTATAGGCAGAGGCGTTGGGAACATTGTGTCGGGCCCGCTGAGCGAGGCTCTGATCAAGGGTATGCCGTGGCAGGGCCAGACTTCTGGAGGGTACGGGAGCGGATATGGAGTTTTGATTGTATTCACGGGTGCTACAGCCTTGGTTGGATGTGTCAGTTTTATTGCGCAACGGTTTGGATGGTTATAATAGATGGATCTGTATCATGATTATGACTGATGACTTATATAACATAAATAAGAATGGTATCACCATTACCACTCCAATTGAATGTCCCAGGAGAAACTAAAATCGATTCGAAGCTATGAATATAAAAACAAAAATGTAAGGAGTATACTATATGTATTAAGTGATGGATAATTTAATATGAAGACTGGAGACTAATACATATTCTGCAGCACTATATAGTGTTTCGAAATTCTACTAACCTTCGCGCTAGTTTCACTGCGAGAGGATGGCATTCATGCGATCTGTTGTACATCATGAACAGCTAATCTAGAGCCATTTTCTGGGCTAGATGAAGATGGTGCCGCTCTTGAGTATAGTATCTTACTTGGACGAGGTACTGACATTGTGATATTTATTACCTAGAGTGCTCCATGCTTTAACACAACGAATTACGGCGCTTACCTTTAAGATACGAAGCTCTTTGCCAAATTGCTTTGCATGTGGGCCTTGGCGTATGTGTTCCTATGTTTATCATACTTATTAAAAAAGAAGTAGGAGAAATTATCTCCACTGATGGAACACAGCGATGGATGGACAACATTGGTTTCATCGTACTTGGCATTCTTGAAAATATAAATTGCAACTTAACTTAAGGCAGTTTCAGAAAAGAAAATTTATATACAAGTTCATAAAAACTAAATCATTGTAGAGAATAATGTAATTATAGCTTCTTTCCCTTTATTCGACATATTTTGTCAAGATTTACTAGGTAATTCTTGAGCAAGCGCTGTTCTCTCGTATTGTGCGCTGTTTGCTACAAGAGAAAGTAGGAACTTCTTGCAATAAAGACCTTCTTGATTGAGTTTAGCACCTTTCTTGAGAAGTAGCTCAACTACACCTTCATGACCTCCGTATGAGGCCCAAAAAAGCAACTTGGTACCATATCTCCCCTTTATCTTCGGCCAAGTATACTTCTCAGTTACCAATCTAACGAACGCGACTTGTCCGCAATACACCGCAGAAAAAAGCATCAGATTTCTCAAACGATGGATTTTGTGCTTAGGGTAGGTAATTTTCTCAAAAAATAGTCGGACCATAGGTTCATCGTCATTCTCTATCGCATAGTCTATAGCTGTATGCCCCCCGCCGGATTCATATACCGTACAATCAGCGCCCACATCAAGAAATATCCGAACAACGGCTATGTGACGGCTTGCTGCAGCTGCTATAAGCGGCGTATAGTTATAATAGCCTTCCTTATCGGGGTCGGCACCATTATTCAGAAGAATTTGAACTGTATTCACATCACCGTTCCTCGCTGCATATAACAGCGGAGTCTTGCCATCTTCATTCCACGAATGGTTGCCAGAACCTTCCGTTGTGTTAGGGTTAGCACCCTTTTCTAGAAGCAACTGAACTGCAGCTCCTTGTCCGTTCATCGCTGCGCATAAAAGCGCCTGGTCATAGTTGCGAGCTTCCCAACGATGATTTGGGATCTTTAGTAGCTCTCGCATCCAATTCGTAGCTCCAAAAAACGCGACTAGGTCTAGTTTTGTCATCCTTATACGATAGGGTATAGCAAAATTTGGTCGATCATGTCTTATTATGTTGAACATGACATTAGCTGCATGTGCAACTTTGGTCTCATCTGCAAGGAAATCATGAATCATTTGGCCAAAAGTATTGGCCTCGCGCGCATGATATCCCCAATTCACACATGCATAAGTATAAAGAGGAATCAGCTCTAGCAACTCCTCAGTAGCCTTTAAGCGTATTAGGGCTACTAGATCTTCATCGCTCTCATAGGTATCAAATTGGAGGCATACTGCACACACATTTGCAATTTTGCTCTCTGCTTCAGGAAACCACTGTATCCGCATTCGATCAAAGTACTCCTGAGTTGTATAATGGACCAATCGGACGACATGACTCTCTTCGTCGACAGTGACCAATCCACAGCAAGCTGAGACTATAAGGTCAATTTCTGGGTTATAATCAGTGTCGAACTTTTGCGGGATATTGCCGTTGTCTATTTCCATATCCACTGCAAGAGCATGCTGAAGCTCTTTAGTGGTAAGCAGTCTTTTTGCGTGACAAAGCCAAGATAAAGCTTTTTCCGCCAAGCGGCGGAAGCCTATCTTCTGCCCTTTGATTCTCCCCATTGTATCATCATAAGCCGCGCTCAGTATTTCAAGTTTTTGATCCTTATCCTGATCTCGTCTTCGCTGTTGAAATTTTTCTAATGCTTGTTTCATCTCTTTTAGCGTGACTTTATCCTCGAGCGCGCCAAGATAGAGCTGTGCTAAGAGAAACCTGGATCAATGTTAGTGCAGCGCTTGATTAGGCTGCCTAGAGCGATTATAATACTGACATTCCTTGAACAGTTGTCGAAATTTCCTTTTTGATTTGCGCCTGAAGATCGGCGTTATCTTTGACAAACTTTGGAAGTTGCAATATATGACCGTCGATATATCTGCGTATATCCTCCTGGGTAGCAATGACATCTGCTGAAAGACATCCCTGAAACATCTTTTCAATCTCTAAAATTGGCCGTGAAGTTGCGAAAAGGTTAATATTCGCCTCAGCCTGGATTTTAAAGACATTTGAGAGAAACAAAGAGCGTTCCGTGGCTTGACATTCGTCAAGTGCATCGATTGCGATAAAGACCTGAGAATACACATTGGCCACAGACTGAAGTGCATTTGTAATTTCCTCCAAAGAGGGCCGGGTGCCTTTGTATTTGTGTTTGTTATGGAGAGATTTCATGACGTCGGGTAGCGAGGACTGAGAGGCACACAGCTGTTTTAGGAGATTTGCCATAAGTCTATCGGCCGTTTGCTGGCCTTGGCGCTTGAAGTTGCAGTAATTATACGCAATACCAATGGTTGGGTCGTTTCCAAATCGGGTTTCCAGGTCTTCGATAACCATAGCGGTAAGGATAGTCTTTCCGGCACCAGGTATACCAGGGCAGAATAATTTCTGTTTATCTGTTGATAGCCACTCTTGGCATTCTTTGGAGTCTAAGAGCCATTGCCCCGTTCCCTGCTGACGTCTGGACAGGTAGTCATTGTGCTGACTACTATAATCGGAATCCGCTAGCCAGCTCAAAATCTCGAGGTCTTCTTGCGACTCCAATCGGAATCTTATATGTTTAACGTCCGTCTTAACTTCTGCCACTGTTCCAAGAACTATAATCTCCAGGTTAGGAATGGCTTTTTTCTCGATAGTTCGTGTTTGGGAATAACTGACCTTCATTAAGGGCTTCACAAAGTCGTTGTTCAGCTTCGACTTTGCCTGGGTGGATTTGATGGAGAAGATCCTTCGCATATGCAGCTGCTGCCATTGCTGCAAAACCTTGCCACTCCTTATTCTTATGAGAGTCGGAGTAATCACATATTCCGCGGATCACCAAGCATGGAAAAAGGTTCATTACACCTGCTGCTTCCATCTCAAAGCACAAAACATCCTTTTCAGCTGAAAGTTTATCTCGAATAGAAGCATCTTTCAGTAGCTGATTTGCAGAGGCGATAAGACCATAGTGTATTGTAGGATCATCTTCGTATTCAGCCCGCTCGCAACGCGGTACTAGGTTGGATTCGATTTGCGCGCATGCTGCCACGCACCCTCCTGTATCATGGATCACGTTTGGCTGAAAGAGCCTGTCGCTGGCTGCCTGTGGTCGCCCAAACTCCCCTTTTAACCTTTTATTCTTGTTCAGCGTATCGTCAATATCTTCTTTGAGGTGATGTCCCTTGCGCTTATGCTGAGTCTGGATAGTTGCCACCGCAGTGCGAAGCACAGTTGGAGCTTGGTTTAAAAATCGAGTATAGTGAAAGGCTTCCCCTTGGATCGTCTTCCCGAAGTCATATTGAAATATTCCGCCACTACCACCAGAGGGCATGCCGACCACTACGTCCCCCAAACGGATATCATGCTTATCGCTGGGTGCGCCACCGCCGATGCCAACGAGTAGACCAATCCTAATGTTGGGAAAGCTTCGTAGTAAATTAGTCGCTACACTGGCCGCGGAAGCTGTCCCGTATTCGCCTGTAGGGAGAACAGCGATGACAACATTATGCTTTCCGATAGAACCCAGGGTATAATTGTTGGAATCAAGTGGCGATATACCCTCCGGGCCTTCATGCTCTTCATCGAGAAATTCTGCTGCGGCAATCTGCTCTGTACTCAGGGCACAGATCCAGCCTACGGTATAATCGTTAGGGTTGGACATGGTAGGGATGATAAGTGCTGATGTAGTAAAACATATTGAAGGGCAAATGGTAAATACCTAGCTTTGGAAGGGAGTTATAAAGAAGGTTGGGTTGGTTTTAGGCATCAGAAGCCGCACGCTGCGCCTTGTAGAGTGTAGAGGTACTTATTTCATTGGACAGCGTGAAGCCTGGGATTAATTTTTGCCGGCATCCAATGACACCAGGAGCCGCCAGGATTATATACCTAATGTACTCTGTACCTAAGGTAGCCAACCGCTTGCTTATTTCACGATGTCCATCGCTGCCATCTGTGGACAAGGTAATATGGACGGACTTTAGCACAAGGTCTTGTTCCAGTTCGTAATGTATGTAGCGCAGTCTGTTATATCGCCAATGGTTTCAATGCTGTTTAAATTACGGCATGAGCAGGTCGTTTTGCTACTTCACTGGCTTGACAGAGATGGACATGGCTACAAAGCAGCAGCCAAGGTATTGCAAAACTAGGAGAGCGTTACATCTATCAGTACTCACATATCATTCATTCCTAGAAGTAGTGGAGAACTAGGAAGCGCCAGAGACGAGTAGAGCCGCTAAAGCTAGATGCGAGTTTCTCTCGAAACTTCAACGTAAAATTTAGACATTAGCCACCTGGCTATTCCAAATCTACTAAAACAAGTTCCCAAATCTAACGCGACACTACAATTGTGCACCAGATATAACCCAATATTGCACTACACGAATCTCTTCTTCGCTTTCAGGGCAAGCCCCAAGCAGCAATGAAAAGAATAGAAAAAAGACACGCCTGTCAGACGTCCATCGACACCCACCCGACCAGTGCGCCCGAAGGCATGACCACTGATAGGGTCGAGATCATCAAGAGAAAAACAACTCTCTATACAGCAGAAGCACGAGGCAACTACCGCCATCCTTGCGGACAGGGCGAGAGGACTAGGAAAATTCACTCTTGGGTATCGAGGATATACAATCATCAACCAGGGTGGATTCGATGGCTCTTTTGGGAACCAAAGCGAGAGACGAATACTATAGAAATGATTCTCCTGTGGGTGAAATTGTTAGCCATCGCGATTCTTGTGAAGAGATTTGCTGCTGTGACTGTGAAAGGCTGCAGTTAGGGGTGCACATACTGAAGTATTGTCGACGTAAAGAAGAAAAGAAAAAACAAAACAAAGCAGGGCGGGCGAGGCAGACTTTTATAGGTGCTGAGGTGGAGTGGGCTGACCGCCTAAAAGTTTTTTTGCGGCAGAAAAAAACAGGTACCCGCTCCGTTATCAAGGTTATCTGCCTAATGTGACAGGGGTAGCAAACGAATGAGTCGCGAGAAACTTCTTAGCTGGGTACTAGCGAAGAGAAATGCCGAGATGCACGGTAGCTGTGAAGAAAATTTCTGCTTTTGCATTGATTGATGTTGAGATAATACGTAAGAGTAATTGTAGATACCTTGCTGTTTTGTGGTCCTTGAAAATTCCTTCGGGAAATAATTGCCGCTACTGAGAGACTGAGCTGAGAGACGTGCCGGTTGTACGGTATTGTCTGTGCCGAGAGAGCTTCAGAATAGTATCAAATTTTACAGGTTCCCTAACTAACCTCAGTCAAGCCAACAGGGTCTGATAGCAACGTATGCTTTCACCTTTCTAGTATCGTCAATTTTGGACCTATATGTCAACAGTATTGTGACGAGAAATACTCAATAATAGCTATTATTTATTTATTTTGTATTTAAACGGCTATGGATATGTAAATAATTGTCCACCCGCCCAGTTCCAGGGTAGACGATATCAAACAGCTCCAAAGCACTAAACACCATCACCATTCCATTCCTACTCTCTATACAGTCCCTCCTCCTCAATCCATCCCAACACCTCCCCATCCACCAACCTCCCCAACCCTTCCCTCTCCCCCTTCTTCACCATCTCCCTCACCTTCGAACTACTCACACCATCTCCCTGCCCCTCCACCAAATCCACCCTCCCAGCCCACGCAACATCCCCCCCAACCTCCTCCAACTTGCCCTCTCCCAACCCCTTCACATATTCCTCCTGCTCCGCCTCCCCTCCCCACTCATCATCCGTCCTCATCGTAACCCGTAGTCTCGCCCTTCCAAAAAACGGCCCAAGCGCGGTCCTCATGCCGCCCTCGGTCCCCGCCACCGTCTCCGAATCGTAGTACTTCGGGTTGAATATCCGAATCACCGTGTCAAAGCCCGCTAGGAAAATCTGCTCCGGCTCTTGGTTTCCCGATGAGGTGTAGAATCCGCTCTCGGCAATGGCCCTCGCCTTGTCATGGAAATACGGCATCTTCGTGACGGCAAGATCAATCTCCGGCTTGTTGGCGTCGTCGCCCGAAAGGCTTCCCAGCAGCTCATGCCCGAACCCTTCCATCATCCCTAGCCGAGCCGGGAAACTCGCTGGCTTGGGCGCCTTATCCGCATTGTTCACAGCTAGCAATAGCATCAATCTTGCCGGCGCTGCCCCACCTTCCGACGAAGAAGAAGAAGAAGCCCACTTGAGAGCTGACTTTGCCATCTCGGCGTGTGCCCGAGTCGGTGGATTGAAGCTTGAATCTAGAACCACTAGTCTCTGTAGCCGCCTTGATGATGGTGATGGCCGTGAAACCGGTTCTTTGCTGCCGGCATGATGGGGCAGCGTGCACAGGATGCGAAAGACATCTGGTGAGGAGTGAAAGGACGCGAGCGAGCGAGAGAAGAATTCCACCAGCTGCTTTGGATTTGGACGCATGGTTGGTGGGTTTGGCTCTGAATGGGCCATGACGCTGTACTGAAATGAGATGAAAATGAATTAATAGTCGCGATGATGGGAAAGTAAATGGAACAGAACGCATATAGGCGCTATCAAGTGACTTATTACAATATCAATCCAAAGTGGCATGAGACGCGGGGCATTTTCGGCATATCAATCACAAAGTTACTAACATCGGGAAAAGCAACCTAGGCTACAACAAAATCATCTTATTTTGACTTTATGCCACAATTACTGTCAAATTGTCTAGATATGTATCCCAAAATTGAAAAAAAAAGTGTAAACTACCGCCTCATCGCCTGCGCCCGCCCATGGAAATCAAGAAGCTTGCTCTGAGCCCTGCGCATCCATAACTCCTCGCGAGAACCACTCGGAAATGGTCGCAAATCGGTCGGTGCTGTTCTCCAGGTCCGCCTTGAATATTTCATGCCGTCCTGCTCGTTCCCTTTGTCCCTCTCTCATCTTACGAATCACTTCGTTCTCACCAGCGCACTTGGGGCACTCAATCTCGTCATCCTCGCCGCCACCACGGAGACATCGTTGATGGAAGCTGTGCTTGCACATAAAATGCACAGCTGGGAGGTCTAGCCCCTGGCCACAGTCGGAGCATCGCGTGGCCTGGAACACGGCAGGCTTTGAACCCAGGTCTTCCAACTCGCTCCGTCTCTTCTCAGTGTCAGTGCGAAGGGTGGATATTCTATGCCGATTCTGAGCAATCTCCTTGCGCTCGCGGGTAATGGTCTCGCGAAGATATGGCTTGATCATCCCCATTGTAGCTACACCACCTCCAGAATTTTGCCCGACAAGAGTCTGAACGACCTGTAGTGGAGCCATGAGCCCGTCTTTGTCAATCTTTGTTAAGATGGCTGCCAACTCATCAGGCCCAGCCTCCTCTAGCACCCGAGGATCCGATGTGAGATAGGACAAGGCTGCTGGGTATAGCTGTGGTTCCTCTGGACCATACTTCCTCAGCGCCTTTAATGCTCCGCGGGTGTCTTTTGCTGACGTGTAGGATCTGAATATATCAGATAACAACCCGGCTTGCTCCTTCACTAAAACGGTACCATCTTGGAAGTTCGATAAATGTGACAATAAGAGCACGTTTGAGCTCTCCATAGGCACATGCTCCCCCTCGATTAGTTTCTTCGCCTTTGCTTCCCACTCTTCCTTATGTAAACTGCCCTTTTTCTCATTGGATTTGTGCAAGTACATCTCAAACAGTGTAGTGTATAGATCACTGCTATGAACAATCCTCAGGTTTTCTTCCTCTAGACATGCCTCCAAAAATGTGATAAATTCATCAGGATGGTCGATGAAAGATGAGAATGCCGTTCGGGGTGGCGGGGGCGTGTATTTGGGTATCGGGTAATCGTCTTCATCAGCCAAAACGGCGTGTTCATGTGGCTTTGAGCTGCCTGGTGTGCCGGTCGTGGGGCTGATGTATGACGGCAGGACGAGGAGATTGGTGAGATTCTGCACAGCACTGGCAGCTCCGGCAGTGAATCCTGTACTTGCCGTGGTTGTCCCAGAGACTTCAATGGGAAGTACCACTGTCCGTCGTGGTCGGTAGTTTTTAGTATAGTAATCCACAAAGAGTTTCGTAGCATCCTTGGGACAATGCTCTATCAAGACCCTGGCGTATTTTTGCATACACGGATATGCCTGGAGAGGTCAGTATAGGGCTAGGCTGGAATGAGAGGGTAGCTAACAATAGTAGGATCTTGATGCCATATATAGTCCAGCGCGTCATCATAGCTCTTTGAGTCTTCAATCAGGATATCCACGACAAGCTCGGTCTCGCCATGCTTTTTAGCAAGATACGCAGCTTGCTGGTAGTAGCCACCTTGACGACACATAGTAATGGCAGTATCCAGATCAAATTTCAAGTCTCCTGGAGCCATAATGAACTCTTCCAACTTTTTAATATCTTTTAGCTTGGCATAGCAGTTGAGCAAGAGTGTTGTGTGATCGGACGTCGCCTTGCCATGGTGATGCAATTTTTCCAAGTATAAGATTAGATTGTGTATTCTTTGTGTATCCAGAAACTGATTTCGTTAGCGGTGAACTATGGGTTAACCAAGACAAAGCATATTGTTTCTCACCTTTCTGATGACCTGAGAGGGCTCAGTAGCATCAATCGCTCGAATATACTGGTTCATTGCTCCGTCATAGTCTGCCTTTTGGTATAAGTGATCACCGAATCGACGATAGATTAGGCTCTGCTGCTCGTTACTCATCCCCGAGTTCTGAGCTAGCTCGATTGCGAGGGGGAACATGTTCCGCTGGTAGAGCATTTCCAAACGCTGCTGAAGTGGCTTCTCATGATATCGGTAAATCTGAGTAGCATCCTGTTAGCCTTGTAGCCGTGCGTTGGAGGTTTGAAACGCATACTTTTCCTTCCTCTGTAATTGTGAACAAATCTCCCCATACTTCAATGATGAATCGGACCGGGGAGATGAGTGTCTCTGTGTGGCCAACCACCCGGAGATCCGCTTCCAAGAGAACAAAGGTCCATGCGTTAAATAGACCATCTGCCGTCGCTGAGCCGAATCTTCTCCGCAAGGCCTCAGGATCTCTGCTGCTGCTAACCGATGATGGACCTGCAACCGCAAAGTAGTCGTTGTGGATGGATATAAGCCGTTTGGGAGACTCGTATGCTCGAGGGGGCCCACGCCCATCCAGCCTATATGTGTAGAGGGCATCGTCTCTGGCGACGACAATGTCTTCAGTCTTGGGATCGACCGTCATGCAGCCTGCGGCGCAGCCAGAGTCTTCGATGGTTTTCGGCGGTGAGCCTTGCCCTCTCTTGGATAGTGCGAGCTGCAAGATTCTCGACGTCGTGGAGATGAATAGTGTTGTTGAGCTCTCCTGCGTTAATAATTGAACACCAGTTACAGGTTCTTCCGACTCGTAGACGATCCGCTGCTTTGTTCCCAAGTCATGAACAAGATCCCCTCGAATGACGGTCACTGCGCCGTTTGCAAAGCCCACGGCGATTTGCGTAAGGTCGTCGAGCGCAGTAAAGGCTGATATCTTTATGCAAAAGTCAGCTTACAGAATTCCTCCGCCATGTTACAATGACTTACCGGAAACTGCCGCCTCCCATTGTTGATTGTCAAAGTGCTAAGGCAAGTCGGCATATTCGTCTTCTTGACTAGCCTGTCCAACGCCCACGCCTTGAGGATCGGCTCACTACTCATGTCTTCCTAAACAACAGTCAGCACGAGAGAACTTTCGTTGCATTGCGAAGAACCATTAGCCGTCCTTCAAGTCGTAATGTCAAGGCTCACCGCAACCGTCACCAGCAAGCTCGTCCCCTCAACCTGACGCATGTGTGTGATCCGCGCCTCATGCGCCTGGAACTTCCTGACGACCTTCCATCCCTTGCCAATGATGCTGACGTATCCATCGCTCGAGCCGAGGAACAGGCTGTCGGAGCCTGCGCAGATGCTGGAGATCTCGTTGCCCTCGAAGAGCTGGCGGGTTTCATTGTCGGGCAGCGCTACCTGCGAGACGTCGAAGAAGTCGAACGACTTCCACTGTAGGCACGAGTGTTAGCTGTCGAGGGAATATGTAACAGCAGTCCTAACAAGGGAGAAAGATGCTAGAAGACTGAGTCTCTAATGGTGCTGATTCACGTACTGAGATGGCCATCTTGTCGCCTTGGAGAGGCGGTGGTTGGAGAGTCGCTGCAGCGCTTCAGCGCACGATGACGATGGCGGGACAGAGACGGGCTGCTGGAGCTGCGCGGAAGCTCCCAAGTGCACTTAGGCCTAGTTAGCGCCACAGTGGCTCACACCATCACTAGGTGCCTAAACTGTATCAGCCAGCTACTACCTATTCTCTTACAAGCTCAAACTCGATCTTTTCTGGGTACATGTAAATACAATATATGATTGTAGATAAATCACTGTAATACACAAGTTGGTTGGCTAATTTGAAACTTAATCTCAGATGATACGTCTGCATCGAAAATCTGTTGTTGGTAATATCTTTACTAAAGACGCTAAGATGGCGAGATAGCTACTGGGCATATATATATCTTCCATCACAATACTCGCCAACCTTAGGATCCCGCTAAACTGTGCTTAACATTTCTTTGCACAAAATAAAATAAAATATCAATACTGCTCGCAACTTCCCGTAGGCTAAAGGGTATCACGTTTGTCACATCTTTGAAGTCTCTACCCCCCCGGCTGTAAAAGAAAGAAAAATAATAAAGGAAGGGGGGAAAAGAAAAAGGAAAAAAGAAAAGAAAAGAACAGAAAAGAAAGTTCCCTGACCAAGTCACACATATAAGCCTGTCTAATCGAATACGGACAGTCTTTCCTCCGAAACGCCTGGTACTGAAACAAACAAAATGAAAGATGGTAGTTTAGAGCGAATGTTGCAAGTTTAATCCTCCTTGGAAGCTGGTGTTAGCTGGTTATCCTCTGTGTTCTCGGTAAGGCTTTTCTTAGCAGGTACCTCTCGAGGGCTGGCGAGCGCAACGCTGCCGCTTACGCTATCGGGTCGGTTGTGTCCCAAGCGGCCACTTCTAACGCTTGCACCGTCGCCCTGCTTAGCATAAAGACTGTTGCGCTCGCTAGGGATGGCCGGAGCCACCCCCGTTGCGGAGTATATGCTGTTCCGCTCTGCTCCTAGCCTGGAAGCGTTGTGGAGACTGGTTGTAGGTCCAATGGCGGACGAATCGATGTTGGCACTGAGCACACTCAGAGGCAGACTTTCACGACTGCCGCCCCAAAGTGATGAAGGAGCGAGGGCGCGGACAGACGCATCAGTATCCATCGACCGACGACGGCCTCGCTTGCTCGACGAGGCCAGAGTCAAAATGGATGCATTGTCTGTGAGAAGGTTATTGGCCGTAGCTGTGGTGTACGTCGTCAGATGGTTTGGTGGGATGAGATGCGATGGTATAGCCGATGCCGGTGAAGCCGTAGGGAATGGCTGGCTGAACTGAATCGACTGGGTAATGCTGTGAGTTGGTGCCACCGGGGCTTGTCCATGGGGAGCAAAAGATTGAATGGTGGTCAATGTCGTAGCGAGTGACCTGACAGATGGAGAAGGGCTCGAAAATGTACTATCGCCACCTCTTCTGGATTCATGTCCCCCATTAACTGTCCTGCTTGTTCCCGTCACGGAGCTCGGTGCGCGACTCGGCGCGATGATGGATCGAGGGCGATCTGCTTCGGTCTCGGTCAATATGGTCGTTGTCAAGCTTCTCCCTCCCGAAGTCGGTGGTGCATATCCATCCGCTGAGAAGCGAGTTGGCTGATCTATTATTGAAAGGCTACAGTCGGTACGGCCGGTAGCAAACGAATACGAACTTTGTCCATTGGGGTGGTTGCTACTAACGTGGCCGGACTGGGGATAAGGGTTGTTGAGCTTGGGGCCACGCTTTATCCGTATGTGTCGCTTCTGCCGCTCGCCATCTGACGACGATTTGAAATTAGTGAGCTTTTTGACCCATGTTGAAAACGGTCTTCTCCTTTGCTGTGCTTGGCGATCTATTGAGGGTTAGTTTTTGAATGCCGTTGGGAGCCATCAAGGGACGCTGCTTGGGCGGAAACGCCCGATATTCCGCGTGAGACAGAAAACGACAAAGAGAGGCGAAAAGCAAGGAGACAGTACCGTGAGCCTCTGTGATAAAATCCGTAGTCGCCATCAAGGGCGAAAGAGTTGGAATGCCGCGGGTGCGGCTCGAAGGGGGCGAGCAGATTTGTTGGCGCGATGGTAACGAGCGTCAGGCAGAGATGGAGATTAGAAGGGGGAGAGGGGCCTCGACAAGGCTAGGACTCGCGGGGACGGCAGTTCGGATGACGGTATCTCAACAGTCTAACAGCGGGAAAAGGGAACGTGGCGGACGGACGGGATAAAATGCGAGGGAGAAGCGCAGATGGCAGATCGCGAAGAGTTGAAACCCGTTCCAACCATCCTGATGGTGCAACGCTAGAAGCAATAGCGTCGGATACATGCTCGAGTATCATTTCGGCATTCAAGGGCAGGGGTCCATCACGTGATGCTCCAGGATCACATGAAGGAAGCGAAGCAGTAGCTGACTATGACGAAATGCTGCATCTAGATTGGGAGAAAGAGGGTCTCAGCGCTACTCCGTAGATGACTTCCATCTCATGTTAATTAACGCCATTTGCTTACCACGGCACACAGCTGACGATACTTAGTACAAGTAGTAGCTCTGCGAACAACCGAGTGGGCTCTTCTTATTAAGAACTACAATAAAGTACATCCACACCCCCGCGTTTTCCTGCTCTCCTCGGAGTACTCCCGCGGGCCCTGACTCGAAGTGGCGCTTGAGATTTCCTCGATGATCCATGCCCGAAATGGTGGCAGCTCATCTTACATAACGCAGGCTCCATTTTCACGTCACGATAACCCCATAGATCAGCTTTCAGCTCGTCGCCCTTGGGAGCTTCTTCAGACGTCGGTTTCGAGTTTGGTTTCGACTAGTGCTAAGTGTTACCTGTAATCATGTGCCATGTCCATCAGGCCGCTTCCAGAGGATGTCGTTGGTAAAATCAGGTCCTCATCGACCATTACATCCCTAAACGGTGTTGTCTGTGGTCTGCTCAAGAACTCACTTGATGCTGGCGCCACCAAAGTCAATATCTATGTTGAGTATGGCCGAGGGAACTGTACTGTAGAAGACAATGGGCTGGGCATAATTCCCGGAGAGTTTTCAG
The DNA here is from genome assembly GCA_030278935.1 of Trichoderma polysporum. Lineage (NCBI taxonomy): Eukaryota > Fungi > Ascomycota > Sordariomycetes > Hypocreales > Hypocreaceae > Trichoderma > Trichoderma polysporum. The sequence continues at coordinate 146,250 of JARFTM010000008.1, forward strand.
AAGATGGAGGGCTTGGGAAATCCTACTGTACGAAGCTGTTTCTGCGATTGAGTGAGAGTGTGATGCTAACTCTTTTTGTGTGAAGACTCATCCAAGTTCCCACCCCAGCATGGGCTACATGGTAGACAGGGAACATTTTTGGCTTCCTTGAGTAATTTATCCTTACTTACGGTGACATCTCACCATCATCTTCACAACTCGCACAGCACCATCTCGATTCACCACGGCAAGCTCTTGAAGAGACAGACATCGTCTCTTTCTGGGGAAAGGTTTGACGTCTTTGACCACGGTACGCGAGTTGCTGTTAACGACTTATTTGGCTCACTTCCTGTTCGTGTTAAACACCGTGCCACCCTCTTCTCAGACCGGCCTGGGCTTGACAAGGAATGGGGACGCCTAGTCCACGATGTTGTCGGCCTACTCGTATCTTGGCTCTCTGGAGTTACTGTATTCTTGTGTGAAATCAAGGGACAGCGCGAGCTGCGTCTGAAGCCACCAGAAAATGCGAGTATGGTTCCGAGGGCATTGCGGTTCTTTACACAAGCATCATTGGCAGATTCCGGCGATGTGGACTCATGGGTGCCAGTATCAGCAACTGCCGGTCACGTTACCGTCAAGGGCTGCATTTCTTTAACTCCAGTGGCAACACGCCGATCTCAGTTTATGAGCATAGGCATACTGCCCATGTCAAACGAGTATGGCAACAACGTTCTCTACGAAGAAATGAATAAAATGTTCAAAAATTCCGATTTTGGAATAGGCGAGAACAAAGAGGGAGCATCTGGCGACTGGATTGGCCCAAATTCCCAAAAGAAGAGCAAAGGAGCAGACCGATGGCCCATGTTTTACCTCCGAATCACGCTCAAAGGGACTGAAGACATTTTTGATATGGACGATATATCTCGCCACTCACACGGCGACCTTCAGAGAATTATAAACTTGTTGAGAGCTGTGACTTATAGCTTTCTGAAGAAGCATCACATGCGCCCGCAAAAGATTCAGTTAGCTTCTGACAAGTCTGTATTTTCAACCACACCACATCGCAGTACCCGAACGTCTAAGGTGCACAAGCCCACATCGACTGTGGCTTCTGGAGTTCCATCTTCGCAAGCTTTACCGTCAGATTCCTCTTCGTCTCTATCAGACAGTCCTTTTGATGGCTGGAATAGGATGAAGGTTGGCCCACGAACAGAAAGTAGGTCAGCAAAGAAGGCAACACATCATGAGCCTAGCCCGATCCTTTCAGACGGCGCTGCGACAGAGAGGTTGGTTGGAGAAGGGGGGAAGCTGCTTCGAAAGCCCTTTGATGTTCCAACCTCGTCTAGTCCAGAAGCTGAGAGCGTAAATCAAACCGGCACGGAAAGTGTAGCTATTTACGACAAGAGCCCTTTAATACTCGCTGAACGCCCTAAGAGGGCGGCAGAAGACTCGTTGAGCGAAAGAGCCAAACGACTGAAAGTGGACCTGAACGAGAAGAGAGAGCCGGGAGAGAAAAACGAGCCAAGCGCATGGCTACAAGATGTCCTCAAGTCGTGGAGCAACCCAGTCTTTGAAACAACTCAACCTTCTGTACCGCGCATCAATGATGAAGCGCCAGCACCGATGCGTGAGGTAACATTAGTTCACGGCTCACATCGATGTCGGAACGATCATAGCGGAGGAGTCAAATTCGAAGCTGCGTCCATCGGCATAGAAGGCCGCGTATCTCGATCAGCTCTAGCAGAAGCAGAACTCATCGCACAAGTGGACAAAAAATTCATCATGCTAAAACTCCCCCTACGTAACATGAACGACGCCCGAGAGCCGAGCAGCTCGTGCGCCCTAGTGATGCTGGATCAACATGCCGCGGACGAGAGATGTCGTCTAGAAGATCTCATGACGGAATATTTCAAAGAAGATGCTTCTAGTGGGATCCTCAGAGCGGTCGTCGAGCCACTCGAACGACCACTGATATTTGAAATCTCAGAGCGTGAATACAGCTTGCTGCAGCGGTATCAGGGACATCTCGACGCATGGGGCATCATGTACAAGACGCAGCAAGAGGAAGCCTATACGGTGACAGTCGCGGCTTTGCCACCGAGCATTTTAGAGCGCTGCCGTGGCGAGCCGCGGCTTTTGGTGGATTTGATGCGCAAGGAGATATGGAAGCTCCATGACGATGGCATCATCCCTCCACGACCGCGCAGCGCTGGGAAAGCGGCGTCGGGCCATGCTTCCACGGCGGATTTCCACGGCTGTCCGAGGGGTATCCTCGAGCTGTTGCATTCGAGGGCCTGTCGAAGTATGCTGTTCCTCTAATTTACCCTTCCCGCTAATGCGAGTTTTATTAACTAACAATGCGTCTGTTTTGTAGGTGCCATCATGTTTAACGATGTTCTGTCTGCTGGGGAGTGCGAGCAGCTTGTGCGACGGCTTGCACGATGCGCATTCCCTTTCCAATGCGCGCACGGACGGCCGAGCTTGGTGCCGCTGGTGGATTTGGGATCGGCATGTCGTATTCGACAGTGGGACGAGGATAAAGACGCGGGGAAAGGTTCAAAGGTGTGGAAGAAGTGGGTTGAAGCATAAAAGAGCGTGTGTAATGATGCCGCAGTGAAGCTTGTCAGTTTATAACGATGGCGTAGGTCTTGCAATTAGCTAATATATGAATTATATCATGTGTTTATATGTATATATATGTATATATATAAAATAGAAAGCGGAAAACTGCCTTTGAAAACCCCGCTGCTCGCACGAGATGTGCTTAACATGACTCATTAAAACAAGACTGGTATCCAACTATGTACAGGTAACAAACACACTCCAGCATTGCAGTTACACGAAAAATGATGTTAATAAAAACCGAGTGCCGCCTATATAAAACGCCCGCGATGCTCTGTTGCTTTTTGGCCCAAAAAAAATGATGTAGAGGAATATACCAAGGAATTTAGGAAGGAGGAAAAAAAAAATTGAGCTCCTTATCTAGAAGAAATTGCGCATGGTGAGGTTTTTTTTGCACTCAATTGTCGTTCTTCTCGGCCAGCTCTGCCCTCTTGCGCTCTATGGCGGCTTCTCTGCGTTGTTTAATTTCATCGCCGGTCATTTGGACCCATTCGCTGATGTCGTGATCCCAGCGGTGACTATAAAACCAAAAAAATCATCGGGTTAGCGGGCGTAATTTTTTAAAAGTGGGAAATAAAACGAGTGTAGGCTGGATTTGGTGCTGGTGCTGGCTGCAGGGCTGCATTGCCAAGACTTCAGCCTCCCCTAAAATGACGACAACATTTTTTTTCCCTTGAGTTAAAGAAAAAGAACGCCCCTCCATTGTTGCGATTAAGAAAAAAAGGGAACAAAGGAATGGTGGCTTACCCCTGAAATTCTTCGACAACCAAGCTCTTGTCACCGTACTCATCGCGCAGGATCTGCTCAAAGTTGTACGGGATGCGCGCCTTGACGCCCTCGAACTCAGTGACGCGCATGGGCCACAGTTCTTGGCTACCGTAGCGGTGCTTGTTCTTGCAGCTCCAGACGCCCGGACGGTCGGTCTCGCGCTCGCGCACGCCAGTGATGTCGATGAACATGCCGTTGGTGGTGTCGATCCAGCGCGCGTCGATGATGTTCATGCCGTCGCCGCGGTCGATGTCGACGTGGTGCGGGTTGACGTCCAGCAGGTACGTCTTGGAGACGTCGTTGAAGATGTGCGTGTGCTCGGTGCGGTTCATGTTATCGCCGAGCCACTGCATGGTGTTGTTGGAGACCTGCACGTCCAGGTCGTAGTCCCACGGCATGATCTGGCCGTTCCACCACCAGCCCAGCAGCGTGCCGTGGGCAAGCCATGTCTCGACGCCGTGCTCGTGCAGGGTGGTCAGGTAGCTGCGCACCAACTGGCGCAGCACATCGCGATGCTCGCCATAGGGGATCTCGGCCTTGAAGTAGCGCTTGTCGTAATGGCCTAACGCAAGGCTGCCGCCGGGTTCGATGAAATACTTGGGCGTCAAGGGTCGGTTTAGGCGGCGGAAGTGGGAGGTTGGTGAGGCGATTGCTGTAGAGATGGCATAGGTGGCGAAGAGGAACGAGGTTACGGATGAGGGTATCATGGCGGCGGTTGTAGTAGTAGTAGGAAGAGAAGAGACGAGAATCACTCTCCAGTAAAGGATAGCAGCTTTTCGAATCTCGAGTCCCTGAATCAGGATCGAATATCGAAATTCCGCCAAGGAAGACGTATGGAGCAACTGATAGTCCTGTCGATTTGATCCAAGAAGGATCGTTCCCCTCAGTGTCCAAAAAGAAAGCGGTATTCAGTAGCGAGTAAGTGTTAGGTCTGGCAGATGGTCCAACAGGTTCGTTTCCAAAAGAGCAGTTCCAAGCGAATGTAGAATATTTTGAGACACAGACACGGCGCGGACCAATGAGGTGCAGAGCAAATAAGAAGCAAATAGCCCCGAAAAGAAACCGCCTCGTCACACAAAGGGAAGCAAAAAGAGGAGAAGGGAAAAGGAAGATAAGAAGAAGAGCCGACTAATTAAAAAAGGGGAGCCGGAGAGAGGATAAAGAGAGAGGCCAAGCTGAGAAGAGAAAGGGCAAGGATTGGTGGTTAGCCGGCAAAGCGGTGCCTTGGTGTGGTGTGTCTGGTGCTTTGTGGGTGGGCGTGTGCAGCGGCACCGTAAGTGCTTCTAGGTAGTACTATTAGCAACAATGCGCCGGCTGCCCTGCCAAGAGCAATGACAGGTAAGACAATAGCCGAAGCAGAGACAGATACAATGTCACAGAGAGTCTCACGTTGTAAGTACCAGTAGGTATATTCGAAAAATACAAAGTAAGGAGAAGTTAAGGAAAAAGAAGGAGAAGAAAAGAAAAAGACAAAACTTCTCCTAGGCTTTCGCTCTTCTGAAGTCCTCGCCCTCGCCTCTTCTTTTTTTTTAGTTTCCTTACTAACCGGTTCCCTCTTTTTTCATCTCGTTCCTCTTTTTCTGGTTTAAACTCGCCAATCCCCCATTACGTGGCTGACAGCCGAATGACGGCGGCCAAGCAACTTCCGTTGAGTTTCGAACTCTCCCCCCCCCTTCTGGATCATGTCACAAAACACAAACACACAAATCCTGGACAGAGCTGCGTAATCGCCAAGCCCGGCCCTTAGTGATTAACTTTTTTTTGGGGGGGGGGGGGGGTTCTCTCTTCCGTTATGAGAATAGTCGCCTATGCGATGCGATACGGATCCAGGACGGGACGGGGCTAATGCAGGCGGCTGTTTGAAACCACGGGTCATGCGGTGGTGGAGCGGGCCATGGAAGGGATAAAAAAATCCGGAGAAGGTGATGAGGAATTATACGTCTGACCAGGTTGGCTAGCTGTAATATTCCGTGAATCTGCTTTCTTTGCCGACGACGATCATTCAACACCACTTGCTCCTTTTGCCATAGTATCTATACTAGGCTATAGGCAGGTAATATGAGCACTCTATGGTACATCCTTTGTGTCTCACATTTATTCACCCACTCAGTATGATGACCTAGTACTTCTGCCCAGCCTCAAAATGATCCCTTTTCCTTTTCCCCTTCTCTTATTCCCCCCCCTCCTCGCTCCGTCCAAAACAGCCCAATACTAATACCCGCACTAAACCCTTCTCGGAAAACGGTCGTGTGTGGTTTTCTTCATCCAGCACCCTTGCGTCATCTTCTGCAAGCCACCGGCGCCTCGCCGCTAAAGCCCATCCGGGTCGCCCCCCCTTCTCCAGGTACCGAATACCTGAGCGCCAAGACCAGATTCCCGCAGAATCCTACGTACCGGCTACATTAGGCTCTTCCTAATCCCCGCCCGCCGCCACTCAGCCTCGCCTTGCCAAGCAAATCTCCTTTCTGATTTGATTAAAACCCCCTAATAATAATAAGAGGCCAAAGGAGAGACTATCATTTCCCTATTGCCCTCTAGTACGGAGCCCAATCACAGTAAATGGGCACACGACACAACGCAAGCCAAGAAAAAACAAGGGGCCTCTTGGGCTTACGAAGTACTGCGACACATAACTGGCTGTAACCCCCAAATCACGCATCCTGTGCCGTTGACCAGCAAGTTTTGCTTTGTTTTGCTCGAGACGCCTGTCTCACATGCGGCACCATCTCCACCACAGATGAAGAAAGCCCACCTATCTGCCACCACCCCCCTTCAAAAACAGAAAAAAAGGCAAATTCGTGCCGGCTGTATGATAACTGCATCTGAAACCCACGCCGCTTGACTGCATTCTAGAACCAGCTTCCTCTTATTGCTCATCTCCACATCGCTGCGTATCTCCCAAGCATCCCAGAAAGCTACCTCGAAACCGCTGGTTGAAATGGCCGCGCTTCCATGCCGTATTTTCCGGAATCCACTCGCGCTGCAGAGCCCACGCCAGCTTTTCGGGTTGAAAATGCCGATCGGCCCGGCATTCGTCGTAACGGCGGGAGGGATGCTCGTATATAAGCGGTAAGCGGCGCGCAGGGGGCCGGACCCGTGGGGTAGTATTCCACGTCTGTGCTTTTTCCATGGAATTATATAAGTGAAAACAGAAATAGAAAAAGAAAAGAAGAACAATAGATGAGATGCTGTACGGAGTAGTACCCGTTAATTAATTTCAACCAAATCAAAAAAAAAAAAATCAACCTCTTAGAGGCTTGGCGGATCTCTCCCGCCGGGAATTGAACCCGGGTCTCAAGCGTGACAAGCTTGCATACTGACCACTATACTACGGAAGATTGCTGACTGTGGAACAGTCAGTGTAGCGGATCTTGGAGGATACTGGGCTTATTATAATTTATATACCTACACATTATTGCAGATCTCTCAGCTGCGCAACCTGTAACATCATACCTATTACTCTGTGTAGGGCAGCTTCAAATCAGCACTTGATGAGAGAAAAGATCAATGGCGCACAGTCATCATGTTGCCGGGTATCGACGAGTAGAAACACCCCTCAACACACATACATTCTACTCTGTACACATATTTATATCAACACAGGCCACATCGCCCTTGACTCAAAGCAAACCCGCCCTCTCAACCTGAAAAAAGAAAAGAAGCTTTCTCCCAGAATATCCCATCAGCCATTCCCAAGGTCCATCAATCTATTCATTCATCACCATCATCATGACTCGTTTCTGAGGACAGAAAAAAAAAACAGTCTTTCTTTTTTATAACCATCATACACTATCGTGCAAACACCTTGACAATGCCGTCGCCCCCTCCGCTAATCACCCACTTGCCGTCCTGGCTCCACACACAGGTGCAGACGCCCTCTCCTCGCATTACCCGATGACTTGTGATTTCTTGAATACATGACCTCTTCTCCAGACTCCAGAACCGGAGCGAGGCGTCGTGACCAGCACTCACCAGCTCGCGCCCATCTGGGCTGAGCGACAGGCTAGAAATGGCGTCGGGGTGTGCCAGCATATTATAAGTGCATTGACCTGACAGGATTGTTAGCGCTTTCATTTCTTCTTTAATTTGTAGGGAAGATCTGAGATTCAACATACCGCTGTTGGCATCAAAGAATCGAACAAAGCGATCCTCATGGCCAGAGATGATGGTGCCTTCTACGCCAGAGCCAGCCATTGACCGCCCGCCAGTTGGTCCTCCCATGGCAGGATCCTCTTCGCCGCCAATATTGGTGCCATGGTGCTGGTTGCCTTGGTCCAGTCCGATTGTAGTAGCAACTACCGCATTGACGCTCGTCTTTATCGTGCCATCGTACGTCTCCAAGCTGTCCATAGAACCAACCTGCTCGCCCGTCTTCGTATCGTACACTATAACAGCGGCATCCGAATAAGAGACGACAAAAGTCTCTCCTGAGCTTCCGAGCGGTGTGATGCACGTTGGGCTTGCCTTGGATCCATCTATTCTAGACAAGACATGTACAAGCGTGTGATTAAAGGGCGAATTTGAAGCTACGGTGGGTTGGGGAGAGTTGACAAAGCCGCTGCCGGAACTCATTGAGTTACCGCGGACCCGTCCTCCGCGTCCTGATGCCGCCCGAGTTGATCCAGGCTGCGGTGAGCTTGGCTGGGGAGGTGCGCTGACCGACCAGAGCCGCACAGTTCCATCTGCCGCGCCAGAGACGAGCAGTATTCGGTCAGGAGTTCCGTAGTTGCTCGTACTGCCAAACACTGCTCCCAGTGTCGTGGGCAAAACACAGAGCGCCCATACGGCGTCTGTATGTCCTTCCAGTGTCGCCTTGGGGTCGACTCTACCGCGTTCCCAGACTCGAACAGTGGCATCCTGGCCTCCAGAAAAGATCCAGCCATCACCCTGAGCGCGACCTCCAGTAGAGAAGTTGGGAGCCAGAGACCATGATGCAAGCGATAAAATGGCCCCAGCGTGGCCGCGGTGCGTAAAGTTTGCAGTCACGTCCAGGTCAGAAGCGGCAGTGTTTGAAACAGCAACGTTGCCGTCCAGCCGTGGGATATGAAATCGTTTGATCATGCCATCATCACCAGCCGTGCAAATCTCAGGCTCGGCAGGGCTGCCACCACCCGAGAAGATGACGGTACGAACAGTGTTGAGATGGCCCCTTAGTCCAAATCGTAGCTTGAAGCTTCCGCTTTCAGCCTTTTGGTTCGCGCCAGTTAGTAGATCGTGGTCACTGTTGCGTCTCTTAGACATGGAGCTCTTTCTTCGATGAGACCCTGGAACTCGATTCGGTGATTTTGCCAAGTAATCCGCATTTGGGAAAGCGTCGGTATCGGACCGGTAAGAAGTTTGCGATGGTGGGTGACCAGTTGCAGGTTCTGGGAATGAGCCGTTGGGAAACTCCCAGCCTTCAGGATCTGGAGCAGCTGGAGGCTTTTCTCTTAGCTCTAAGGACTCTTCCGTCACACTTTCAGTAGAGTGGTTGGACCGCGGCATGCCGTCCTCCACGGGTCGCGTAGTCACCGAAACGGGCTGTTGCTGTTGCTGTTGCTGCTGCTGCCACTCATTTGAGCTGTGAAAAAGGGATGGCTGTTGGTGCTCGTTTGTGGAGCGTACCATCTGAGGTTGCATCTCAGGAGCGTTTGAGATAAACTTGGATGGCTGCTGCTGCAAAGAGTTGGGTCCTGGGTGTTGTCTCGAGTTCATATCTTGCATGTGGTTCGGCCCTTGTCGCATAGGTAGCTGGTATTGTCGTTCCATGAGCTGCGCGCCAGGCATACCAAAGGCTTCAGCTTCTCGTAAATCTTCCAGAATCGGTAGCTGGGGTGAGTCGCGGGGCGGTAGAGGATTCGCTGGGGTAATCATAAGATACATAAATTCGGACTGGCATTGGTCCAGGAATGTCTTAAGCTCTGTTCGTTGCGACTCATCGTCTGTCTTTTCAACTTCGATGCCTTCAACGCCCGGAACGGGTTGTTTCTCTGATGAGGCTGGTTTTGCGGTCAGCAATAGTTAAAATCCAGGCTCATATCGCAGGGGAAAAAAGGAATGTCCCACATCGCAGCTTCTCTTGAATCTTCGCAGCGCGATCATTCTTGGCCGGGTCAGCCTCCTCTGTGACAGAGGTACCAGTAAGCTGCGCAGCTTGGTCCTTGATCTTCCGCTCAAGGATGGATACGTATTTCTTCAGTGCCTTCTGCGTAGCATCTGCCCTCCTCGCTTGTCCCTCGAGGTTGGCTATCCTCCCCTTCATCTCCTGCTTCTCAATCTCCCAGGCATTTCGGTCGCGTTCATGTCGGTGCCACTCTGTCTGGAGAAAGCGCATCACGCCCTGAAGCGTGTATTCAGTGGCTTGCGGCTGGTTGGACGCATTGCCCTGCATTGCGCCGCTTAGATCCATTCCACCAATGCCGTTGCCAACATTCGAGCCCATCACGGCGCGCCTAGTTTAACTGCGTGGGTGCATCGAGAGGGAGTCGAGCGCAAAGAGGAAAGCTTCCCAGGCTGGGCTTCAGAGGGCGACGATGAGAGAACTCCACGCGCCTTGAGCACGCTGAGGAAAGCTGGAGCGTATTTCTTTCTCGCCGTGCTTGTCTGGAAGCCCTTCTGCCGCGTAAATTCGACCGCTATGGTTGAGCTCGCCTTTGTTGGGGAGGTGATGATTCTCAACTATTCTGCAGAAGCTCTGGCGAATAGGTGTCCGTATGCTGTCGCTGGGATCTAATGCTAGACCAAGCATTCTGGCCAATCAGCGGGCTCGGTTGCCCGTGAGGCCGCAAGGCATCAACGTTTTTCAACCCCCCTGAGCTTGCAGCACCCGCTACTACTTGATGGCGGGGTCTTTTAGGAGTCCAAAAGCTGCACGATGCGGCATCGCAGAGTTCCATTAATGACGCTCACACAGTCCCGAATAGGCTTATTGCAGATTCGCTTACATCAGCTCTCATGTGAATTCATGTTCCATTCTTCATTAGAGCTTGCCACCTCTTTGGAGAGATAGCAGTAGCTTGTGCTTTGTATCGCGTGTTGAGCTCTGTCAGCTCCAACCTTATACTAATACAAACACCAGGCCCACAGCAACCCACAATCATGAGGTGCTTCGTAGTTCAACAGTAATTGATAAGACTGGGGGGAGTTTTCCATATCATCAATCAAAAGTCTCATACTCATCAAGCTTATTTATACCAAACCAAAAGCCCCAATATCAGCGTCTTGCCACCACTTTGACCCATACGTCTTCCCAACCCCTATTCTGTAATACTTGCCATCATTCCTTCGCCGCACCATCAACACCCAATAATGCCGAAGTTTCTTTGAGACGATCATACCAGTACGTCTCTCAGCTTGCTCCTCTCGCCGGCCAACGCTTCCCATCAGGGCGAGGCACAGAATCGATCCACAAGTAGTATCTTCTGTTGCGAGATCAAAGACAGCCCACCCTATGGGTAAACCACTTTGATCCAGTATGAATTGAGCCATTGACCTGGTTGATTTGGCGTAAGATGATGTTATATCCGCGTAGATGGCCTCAGTAACAGCATCCCCTTGCTTGAAGTCCAGAACTGTTGTCAAGACAGGGAGGCGCTTTGCTCGTACTTGAAGACTCATTCGCCTTGCGTCGTCGTCCTCAAAAACAATCGAATCACACAAATTCTTGGCCCTATCAATGGTTAAAAATCGCACCCCACAAGGAACATGTGCCCATGTCCAAGTTGGCAACTTGAGAGGGTCCGAAATGGTAGCCCCCCCTATCCTTTGTGTTACTTGCCAGAGTAACTGGTTGGGAAGAGACTCTTTCCACACCCCAAAGGCATATTCACATGCAATTTTCTTTCCCAGTTCCATTCGCAGGCCCTCAAGGGCAATCAGTCTATCCGTTGCAAAGGTCAACTGGCGATCGCTGTACTGCTCTATGACATTCTTCCAGCGTGTATTTCGTGAAACACTGTAGCACCGCTCTCCCGTCTCACGCTGGGTAATGGCCTTGCACGACCAAATGATGGCTCCTTTGGTGAAGAAAACGATGCGTCTAGATAAAAGCCATTCTTGGGTAGCCCAGGCGCGACTATTTAGTGCACCAAACTCAGGAAACGTGTTGGTGGCCGTGTCCCGTCGTGTAGTTGCGAAAACATGTATCTTGGACGCATGTGTGACCTGGGAGAAAAAGCCAGGAATCTCTACGGAAGGGGGTAGCGGCCGGCGAGCGAAAAGGAATCCCTCCCAACAATCCGGGGTATGAGAGGCGGCGATGGTGACCTCTGCTTGCTCGTATATAGAGCCCATACGCTTTGACTCTTTCAACCAGTCCTGATGGTCATCCTGCACGATACAGAGCGAGTCAATCCAGACATATTCGAGACCGATATTGCGAGTAACCTTGATAGCGTCCTGGAAAGTCTTTGGAATCGATGCCCAAGGAATGTCTTGAAGGTGTTTCTGAAGATTTGCCTGGGTTGTCTTTAGGGGTTGCCTCCCGGAAGAGCCCCAGCAATGACTCAAGGTTGCATATCTTCCACGTTGGCCCTCTGACGATAACAGTCTCACACTGTTTCTAGTAACATGAATTACCCTACTGGGTAGCTCTGGAAGTTGAGACTCGTTTAAAAATCTCCCCGATAGAGTTTCCCAACAGGACGAATGATCTCTTTTACATGCGCCTATCCATCTTTCAATCAAAGAAAATGCTTCATCACACGCTGGTCCTTGCAACTGTGGCCTACCTACGATATCATGACGATAGTAAGGACCTTTGTCTATCGCTAGCTGTAAGTCAAAATTATCTTCTCTAATATCTAGTCATAAAACATAAAAGCCCACATACGTTGTCTATGCGTGTAAAGCCGGACCTTGGCTTGCAATAATTGCCCAGTAGCTGACTCAGTTGCAGTGACATTCAGTCCCGTCAAGTGCGAACCCTCCGTTGGCGAATCAGGAAACGTTGATCCTTGGGAATCCGACTTTGGCTCGAGAACAACGGCATCCGGAGCTAATGAGAGCGTCGCTAGTGAATCGCCCTTGCTAATGGAGCTCTGGAGGCTACGAAGCAGCGTCTCTTGAATGAGGGCGCACATTCGGCATCCTTTTGCCGAATGAGCTAGAGTAGAGCCGTCTTCAAGCAACACCATCCCCTCTTTTGCGCCCAGACGAGACGCCAGGCCAGCAGGCAGGTCTCGCTTCAGAGCGCTGAGGGAGATGGAGCTGCAACGTGCGCAAAGCTCCATGGTCCGCTGTAGCCCAATAGCGCTTCACGGACACAAGCCACCATGCTTCTATCAGAGGCGCGCAAAGACGGTGGCTTCTTGCCTGCCGTGTGATCGGCGATGGTGTTCGAGGAAAAAGACGTTGACTAACGAGCGAGGTGAGTGCTACCCGTTGTGGCATGGCGCCCGCTAATTAACCTTAGCGGTTAGCCATGGCAGCCTCACGAAGCTCAAGCTCTCAACGTCGTGATAGCTTCTCCGGATGGGGAATGAACAAGTCAGGTGGATGGCCTAGTGACCATTCCAGACCGTTCGGAGGAGACAGCGCCTAGATGCTAGTAGGCATACGGCAAACCTGGTGAATTAGAGGGCAGTTGATGATGTCAAGAGTCCAAGTGCTGTGAAGTATCTTAATAATAGAGGCTGGATGGACCCTGGTCGAAAGCGACTCAGAAAGGCCATACTACAAATCATTCGCTCCATCCAGGTTTTTTTATTTATTTATTCGCTTCAATCTCACTCCGATCGTCGCGTAATTTTGCTTGTCTTTTGCCGAGCACGGAAAGAGTTTACAGCCGAAGAACTTTTTTCCCTTAACCGCCCGCAAAAGTGGAAAACCCAAAACTCTCTTTGACAGCCCTACTAGGCCTAGGGCGCCTGAGACAAGTGAGGTGACGAGCAAAACATCACGTCAATGGCGCATGAATCGAACTATCCGGATGTCAGCTCAGACAGGCTCGGCAGTTTCGGGGGCGCAACATGAGGGTCTGTTGAAAATCGCAGTAACCGGTAGCTCAGCTTAGCTTGACTTGACTAGACTAGACTTGGGCCACAACACTTATTGCCTTGCCCTTGAATACCCTCCGTCTCCTTACTGTGTGAGTAAATGACATCTTTTCAGGAGCTGAGCTTCCGAAGCTAGAGCTGCAGCTATTTAGTTTTGCACATGTCAACAGTTCAGAGTTCTGACATGGGGAGCACATCGCAGGCACTAATGCACTTGTGTCAAGGTTTTTGTGTTTAAATATTACTCATTCACTACGTATTATTAATAGCTAGCTACATTCATTATTATTTTGTTTATCAATCAGGATTTCTTGAAGTGGCTTGACGAAATATTACGGTTGCAGGTCCTCTCGACAAAGCCATTGGAAAAAAATCTCAAGCTTGAAGCTTGAAGAGCCAATCTTTTTTCTCTTCCGTGGTATCTTCAAAGTAAAAAGGGAAAAGGAAAAAGTCCTCGTGCCTCTCTCACGCCCGGGTATCAAAATTAGAGAGGCTTTAAGTCCATTAAAGCCCCAGGTAGATTAGACAGCAGTAGTGCCGTTGTTGACGGCAGTGTTTGGAGCTGCGACTGGTGGCGGCGCGGTAGTACCGGTTTCACCAGAGACGCCAGATACGCCAGAGACAGGTCGCTCTTTGGTCATAGGGTGAGTAGGTACATCGTTGGCAATCCGTCGTCGGTGAGCTCTGAAGAGCAATGTTTCAATAATCAGGTTGCACAAGATGAAGAAGCTAGGTGTGTACACCATTAGCAGAGAAAAGAGAGCGGCGGAGGCATGTTTGCTTACAAGGCGAGGAAATTGAATGCCTCGATTGCGTGCTTACGACCACAGAGACCAGACCTAGGAATTGAATTGTGGCATCGGTTGTGGCTCCAATCCTGAGCAGCAAAGATGAATGCTGTGAGCCAGAGATAGCTAAAAATGAGATGGAGAGGTGCCAGGTATCCTCCATACTTGGGGAGGCATGGAGCAATCATTCCAACTAGGTAAACGACCATTGTGATGACAGCCTAGCGAATATATGTTAGATGACAGGATCGTCAGCGGTAGATGGGTTGAAATGCAGAGGAAGACATACGATGACTTCCATGTACACAATGTCAACGCCTCGGCTCGAAAAGCGCTCCAAGAAATTACCAACGAGACCGGTGACGATGATGGCAGATATCCAGGTCATGATGTAACAGAAAACCGAAGAACCTCTGAGGGCGGTGTGGTGGAGATCAGCACCTATCGCCATATTGAAAGTGGTTTAAGAGTTGCAGTTTGTAAATAATAATAATCTATGTAGTGATTCACAGAACAACAAAAAAAGAAAGAAGAAAACGAACTTATGGGCTGTGGGAGCTTCTATATATGAAAAGACATTCTCGCTCTCATGACGCCTCCACAAGCCTCACACCACCACCTCACACACAGTGCCGACGCGGCCGCTGTAAACAAAGTTGTGAATGAATGCCTGGCTTCAACAAAGTTTGGCTATTATGAATAATAGGAGAGAGCTAAGGGAGCACTTCTAGCTGGGGTGGCGTGTTTGCCGGTGCTAGCATTGTTAATAGAGCAGCCGCTTTGTTTGAGCCAGTGTAATGCTTACACGGGCGCGGGAGAGCGTAAAGCCACATTGTGCCGACGGCATCCTAATAACATGCGACATTTGTGACTGGTGTTGAATTCACCTTGTCCATTTTAGTTACGTGATGCGGTTCTCCACGGGACTTTGCCGAATTGCTAGCATTGCGCCGTTGATCAGAAGAAGGTTTGCCGTTCGCTCCGAAACGAGAGCCGTCATATGGATGGATGAGATTCCTCATCTTTGATTGATTGGGCAATTGATAGTTGCTATTAAAGTCTCACACGATCTGATGCATGAAAGCTACTTACTGAGATTGGCGTGCGGCTCGATCGGGGGCTGGAGGAGATGGACTCGAAGGTGTAGCTATGCTTCTGTTGGTAGTGTTGGGCTTTATTCCGGCAATATTCTAGATATGGATGTGTGATGAATTTGAGATGAAATTAAAAGGTAGAAGTAGGGTATACTTGCATTTATGCGCTTATAACGAAGAAAGTCAAGATCTACTGCATAAGTTGCTCCGTGGTGTTGAGGTGTGGGATAACATGTGAACTAGCATAAAAATCAGCTACGACTGATGACATCAACGAGATCTACCTAGCCGCCGTAGAAGCGCGTGGAATGACTAAATGTCTTAATCATTTCCATGCGCGTAAAGAGATTATCAACCCCTTTCTCTTTGTACTCGGGTATCTTTGTGACTTTCTTCTCATACTACGAGATGAGTCGCGGCTACACTGCGCTATTCCTATTATGACTCTTCACTGAGAGCTCAAATATACTGTTAGAGACAGCAATATTGACTTCTCTCTCAATTTTCTACTAGATTGCTTAATGGTCACTCCATATGGAATACATACCTAGGTATGGAGACGAGTTACTCGATGGGTACAGGGGAATATGGCGTTTAATAATCTAATAGCTCTTTGAATATTTAGGGTTAGTTGCTAGATTCGCCCGACGGTAGTATTGTACTGCACCAAGTTAGAGCAGCTGATGAGAAGCAGGGTAAATTTGAGGGAGATTGTAGCACGTAAGCAGCTGGAGCTCAAGTATTCCATATAATTTAGCTGCCTCTCTTCTACTTAGACTTCCAAACCGATGTTTGTGCTGACACGGCGGCTAAGGTGCGGATACCCTGTAACTTCTTGCTTGGAGATGAAAAGATCACCTTGATGGCCTGCCTTTGACAGAACGCTTGCATGTGGAGAAACTATAATGCTCCACTGCTCTACTCCGTAGCTCTGCAGCTGAATCGGCAGAGTGGAGTCTCAGCTTGATCGTATATCGTGGAGATCGATTTGAGTCAGCATCACAGGCAAAATGAAGCTGGGTATATCACGGAGTACCCCGTATAGGGCATCTGTATTTCCAAATGGCGCGTGCCTGTCCTTTCATAAATGATTCACCAACCATGTAACTCAACACAGAATTTACGACGTGTTCATCATTGAGTACCGACCTCTTATGGCAGCCAACAAATTTAAATACTTCTTGCATTACTCCGTACTGGAACCACTGCACCTTTCTCAGTGTAACCCCAAAAATCTTCCGGTCTACGCATTACTTCGTCATAAATTGGAAAAGGTCAACCCAGCAATCCCATTAAAAGATCCATATAGCGGCGCTCTTGATTGCTGTAGCATAGGAACGAAGGTATTTTTTACGAGGGGAGAAACCTCGAAGAGATGCCTATATTGGGAGTATAGATCTGCAGTATGTCTCCTAATGGTGACATGATATGGTACAGAAAGTGCTAATATGGTGATTCCAGTCGCAAGTCCTGTACTCGCTCGAATATAGTCGTTGCGTGTATCTTTATAAGGTGGACATCCCCTCTTCGTTTCTAGGCATGTTTGACTACCCTACTGCTACGCCGCCACAAATTTCGATTCAGGTTTTTAGGCTTTGTTTTCGCAAGCCTTCTCGTACGTTTCGTGATTGACATCTTTGAACTGATGCTTTCAGACGATCCCTGATGGTTTTATGAGAACGAGAAACAGTCGCAAAAGAAAGAGAAATTGGTTATATGTATCGCTCATTCAACATCTAGCACCTAGTTGCGTAGCTATAAACTTGCGCCGAGATACATCTGAACGCTATGGATATTTTAGAGAACCTTTTAAAGAAGGGAAACAGGACGGAAATATATTTCATGATCTCTTCTCAATAAATTAGGTACTTGCAACTTGCTTCACTTGGCTAGAGCTGTGACATAGAGCCGTGACATCGAGCTCAAGCATTAAGCGTCTGCCCCGCTATAGTTTCCAGATTACGGGGCTTCTAGTGCCTGCATTTTGGCATGCGGCAGCACTAGCTTACATGTCCACTACTAAATAGGTGCCCATTAGAATGCATGTACTCCGTAAAGTCCCTGTCATCAACACCCCCAACTGAACCAACAACTCTACATCACCACATCCGCCATGGATATGCCCAGCACGAAGCAATCCGCCTTTGACATCGACCTCATATCACCACTCAAAGCTCCCTTGTCTCTGTATGGGATTGCCCGTCGTTTTTGCAGAGAGGAAATTCTTCTTCAGCCTCTCAGTTGGACTGGTCGCCACCTAGAGCTGCTGCAATGTTCCTTTAGCGAACTTTCTCTCGCATCGCCGACAACGCAGTCAAACTATACCGGCGAAAAATCCGGGGTGAGGTTTGTGCAGGCACATGTGAAGCATTACGGCCACTACCATTCTCGATCGAGCGCCATTCGAAGTCTTCTTACTGCGCCCGAATGTCCATTAAATTGCCGGTTTGTTCTTTACTCCTCGGTATTCTAATGTAGCTTGTCTAAGTGTACATGATATAGGGAAAGCCTCTATCTTTACCTCAATCGTCGCCCTGTCAAAAGACTCTCTTGCTATTATTTCCATCTTCGAAAACCTGGCAGTGAGTTGGCAGCGTTTGAATCTAAACAGCCAATTGCTGCGTACGTCGATCGCGAGCGTATTCATTTTAAACGCGGCGAGACTCTGCGGCGATATACGGCCAGGCGATCTAACGGACCCGTAAATGCAATATGGCTCAAGAAATGGAAGCAAATCGATCCTACAGAGCCTTTACATGATCCATACATAGTGGCGCTCCTGATTGCCATGGCACAGCAGCAACGAATTATCCTGCGAAGGACGAAACCGAATCAAAAGACTCCAGTCACTATATTTCAGGTTTGTCCCAGCTGACTGATAATGCCCTTGTGTGTCTCACGCTGACCAACGAACCTGGGACCAGTGCCGTGTCCTAAGCTCATTTGCAACCAAAGAAGGCATACACCTTTACACAGCTGACATCCCCTCGTCTATCTTGGAAATGTTCGACTACCCTACCCTTCCGCCGCCATTGGCGCCCTCAATCTCGGTTCAGATCACCATGATACCTTTTGAACCGTATGATACCTTCCGTGGTCGTCTTTTAACGCTGGTGCTTCCCAAAGCCCCAAACTCCCTGATGAAAAGGAAACGGGAACTGGATGTGAAATAATGGATACGAATGTGTTCAACTCTACCCCGCGGCCAGGCGCCGATGAGTCGATCATATATTCATGAATATGAGCCGAATGTGATTTCAGAATTGATACCCCTAGACGCCGCTATGACTTATGAATTAGACTATTAGACTTTGATAATAATATACACTGTCTCTCTACGCCGCTCTCGCTACCTATGTGTCCATGTTTTCGATTATCCTTTCCTGAAATATTCAATAAAACTGGGCTGATATGATTAAGAAATTGGCGCCACTCTCCATGCTTATGTATATTTTGGATGTGGTGGTAGAATAGGTAAACAAGGCTGCAGTGCAGATTGTCAAGCGAGCGGTGGTATCAATTTCTACCTAATATCTCTGTCGTTCTCTGCTATTGCTACCATCGATACTATTCTTACCATCGATACTATTCTTACCATCTCTACCTATCCATACTATCCATAGTATCTCTGCTATATTTACTTCTTATATCCTCACTTTACTTGATCTACCGGTGGTTAAGATTGTGTAGCATCTGCCCAATTCATCAGGGCCAAAAGATGGCGAATAATATTTTCACGGTGATCCGGAAGCTTGATGCTTAGCCAATCTGTGGAATGGACTCGCAAAAAGTTATCACTGTTGTCATCCGAGATAGGAACAGTCTCGTAGTTACGCATGAAGTCGTCTGTATATTCAAAGCCGAAGAATTTAACGCAGTGTGCGGTTGCGAGGATAATTACGAGACTGATGGCTTTTCGTTAGGATAAGGCACATGTGTAATTGGGGCAGAATATCTCGGGGTGAGGAAAAGAGACATCTGACGAATCTACTTACCTATTGGGAAACGATCTGGTCGCAGTGGATCGTCCCAAAGCCAGCGCTTCCCCTACCAGCTGGGCTAGGACTTGGTCAGAGACGCGTGGTGTTCCATCCTCTATCACTTGAAAGGTTCGTTTTCCTTCCAATAGTGCCACTTGGAAGATATCGCCCATCGCATCCCGTAGCTGCACGCCACCATCATCAATAGCTTGAATAGTTTGGCCGACGCGCGGTTGATAGCTATGAGTAAGTCTTTCGTCTCGATAATGAAGAAAGGGAGTCTGTTTATCATCTGGCTGTGCATAATTGAGTACGTAGCGAATAAAAGAACTCGCTAGACGGAAGGTTGCATCTTCGACAAGAGGCGCGGACAGGGCCTCTGTGTAGCCCATGCTGTGTACAGAGCCGCTTGAGGCTGACATAGGACGATTTGGAGAACTGCCAATAGCGAAACTATCGGATAGGACAGTGTCCTGGTACACTGCCCGAATCCTCTGTCGTCTTGGCGTTTCTGGAGTTGATGAATCATCATCACTGCTCATCTCATGGTCTGCATTTTCAGCTCTCAAGAATGGAGCCAGAGCAGCCCAGACATAGCCGAGACTGTCTGGCTGATAGCGCCGGACTAGCTGAGGTTCCCACAAGCTCGCCAAGCCTGAGATGCTCTCAGGCCCATCGATTAAGTTGTCTATACAGGCATGTACTCCTCTTGAAGTATCCGGAAAGAAGCCTTCAAAGAGAGCAAGGCGCCATGTTGGCTCTGTGCAATAGCCCAGCTTGCGTATAGATGTGCTGTGCCCCAATTGCTCACTCCGCTCGCCCAGTTGCTGGCCTGATAGAGGGTCCCAAAGTTCGCTTGATTAGTAGCCCGTTGTTTGAATATTGAAGGGTTCCGAATGGTTTCGTAATAGTAATCAGTCATTGTGTTGGGATGAGGATGTGTACTTGCTGTAGCTTATAGAAAACCGAAAAATAGATAACTTTAGGTTTGATATCGCTTAAACTATCAAGATGAATAGTATATAAATAAGTACCTACGTTAGGCATATTGCAATACCACTCAGATAAAACCCTCGCTCTTTATATATTCTGTATCTATAGGTACGTGGTATACAACTACTATTATTGGGCAGATAGTATCCAATACGCCTCTGTGCTGCCTAGAGGCACTTCTTGGTACATACCCCTTGTGCTCTATATCTTGGTGATGTAGATTTCTATTTTTGTAAGCGCCCTATTCAGCGCGCTGGTGAAGTTCTTGGGGGCCAACGTACATATACGTGATGTAATGTAGGAGATGGCTGCCTAAGAATAGACTGGCCTTATTGGATACAGCTTCTGCTTCCTCGCCTTGAATTGGATGCCGGGGGAATGCCAATATAAGTAAGGTGCATTAGTCTTCTTTAGAGAAATACAAAGGTACTGGGCAAGCGTATACGCGAGGTTGAAACAAGTGTCTTGGTGGCGGACTACTCTAGCTAGCATCTCAGTTTTGCTAGGCAGTTATGAGGGAACTATGAAAAGATATCTAAGCTGTAAGGGAAATCCTTGAAATTAAAGACGAAATTCTCACAAAAATGATAGAAGAAAGTAGCGAGATGTAGCAGAAACTAGGTGAAAATAGCAAGAAGTAGCAGGATGTAGCAAAACTACTAGAAGTCAGTCTCTTCATACTATATCTGTGCAGTGGCACTGAGCTGTTGGTAAGGTATCAGGAGGTACTAATCTCTCCTTTTCTACGCCTGTGAAACGATCATACTCACTATGGCTAAGCATGCCCACTAAGATATAATATGGTACTCTGAATTTATGTACTAATATCATCTAAGCTCTCATGTTTGTGGTAGCACGCTACGACTAATAATACTACAAGGTTACCGTCGCACGGGCTGTGTCCCCTTGCGGTATATTGTTTACCCCGCCGGATCGCCGCTGCATATAAATACAGTAGGAGTAGGTAGGTAAACACCAACACACCACTTAGACGCTAGGCATGATTAGTAGGCGCCCGACCCTCTTAAATCTTATCGCGGTCGGAAATCGCCCTCGGCTTGAATTCATCCATCGCCACTTGCCAAGCTGCACGAGCATCGCCTTGGTAGATGCTCGTCCACCAGGGGAGCCTTGAACCGATTCTCATGTCTGTCTGAGGGGCTCCTTTCTGGGCGTCTCACGCACAGTGCCTTGTCCCTAAAGCTTCATTTGCCTCCTACCACGAGCATTGGCATCAACTCCAGCACCAGCTCCAGCCCCTGCTCCAGCCCCCCAGCTTCAGCTTCAGCTTCGGCCCCCGCTGTCTCGCCCGAGTCGCTCGCTGCCAGCATGTCCTCGACATCCCAGCGACGACGACGACGAGATGAAGACGACTATATTCCCTTTGGACCCCCATCTCTCCCCAGTACCCAAACACACATGGACAATATGTCCTCAGAAGGCTGGCCACCCCCGGTGACCATGTCCGACTCGAGCGACGAAGACCTTCGAGAACACCATCGGACGCCTGCACGGCAAATCTCCCGCCGTAATCGACTCTCGCATGGCGAAGAGGGAATAATGACCCTGAACGCCGACAGATACTCTCCCGACGTATACTCTGTCACTTCCGACCCACCAAGCCAGACACCGATGCTGACGGAGGACGATGCTGGACTACGCTCGCAATACGCGGGAAGACACTCACAATATTATGCTGCAAGTACGCCCCGTGCTGGGCCGCAGGTCAAACCGCACCTGTCCTCCTTAGATATCCCGAGACGCTATGGCAGCAATGCCATCCTCGACATGTATGCACTCACCTACGTTAGCGATCCGGACCCGAATTTGCTATGTCCAATCTGCCATGATCCCCTCGTCGACCCTGTGACGACTCCCTGCGATCATACATTCTGCTATCGATGCTTACGCAGAAGCATGGCGTCGAGCCCCGCTGGCGGCGTCTGTCCAATCGACAGAGAGCCTCTGCTATGGACGGACTGCTCTAGTTCGATACGGCTGATTCGTACACAACTGAACAACTTAATCGTCAAATGTCCTCACCACGGCAGAGGCTGCGAGGAGGAAATGAAAAGAGAGGTGGTAGAGCGGCATGCAACTGTCGAGTGCAGCTTTCGAGAATTTCCTTGTCCAGATGCTGAGTGCAGCAAGACCATCCGCTACAAGCCGACAGACGATAAATGCCATCATCAAGAGAGTAACTGCATGTTCTGCGACGCCATTATTGAGGACGCCGATTGTGATATTCATTTGCTTCAATGCCCCAAGAGCAAGACTCGGTGTGCGGCCTGCTGGATGATGATTCTCCGTGAGGACGAAGAGGTTCACCGAAACCTAGAATGTGTTTCCATCGAGGTGGCTTGCCGCTTTCAAAGTGTCGGCTGTCCGGTGAGAGTTGTGCGAGCACACCAAGAGCTTCATGCCCTTTCCTGCCCTTTCCACCCGGATTCTCCTTCTGGCGCCATCATACGCAGCCAACGCGAGATTATAGAGACGTTTGGCAGTTTGGGAGGCCAGCTCCGTCATCTACGGGCCAGGCAGGACGAGACAAGCCGACGACTCGACCAGATCTCTGGACCGAGTACCCGCCCGGGCGAACCCGGATTCAGGGACACCAGGGCAATGCAAGATCTAGATGCTGGATTTGGCGAAGTGCACCATAACTTGACCAATCTCGAGCGCCAGAACGTGTGGACCGTTAATCAGATCATGCCCGTCCGGGAAGAGGTTTCTGAACTACGAAATAACATCAACATGATTCGAATGCAGGTCAATTGGCTCTTGAGCCGCAGCCGCGAAGAAGGCCACGCGAGACCAACCTCTAGTGGAACTACAAGACCCACGTCAATGGGGTCCGATACGGCGCGGGAGCCGATGCCTCCCATGATGCGCCAGAGACGGCGATCGTCCAGCGCAGACGTTGACCTTCCTCGACTATAGATAGCGAATTTTTGTTAAATAATTGTGTCATTTTGAAGCGGTGCTGCATTTACGAGCATGAGATACCGCCGAGCGATATATCAACTAGGGCGTATAAAAAAATAGGAGAGCTTGCTGGATCTTTATTTTCCGCTCCAGTCATCGTGGGAGCCAATCTATCTTACTTGTGTTTCCAGCAATCAAAACATGACGATATCGACCTGCGTCTTATGTTTTCTCATTGCGGAAAAAAATGGTCATCCTTCCTCAGCTCCTTAACGCCGACCTGTGCCACCATTACTGCTAGCAACTCCGCCACGCCAGCCAGCGAAACGAGAGCGAAGTAGAGGGCGACTGGGATAAAGGAGAAATCCGCAGCTCGGCAAGTAAAGGAACCTGCTTTTGTTTCCAATCCCGTTCCTGCAAAGGTTGATCTAGCAGAGTCTCCGACGATTGGGATTCCCCGCTCGCGGACTTTTGAAGAGCCATTGACTGTATATAGCACTAATATATATGCTTGTCTGAACTGGCAGCGGAGTTCCACTGTAGGCCCATGGAGCTGTAAGGGCAACTAGTAGAAAGTAGGGTTCCGATGCCACCGATGTTGTTTTGTTGATACATGTAATTGTAATAATCCTTTAATTCCCCTTCTTTTCATGTCAGCTTTTCCTACCAGCTTCTTCTCTGTCCGCTTGCTGTCGTTCGCTTAAGCAGCCACGAGTATTTCTAGGCAGACACGGTCGGAGAATGCCTAGCTGCAAGTGTTATTACTGTACTCCGTACGAGCACTCGACAAACAAGGCCAGCCGCTTACTAAAGTACGGCGATTCGCTGCTGCTATAAAGGATAACTAATCCATCCTGTCCCGCAATTAAAGGATATTGGGTACAATCAACACGGAGCCCGCATAGAGCTCGATACAACTCTCCAGGCTGCCATTCTATCTCGACCATCAAGTCATCTGCCAGCAACCGGACACCAGCTGCAAAGGGAAACCTACTCGTACACTCAAAGCCAATACTGGGACTAGCGCTTCTTACAGGGGGCAGGCCACTGAAGCCGTCACTAGCAGCTGGAAGTGGCAGCGGCAGAGCCCCGCAGACAGACGACATCACTTCTCCACCAACAGGGCCGTAGGGTCGCCCAAAGTTGCATCTTTGTCAGCCTCGCCATTCCACCTGCTTCTACGTTTCATCAAACGCTGGTCACCGCAAAGCTCCGTTCCGTTTTCCCTTCCTTTTTTTCCCTTTTTATTGTTATTGGTTTTTACGTCATCTCTTCTGTTCGCCAAACGGAACTCGGGGACTCTTTTTTTGTTTGTTTGCTTTCTGCAAGGCACCTCCCACCATGGATCCCAACGACCAGGCGTCACCCGCGGGGCCTGATGGCCCTGATAAGGAAAAGATGCAGCAGGTAAGTCGTCTCGTGCCTCTTCTAAGTCGTCACTGTGCGTGATGGGTGGGTGGTCTTGTGCGTGAGGACTAATGGTGATATAGATTCGAGCACGACGTCTGGCCAAGCTGGGCAACCCAGTTGCTCCAAAGCCGACGGAGAGCACGCCCGCAGAGGCTGGAAGCTCGACATCGCCTGCTCCTCCGCAGTCGGGCTCACCAGCCCCCGAGGCCGACACCGAGGCGAAGAAGACCAAGATCAACATCACACCGGCGGCTCAGCCGACTTCAAACCCCTTCGCGCAGCTAGGCGTGCGGTCGAACAAGCCGGCCGACCCCGTAGGCTCTACAGGTACTTTTCGTGTTACTCGCAAGAGGTCCGCCTCTGAAGTTGACGACGTCCTTTCAGCACCGCCCCCGCGTAAAGCTACTCCCGTCCAGGCCGAATCGGATGAGGACTATGTCGACAGGATGCTCAGTCAGATCTTCCGCATAACTATCGACCCCCACAGGATGACAAGCAATCAGGGCAACCATCGCCTGACTTTTCTCCTGAATCTGAATCAAGAGCTGAACGATTCTGGGGAGCCTCTGAAGCTGTCTCTTAATAATTTGGACCAGGCCATTATAGAGGCTTGCAGCAGCTGGTCTTCCGATAAGCCCTTGATGCACTATCTCCTCCCGTGCTGGAAGAGAGCTGTGAAAGCAGCTGCAGGGAATAAGCAGGCGAGTGGCCTCAGGTTTGAGCTCCACGAGGAATCGAAGCGTCTTTGTATGAGTAACTGTCTCTTCGCCGTCACTATGCCAGTTCTATATGGGTCAGTTGCAGATGATTTTGAGGCGGTCCCCTGACCATTTTTTCCATATCTGATACTTTTTTCTTCCAGTCGCGAGCCGAACGCAGACCATGACACTATTGCCCCCTATCTACTTAGGGGCCCTGTAGATGATGGTGGAATATGCTTTGACTTTATTAAGGAAGCTATTAAACGATTTGATGATGACGAGGCGTTTCCAGCTGTCTTTAACGATGCCATGGTTAAGCTCAGTACCCAGCTCGCAGGACTTTCCATGGGCGATGAATACAAGCCTTATGTCCAGGTCAGTATTTAATCAAAAAGAAAGGCAGCAATGCATACCTCATGCCCCATCATGAGCTGCACGACGAACTGACAATTAATATCTGCAGGCACTGCTAACATACACACGTTTCCCTATCTTAATATCTAATCTCGCGAAACACGCTTGTTTTAAACTGCCTCTATCGGCCCATAGTATCGAGAGGAACACTATTCTCGGCCCCTTCTACCGTTTATCTCCCTTACAGCCAGAAGTGATAAAGAGCTATTTTCCTGGATCGCGCACTCTAGACAAGGCGCGCATTACTAATGCGCAAGACGCTCTGCGAATGGTGCTGAGGACGCACCAAGACGATTTGTTTGTGATCACCAACGCTTTCATCCGAGCAGGGCCCGACACAAGGAACCGCACATTGGACTGGTTTGCCTACATACTAAACACCAATCACAAACGAAGAGCTATCCAGGTCGATCCTAGAGAAGTTGCCTCAGATGGCTTCATGATGAATGTGACCACGATTCTGGATCGATTCTGTGAACCCTTCATGGAAAATGACTTCAGCAAAATAGACAAGATTGATGTTCGGTATTTCCGGAGACAGCCACGAGTTGATATCATGGATGAAACCAAGCTCAACGCTGATCAAGCCGCTGCCGACAAATATTACGCGGAAAAGGAGGATGGGGAATCAAACTTCATCTCCGAGGCCTTCTTCTTGACGCTGGCCGCTCACCACTATGGAAGCGAAGCACTCAACTCCCAGCTGAAAAACCTTGACCGTGAGATCAAGTACTTAGAGAAGCATCTCAAGGCTATGGAAGCGGAGCGTTCAAAGTTGGTGAACGCTCCACATCAACTAAGGCTGTTTGAGGAAACCCTGAAACGACATACCAATGTGCTTGAGAAGACAATAGCACTGAAATACTCAATTGAGGGCGTTCTTCTTGATGAGAGGATGCAGAGCACATCTCTACGGTTCATGCGATACGTCGCTGTATGGTTGCTGCGTATTGCGACAGGATCCGACTATAAACCAGGGAGTGAGACCGAGACCATCAAGTAAGACTTCAATGTTCACATTTGCACTGTTCATTCATAAAAGGAAGGGCTGATTTACTAATGGTTCTATTAGGTTACCTATTGAGATAGGAAATTCTGATGCTTTTGCGTATCTTCCCGAGTATACACTCCAAAATATCGTTGATAACTTCAAATTTGTGTTCCGGTAAGAATATATCGTTTTTCTTTCCGAAGCTAGCTTTCCGGCTTCATCCCGCAAGTAAGAACCACTGAAACTAATCATATTTGGCTTCCTTGGTAGATGGCTCCCTACCATTCTTCCCAGCGCCGTGGGCGAAGAAATGATTGCCTTATGCATAACTTTTCTTCGATCTTCAGAACAGATCAAAAATCCGTACCTCAAATCGTCACTGGTATCTCTGCTTTTCTCGGGAACCTGGCCCTTTATGCACCTTAAGAGAGGTGTCTTAGGTGACCAGCTTATCTCTATCAAGTTTGCCAACGACTTCCTGCTGCATGCTTTGATGAAATTTTACATCGAGTGCGAGTCTACAGGGGCCAATACACAGTTCTACGACAAATTCAATATCCGATACGAAATTTTCCAGGTCATCAAATGCGTATGGGTCAATGATGTTTATAGACAACAACTTATCAAAGAAAGCAGGTAAGTAAATCCTTTTATTATGAGAACCTTGGGCTGCTCTCTTGGGCTGCTCTCAGATTCGCATACATCTAACAAGATTCTAGGGTAAACCGAGGCTTCTTTGTCCAGTTCGTCAATATGCTTCTAAACGATACCACTTATGTCCTCGATGAGGCATTCACAAAGTTTCCCAAGATGCGTAGTCTCGAGAGAGAGCTTGAGGATCGCGGCCTACCAACTGAGGACCGGCAGAAGAAGGAAGAGGAGTTACAGAACCTGGGAAGCCAGGCGACGTCCTACATGCAGCTGGCCAACGAAACGCTTGAGATGATGAAGCTCTTCACTAAGACATTAAGCGAAGCTTTCACCATGCCCGAGATTGTGTCACGTCTAGCCAGCATGTTGAACTACAACCTCGAGACGTTGGCCGGCAAGAAAGCTGCAGCCGAGCTGAGCGTTTCGAATAGAGACAAGTACCATTTCCGACCTATTCAGCTGCTCTCGGACTTTGTCGATATCTACTTGAACCTTGGAGCATCACCCGTCTTCGTCGAGGCCGTCGCAGCAGATGGCCGTTCATACAAGCCAGATGTTCTGGATCGCGTCTCTCGGATTCTTTCATCAAAGCACCAGAAAGACCCCGCCGACATTACTCGGTGGGACAAGCTCAAGCTTAAGTTTACTGAGGCAAAGGAGGTGCAGGATCAAGCTGAACTTGATCTCGGCGATATTCCGCCTGAGTTTGAGGATCCCATCATGGGAGAGCTGATGAAGGATCCTGTACTTCTACCAAGCAGACACATTGTTGATCGATCAACAATCGTGCAGCACTTGCTGAGTGATCCGAAGGATCCGTTTACACGTCAGCCTATGACTATTGAGGATGCGGTTCCGCAGACGGAGCTGAAGGAGAAGATAGAGAAGTGGCGATTTGAGAAGATCCAGGCATCGAAGAATAAGCTGGCAGGAGGGGATGTCATGGATACTGCTGAGGGCTGAGAATGGTAGGCATATTATTGCTAGCTTATGCGGACGAAATGAAAGAGGGTTTGGATGATGGGGATGAACGGTAGAATTTTTTTCCCCCTGCTTTCTCGCATTACTTGTTTTCTTTCTATTCATGGTCTTTGTTTCCTTCTTTTGGCTGATGTTAGGAATGGGAAAACTAGTGGGAAATTCATCTGCGGCGAAAAAAATCTCTTTTTTTGACGATTGATACACATAGGGATGACAGAGAATAGAATCATGATTACGTGCTTTTTAGGTTTATATGAGATTGTTATTTCTACTTTTGCGGTTGTTTTTCGGTGCGACGTTCGTATAGACAGACAATCTTACACCTTTTGAGGTCAGAGATTCGATGCTATAGCTGTGGTAGTTAGGTAGATAGATGGGTCCTCTCCTGTCTGAAAGAATAAGCATTACTTTGCGAATCAAAAAGGACATCACCGGCTTGGCTCTTGGTGGAGGTGTAGTTAGCTATCCGAGCCTTCATGTGGCAAATGATAAGAACAGAGGGACGAAGGCGTCGGGTCAGATTCGATGATTAAACATGCAACGTCTTTAATATAAGCGGTAAAGCAGCCATTTGTCAGGAATGACCAAATGAAGAGACGGCATTAGTAAATAAACGAAGCACGCCAACTCCAGAAGCTAAAGCACAGTCATACTACTCCGTAGTACGCGAGAAAAAGAGACGGGATGATATCAGCTACGTAGGGGGGTGGTCAACATAAGGGGGGTAAGCACAGCGGCTATGATATGCTTACTGGCATTAGTTGTTCAGCAACGATTGGTATAGAAAATCCTGCAATCAAAAAAGAAGAAAAAAAAAGGGCAGAAAGGATGAGGCGGGTGGCAAAATGCATGTACGCGAGAGTATCAAAACAGAGAAAATAGAGACTTCCCTTACAAATCGCGAGCCAAAGGGCCCGTTCATACGAGTAAGGCAAGCCGGCTATCGTGGCCCGGCTCGCAGTACAGTTAACTCCGGACATTGTACCAGTAGGATTCCAGACGAACAAAAAGTAGGAGAGAGGATCTCCTCAGGGGGGGTACAGAGTAAAACATAAAAAAAGGCTTCCACGCCTTTTTTTCTTTTTCTTTTTTCGGCACGGAGCGCTTCCGGAGGCCATTTGCTGACACTTTGACAGGAATATTGTCCGATGACCCGACGCATGCCTACTAGGTACTGGGGAAGTGAGCCGACTTCATGCATCGAATTCATCTTGGGCCTCGAGATCGGTTTGCCAGCCGGTGGCCGCGCGCGACAATCGGCAGCCACTCCCGGCTTAGAAGGAATTCGGCTTGTTTCAGGGCCGCGCACGAGGACTGGCTGGTCTGTGGTCTGTATTACTCCGTACTCCGCATACTATTGGTCTCTTGTCCACCGCCATCACTGCATAGTATACTGGTACGAAGTACATATGTACAGTAGGATTAAAAGAGCAGTCCGGACATTATCCTGTAAGCCTTACTCCTGCAGACTTGCGTCATTTCGCTCCATTATGCTAGGCCCATCGGTGGGTTAAAGGCTAGATACCGTACCATTTGGTCTCTTGTCCCCGCGATTGAGGGGGCCTCCAGATCCAGTACATGAAGCGGGAGCCGACAAAAGAGGGTTGAAACGAGCCTATTAGTAACAGTGGATGAAGAAGGAAATAGGTGCCCGGCCACTAAGCGGCAGACCGGATAGCCGTGGTCGGTAAAGATGATGACTCGGCCTCGGCCAAAATGTTCCAAGCTTCCAGAGCCCAGCGACCTGGATCATTTCCAGGCGGCCTGCCATAAGTGGGAGACTAAGGCAGTGCTTAACCACAGACTAAACAAGTCTCGGCGCGAGAAACTCCACACAATGCCTTCCCTCTTCCCACAGTAGCAAACAGCAACAGCCCGTTCTAGCAGCATCGTGGGGGCTATGGCCTTAGCCTAACGTGGTAGGAAGCATTCTGGGTGGCCATGAAACGCATGGCACAGGCCACAAAGTAAAACTCCGTTCTCCGTATTTCGTACCTGTATGAGAGTCCGAGCGGCGTGCCAGGTCAGGTGAAACATCTCGTCCGCAATCCCGACAAGAGGCTAGCCTGGTTGTGTTCCGTACTCCGTACTCGTAGCATTATCTCGGCTAAGCCGCCGTGGTTTGCCGCAGTCGTTTGCCGCACCATTCGCTGACGATCGACAGATAGTGTCGCCCCGGCCTCTTCAACACACACAAAGTAGCTAGCGCTACGACCTAAACATGGCTGCAGTCAGCAAGCTTTGGCGTGTCCAAGGGGAGTCTCTCTCTCGTGTAATACTCCGTACGGACGACGCAGCGCGGAAGCTTTCTCCGAAAACATAAGGCGCTTAGCGAATCGGTGAGCATACGTAATTCGGACATGGGGATCTATTTGATCCCGGGCAGACGGCTGCAAGCCGAAAGCTTGACCTTAGAAGGTGCGCATTGCGACGACCGCGAGGAGAAATCGGCAAACAAATACTCCCTGCACAAGTACAAGATGGTCTGTGCTAGGGAAGAAATGCACACTCCCCTATATACTACTTGTAAATCAGCCAGGCGTCAGCCTAGCTCGCCTTTGCACAGCTACTCCGGAGAGATACAGTAGTGATTGAATGAGTACTTCGTAGATAACTCCGCATGTCTTCTTGACCTCTTCTCGCTAGCATATCCTACGGTCTGCATGCTTGTAATGTGAGCGTGGCACGCTGCATACACTTCCTCGTGTGATGTGCCATTAGGTTGGTACGAGTTCTTGCTTAGCCACCCTCCCCGGACACGTCAGAAGACTGCAGCCCTCCAGCTTCGGTTATTACCACGGGAGCTTATGCCTTTCAGCTAGAGCTGTGAGGCCAAAACGGCGACCACCCTCCCCAAAATGCTAGCTCCCACGACAGCCCTAGTTTGGATATCTGCCGCCAAATGATAAGACAGGACATAGCGTTTATCTTCGGGAAAAGCTGGCACTCTAACCGGGTCACATGTGCGGCATCAAGAGGGCCCCTATCGTGAGGGTAGTCCTGTTAAGCCCACAATAAGAATGCTAAAAGTAAACCTAGCTCATCAGAGGCTTTATCCCCAGGACGCCAACGTCCGGAGGTTGTGAGTCCACTTAGCTAGCCGCCCGGCTCTGGCTAGGGTGGGAGCAACACAAGCAGGGAATCCTTGAGCTTCCCCCACAGTGTACCACGTCTCCGACGCTAGGAGGCATATTTCGCCCCAGCTTCAACTCATGCGTCTCCCCGAGGGCTTGTACTCTGTACGGGGTACACAAATCCAGATTCCAACTTTCCCGAAGGAATGCCGGCACACCCTTTCACTGCCATGTGCGAAGTAGGCAGTAGAATGGTGCTCATCAACTTGTTGGGACCAGCCTACCAAGCCTGCGGAGCTGAGACCAGACCAGGCATTATCGTTTATCGCTACTTCACCCGTATATCAACTACCATGGGAGTCATGGTGAGATTTGTTCAGTGTGATGGAATGTGCGTGTATCATTCCCATCCTCCGTGGCGGTTTTAATATTAATCGTGGTACCGGCATTCGCTCTTGCAGTGTCTCTCACTACAAAGAGCTTCCCGACTTGCGTCGTCCCGCACAAATCCAGCTCCGGATAGCGCTACTAGTTGCAGAATTCTGCCGCCTTGGGTATTTAATATTTCGTATATGACTAGTAATAGTACTAGCAAATGCATGTCGTGTAAATCGCTCAACGTGTGCACCTAGGGTCCGTAGACAATGCGCCTGTCTTCTTTGTCTAACCGGAATGTGGGCAGAAATGCCATTGTTGCATGTAGCTCGGTAACCCCGGTTCGGCCCCAAACGAGACACAGGCACTTATCCGTACGGTACTCCATACACAAGCTTCCGGGAAGCGGCAAGGATGAGAGCGACGCACGTACGCCTAGTAGCACTGCTACTAGTGCCAGTAGTACGGAGCACTCCGTGCTAGCTCGTCAGATAGCCGTGTGGCCTAATCTAATTCCCTACCACAGCAGACCTGGTGGCTTGTCAGACGCATTCGCAGAGTGCTCATACTTGTACTTTGGGGAGGGGCAAGCATACAGAAGTACACTGTGGCGCCTCATCGCGCCTCAGCCTTCTTCAAGCGGCCTCTGCAGCTACAGTAGCCACATACGTTGTTTCATGCTGCTCTCCACAACGCTTTAAAAACTAGTAGTCCATCTCGGCCGCGGCGATCAACTGATAGTGTAATAACGCCACCTTGCTCTGGAGTGAATTCTCGAGGTTAGCTCTGCTTATCTCAAACCCGTGCTAGAGGGTCACATAGCGGTCGCTTCTGAGCAAATGAAGGCCAACGCGCTCTGGAATAGAGCCTGGGAGAATGGAGGTGTGCTGAAATGTACTTACTCTGAACAAGTAGCAAGGTAGTAAATGCCTGCATTGCCGCCGCACGTGCTTCGTCAATTTTAGAAAATTTTACGAAGTAGACACATCCTTATCTTGCGCGAAGAGGGCGGGTTTCTCTCCCCTATTTTGTACACTTTACTCTGTCCCCACAGAAATGATTCAAGGTAACGTGTGTAAAACAGCTCGAGACTCCGAGCAGAGAAGATCGTAGCTGTACTTCGCTGGGTATAGGGAAAACCCATACGGAGAACAAAGAACAACCTGTTGCGATCGTTGGGATGAGTTCGCCATTAGCGTTGGGTGATAATGCCAACTAGCGGCATTATGTAGTAGTATGTACTCCGTACTTCGTAGTAATCTCTGAGTTCTGTTTATGGAGTACTCCGTAGTCTGTGCACTATTCGAGAATCGTCGAGTGGCGTTATCGTCTGTTCACCGCTAATGCGCTCTTAAGTACTTGTAAGTACACTATTCCGGCAACGTCTGGAGGTAAACTCTCGTCTGATTCTCGGCAGCCTTGGTTAGAGTGAGTGCTTGTACGCTTCAGTTCAGTTGTAAGAAGGGATTGGCCATAGTGCCTGGCTCTGGTGGGGTGGTCTAAGACGACAGCCATGTCTTGTTCTCCGGAGAGAGCCGACTCGCAATGCAGATCCAGACATCAGGACATTGGATGCCAATATAGGAAAGCATAACGCCGATCTTATGATTTATCACGTAGCACAGAGCCACATAAATGCTTGGAGTCAAGTAGCCAAATATCACATCGTACGAAGTACTTGTTCTTCGTATTGCAAACGGATCGTTCCATATACACGCATCCGTACCAGATTCCGCCTCCGAGACTCACATCATCAGGCAAGAAGCGTTGAGCGTCGAGTTCATGTCCCAGGAAATATGAAAGGCTGGCAGTCGACCATTGTGGACGTGACACTAATCTACCAATCTCGGTTGCGCGCCATATGCTTGTAAGGTAGCAGGCAAGGCCGACGAAGGAGGTGGTGAAACAGCGGTCCAAATCGCGGCGGCGCAGGTACTATCATAAGCAGACAAAGTACTTCATGGTACGGGCTGAAGCGAAAGATTCTGGAAGCAAGGACCATCCTTCTACTTCCGGATGCCCTGCCAGCCTTCAGCCGCAAGGCCGGCGTTTCGAGTTTAAAGAGATGATGCTCTAGATGTGGGGCGAGACGTGAGCCCTTGAGTTTTCCGTCTCGGTGCGGCGTTCAAGTATCTATGTACGTACTTGTACGTAAGTACGACCCCATTTTCATCCGCGGGGACCCAGTGCTTCAAACGGAGTACTTTGCTATACCCACCAACAGAGGCTGGCACTGGTGCTATCGTCAATATGGAGTAGCATACTCCGTACGGAGCATCCTCGCCTGCTACCCCGTTTTCTCTGTTTGCTGTCTGTAGACAAGCATCAAACGTCTGTCCATTGCTGGCTGTCGTCGTCATCGGCAGGGAAAAAGACTGCTTGCCCGAGGCCCCCAATCGGGAGACCAGCAGCATTATCTAGTGCTATACGCATTTGCTTCTGTACCCTTGCACATTTTTGAATAGCTGGGTTGATGAACTGCTTGGGGTCCATACCAATAAGCGGTTGACGAATACACCAAGAATGTATATGCCGTATGGCTCGGCAGGAATGGCGGCCTCTCCGCCATGTCGCTGCCAATTCCTGATTCGTGGGCAAAAGTTTTCAAGATACTGGGGGGTTGCCTAGAAGGGTTGACCAAGAAAGATGGAGATACAAATTGGTTGATGTCGACCCCTGGTCTCGGTGACTCGCCTGCAGCTGTGCAGATCACTACTGACATCGTTGCTGAATCCACTGCTCCATAGCCATGACGAGATATGGAGTAGCGCTCGATTCAATCATTAGCGCTTCTGTCGGATATGTGCTCGCCCATTTTCGACTCGGAGACGAGGGGTATTTTGCGAGTGGGTGTGTGTGCGTGCGAAGGCGTAGGATCTGGAGCCCAAGCTGATGCGCCGAAACGGCACAGATCAAAGCCGGCACAGCTGACCCCAAGCACCTTGAATGCTTGTGCTCCGTAGATTGCTGGTAGTGCCTCGTCTAGTGTTGTCAAGTCTTTGGTACAAAGCAGCCCAAATCACAATTAGAAGATGAAGTGCTTTGGAGGCTCCGTAGTGGTAATTGAATGCGAAAGTGCTCCATACCAGTAGCTGTAGCCCTAAAGTAGCGGTGCGGAGAACTTGGTCCTACTGCTAGACATTTATGATGGAGGTACGAGTCAAGAGGAGACGCGAAAGGTGAACGGAGTACTGTACAGGCTACGGAGTACAAAATCTTTTTCTCCCTGATAAGATTGCAAGGATTGCCTGCAAGTCTTCCTTCCGCATTTCCTCGGCAGCTTGGGGCATGCACTGATGCTCTGTACCTACCTAGTAATATTCAGCACTACTAAGGTATCTACTACCTATCTACAGTTACTGCACTCGTAACCGCAGCACAGCATAGCCGTATGTGATCCGAAATGCCCGCACCCGCCTTGGCCGGAAAAGGCGATGAGCTGGCGCTTTCTTCCACGTGTGGCGTTGCCAACCCTGCTAGATGCTCCGTACAGGCACTTACTACTAGTGTTATTGCGGAGTTCGAAGAGGCAGTACACGGAGTACGGTAGCTTGAGTAGGTAAGGTAGCAAGGTAGGTGCCATATCGCCTACAGTACGGAGGACCTGAGTACCTACTGGTATGGGTATGATATGTGCGGGTACATGCTTTAGTGCACTGCAGGGTTTTGCTCTGTTGGTTATCAATCAGGCAATCATACGGCATCTAGTGCTTCGTAGTCGCCGAGAGCCTGCCGATATGAGCTTCCAGGCCACCGGTGCCAAGTATCAAGTACGAAGCAGCACGCACGAAGTACAAGGTACCTCCCTTAGAAGCGTCTCAATAAAAGCCAAGCCAGAACTTCCAAGGGGCTTCGGAAGGAGCTTCTTGGTAGCTGGGTTGAGACCAGAAGTACTGGTAAGTGCGACCCTGAGAGCGGGATGACGTGGGCTCATATTTCTCGATACCGGCAGAAGGTACGGAAGTAGGGAGTACCAGGGAATTCTTTTCTCGCAGACAAGGGGATTGGTAGCACAGACAAAATATTTGATGCTGACGAGTCCATGCCACCAAACCCTCGAGGTTCACGCAATCTAGGGCTCCATACGCATAATATACCAAGGTTTTTCTTTAATTACGTCGTCCAGGTCAGTACAAGTTGGCCGTGATAACAGCCGTCTGAACCCATTTCTAATAGAAATCATCCGGTGTCCAGAGGCACACGCCTTTCCTACCACCTTTTGCCTGTTGAGAGAGAGAAGAGAGAACGGAGAGCATTCGTATACTAGCTCCGAATGAATATCAAACGTCTTGGAACGCAGAACGTGTTTCAATAGAACGGCCCTGGGAAGAATGGTCCGGAGCATCCAGATATGGCGGACGAGTAGCAGGGAATCACACCTGGCTCCCGACAAACATAAAAGGGAAAAAACGTCTAGCGCTGCCAGTACCCTTGATTCCGTCCCGTGTGCTCCTCATCCGGACTGCTAGATGGCTCCAACGTCTCCTGCCGCGTACTGTATTAGTTGATTTTACACCTTTTGGACTTTGGTCAGTTGTCATATTTCATCCTCGGCGCTGTTGCCTGGGTTTGAGCTTGAGCCCATTCGCGCGCGGCCGCTTTGACATACCTATATCGTCCCTTGTGGGTACGGAGGTGGTGTTGCAGGTACTAGCAATCATCATCACCTCCAGACACCATGCGATGGACACTGTGCTAAGCTTGCGATAATGACACGGAGTACAGCATATGAGCGCCAAGCCAATCCACAATCGTTACGACTTCACCACGGCGTCCCCTTGACGCAAGCTTGGACGGAGTAGTCCGAGCGGTTATGCGAGCTAATTACAAGTTGCGCTCGATGCTGCACGCCGCACCGAGCGTACCATGTTTTCGGGCTCAAAGACAGAAGACTTCGGACAATCATCAACCCGCTTAGTCTTTTTCATTCAGTGAGTGCTTCACATAAGATCTCAGGCGAATGATACTATTAATTATGTCCGTGTACCAGTGTGGGAAAGCTCACCTTTTCCTCAGCGGTCCTGGCTATTGTGAGAGCCTTGAGCCTGCCATAGCGTGAGATTTGAGAAGCGTCTTCTGCTTGGGAGCACGCAATCTTTTGCTATTCTCGGTCTTCGGAAAAGAACTAAACGAAGGCCCTCGGATGAATCTTACTGCTATCTTCCATGCTAACTTTTTTCTCCGCTCTGGCCATTAGGGCCCCATGCTCTGGCTCCTCTAACTTTGGCTCGGTTTTGTCTCCGCCAAGCCCGCTCCCATACAAGTACTCCATGTTGTTGTACAGAGGTACATTTACGAGCATGCCCAAGTTTGGCCTTGCGTCACGAAGTACAAGTAAACGTTGCAATCTTCCGGAGACTCCCGATCTCTTGCCGTGCTAGGACTACGCCACGCGCTCTTTGGCTCATCTTTGTCGTCGCACATTGCCGCAGAGCCGCCATATATAGAAGCTGAGCGTTGGCCAGGGTCCTCTCCAGCGCTTTGCTCGGCTCACCAAGACCCGGCACCCGGTACTCACTCTCGAAACTGGCGCCTCGGGCACTACGCCGTACTTGTAGTTACACAACATGCTATGCAGTAGGCCATGGAATTATTCTGCAGCCACTCAATGCGGGGTTGTTCACAGCGGCCTACTACTAGTATGTCATCTCCCTCACCGTATTCATTGCCTTTTATCTGGACCGATAAGATTCCAAATCTAAATACCATATTTAGGGGAGGAAGAAGGAGTAGATTAAGAAACAAATCTTACCTCCCCCATTTCCTCCATACTTACACAAACACAGAGAGAAAGAGAGAGCGAGAGAAGAGAAGAGAGAGAAGAAGAAAGTATAAGACAAAGAAGGAAGGAGGTAAATTCGACTACATTAAATTACGTGAGTATCCGAGAGCCGGAGCTCACACCTTGTTCATCCTTGCACATGTTCGAAGAACGATAAAACACTGAGTAATGGAGATTGGAGATAAACGATGCTTGTAGGTACAAGCACGGAGTATTTTCACATTACTCGTATTACAGCCGGCGGCTCACTCGGCTCCAAACCGAATATTTACTCCACAGCTTGAAGCAGTCCAAGAGATTCGTCACCTCTCGGCGCCCTTTGCGGATACAGCCATGCCGTTGGCGCCCACGCGCGGTGTGGCATCTATGGGCCAACCACCCTGTGCACGCGCAGACACAAGCTTTAGGGCTTGGCATGCCTTCTTCAAGTGCTTGGACGGCAACATGCAGGGCTGTCCTATTTCGCCTGCGTCATTCCGTGAGCAACAGCCCTGCCATCTCTCTTTGTCCACTACTACAAGTACTACTCTATCGCTCCCGTCAGGGTCCCGGCGGGCGGTTCGGGGAACAGCCTCGAATCGGTCAAGTTTAGGCTCACCCACCATCTGTTGGCGGCAGCTTCTGGAGTGTGAATGAATGTGGTGGTGACCCAGTAGCTTCTGACGCCACGCGCCTGATCGCTAGAGCCAGCCAGGCAGTAGAGCAAACGCGAGCCTAATTTCATGCGAGGATCCCGACTTTTGGCTATCCTCTGAGGGTGACTTCACCAAGCTAGCACAGAGCCACACAGTACCAATTCATCCGTTTAACCAGGCGAGAGGGTTTCATTGTGGATTTCACTCTAGTAGTATATGAAGTAGCAGTACTTCGTACTACTGCTACTACTAGGCACTCGTCCTGACAAGGGGAAATTTTGTCTCTGTCGAGAGTGATTTTGCCAAGTATATTTATGGATTGTGTAAAAGTACTTGGCCACCACGGAAGAATCCGTCCTACTTTGCGGGGTTGCTACTACTACTACTACTACTACTACTACTACTACTACTACTACTACTACTACTACTACTACTAGCAGTAGTACCAGCAACACTCGTCATGCGGACCCTAGAATGCAGAGAAGCGCTGTCTTTTTGACCCTACGTTCCAGAACAAGCGCAAACCCACGAAAAACTGGACTAAAGTATTCGGCTTCCGCATCCGCCACGTTGGACTCACGGCATCGTTGAAACAAGCACGGAGAGGAAGACCAGCATGGATTGTGCCTGATCAACTATGCTGGGAAGTATACTCCCATCGTCCATGAGCGGCACCGGCCTCAAAATTCATGAGTTGTGTTGCTATCGCCGTTGTTTAGTAGCAATGCGAGCATATATCGGATTTTCTGGGAGGGGGGGAATTCGGGCTACGCGGCATGCAAGCGACATGATTTTCCGACGAACGAGCATACCGGTGCAGTGCTCAAGCATACTGTACACGTGTGAATATGCGGTGTGCCCCGTACTGGGCACAGAGCAGTAACCGGATACTACTAGCAGCACCCTTTCCCCCAAAAGCGAATCTTCTCTGGAGACGACAGTAACAGCCAGTCGGCATCGAGGAAAAACTGGCTAAAAAGCTTACCCTCCCCCTGTCTACGGAGCACTGGTGCACATCATGTCCCGAAATAGGCGGATTGGGCCCCAGAGGGAACCACATGCCGGATGAAGCTTGGCAGAATTGGTGAATGGATGGCCAAATGCGCCTTCTTTGGAGGCAAGTATGAGTATGTATGGTCCGTAGATGGGACGACGCGCCTTGTTATCGCCATCATCGCGAAGTAGTTCAAGGGTCGATACTATTTGACCTCACTTCTGTAGGGGTTACAGAATACCAGTATTACTATCTATGTGTGGGGTTGACCGTCGGATCGGAATCACCGTTTGTCAACCATCTCAAGAAGCTGTTGTTATACTACTACGGAGTATACAAACTTGTTCGCCTATAGACATCCAGCTGGGGTTCAGGGTGGCCTGGACGTTTCAAAGAAATCCTCGGGGTTCGCTACTTCAATGACCAGGTTTGCCTTTTATTTTATTCTACTCCAAAGGCTTTTTATTTTTGCATAAATACTTGAGCACAGTTTTTATTTTTGCTAAAGAGAACAAAGTCCTGTGGGGAATCTACCCTTGTAACCAAGCGTTATCGTTTCGCCAAACTCTCTTTTCATTTGCAAGCCCACAGCTACTCTGAATCACCAGATATCGAGGGAAGAAAAAGAAGACGAAAGAAATCCCCAAATAGAAGCTGGCGAAGGAACAGCAAGTCCTTGCAACCAACGAGTGTGCGGTGGGTGGTTCGCGGCGCGGCATGACATATGACCTGAGAGAGACCCGGCAGCAGGCCCGATTGATCACGACTGGGGTGGTGCCGTCCCTGGAGCCCAGCTGGCGCTCGAAACACATTAGCGGCCTTGGTTGATCTCGACTGGCCCTAGTCGGTCAATTTCTACTTGTGCCAAAGGGTGGTGTGGCCTTACCAGCCCGCCCCACGTCTGCCAATCCAGATATATTTCCGAATCTGATTTAATGGGCGGAGAGCCACGGCGGATGACGGAGGAGCACCTTGACTGATACAAGTACATACTTGGAGCTGCTGTAACCCGCTTGGGGCCGCGAGGCGATACTAGTATACCTGCATCAAGCCGCCGCCTCCTTCACACCCCTCCACGCTGCTCGCTCCTACTTGCTTCACATACCAGACCTGGCTTTCTTCCCACGGCATTGCTTGCATCTCGGCAGTCGCAGTCACGGTCGCCGTCTTAAATCACCCGCAGGCCAGCTTCAGTCGTCTTTTTGCTCACGAGAGTCGTCGCCCGTCGTCACTTGCAGCCGCTCACCTTTTGGCTTTGGCTTTGGCTCTGACCTTGGGCACTCGGCTCAGGCTCTTGTACTGTTTGTTTCACTTACTGAGCGCAGACCGCGTAATCGCCGTCGTGACCCAATTGGCATATGTCAGATGCCGGCTTGCGATCCTAGAGACAGCTTCACTAAACGGGAGGGCTGCCGTGGGTTTTTCGAACTGGATATTTCAACCGCAGCGTCGCAACTGAACTTGCATATAGATTTTGATTTGGGGGTCCTATATCGCGAGACAAGACGAGACCAGATCTGACCAAGGCGCTGTACAGATTCGCTCACACCGCAGAGATTATTGGCATTTTGAAGCAGCGCTTGTTCCTTGGCTAGCTTTGCTTTCTTTGTTTTTTGCCTTTTCTTCTCCCCACCCTCCTCCTTGGACCTCGTTTTCTTCTTCTCAGCCACTTTGCTGTTTGACTTCCCCCAAAACTCGGCGCAATCAGTAGAGAAGGCCCATTGGTTCCAGAAGGCGTCGAATGCTGGCGTAATACAGGTCCCTTTCGAACACGGCCCCAAAGCCGCGAGTTCCTTTCCGCTAGTGCCGAGAATCCGATCGGTTGGGTCACTCATTTGCCTAACACAGCACCAAACTTAATTCCGCAGCGGTAAATCAACGACGGACGTATCTATTAACGCTGCAAGCTGGCCGTTTAGTGTACTTGGATTTGGTTCAAGTACACAGGAACCATGGCAGAAACATCGCACAATCAGTATCCGCGATCTCCCAATCCCTCGACTAGGTCATACGATTCGTCATCTGTCTCATCCGCAACATCGCCCCGGCCTCCGTCGAGGTACCTTGGAAGCATGTTGAATGCAACAGGAAGACCAAACCCGACACCACCTCAGCCACTCAGCATGCCAATTTTGCCTCCTGTAAACCAGGGCTTTCCCCCTTATGCGCCCATGCCGCCAACTTCCATCATGGGCCGTGAATCTGTTGCTTCCACCGACTCTCTGGTAAGCAGCCAAGGGCTTGGGAGCTCCCAACTATCGGGAACTCCAGGTGTGCAGGGACAAAAAAGGGCCTACCGTCAAAGACGGAAAGATCCCAGCTGCGACGCATGCCGGGAGAGGAAAGTCAAGTGTGATGCGACTGAGACGACGAGTTGCTCCGAATGTTCCAGTCGAAATGTTAAGTGCCAGTTCACCAAGGAAACGAATCGAAGAATGTCTTCTATCAAGCAGGTGCAAGATCTCGAGAAACAGATTGAAAAGGTCAGGCGCGACAACAACAACCTCCGTCGGCTTCTGCAGGATAGAGATGGCTCCATGGATATTGATGTTGAATCAAGAGAGCGGTCCTCTTCCCAGATGCCGCCTCCCATCGAATCCGAGAGCAGACCGCGCAAGAGGCCCCAGCCAGTTCCCGATCTCGCCCTTGCAAGGACGAACCTACGGAGCTTCTCAAAGGGTGTTTGGAAGCCTCCGGCGCAGCATCGCCTGCCAGCGCCGGCCGTGTTTGATGCCCCCGCGCCGGAGTTGCCCTCCCGTCAGATTGCCGATCAGCTGCTAAACACATACTACGTTTCGGCACATACAATGTTTCCCATTATTCATTTGCCTACATTTAAAGCAATGGTTGATGATTTGTACACAGCAAGCCCGCCTCGTATACCGCCAGCGTTCTTATGTTTGTTTTTTGCTGTTCTGGCAACCGGCAGCTTGTTTACTGCAGAAGTTCCTGCGACTCCTGCGACCTTCTACCGACCTGCTGAGCTATTGGAATCGGCGCGGAAGGCGATAGACCCATGGTGCAATCACCATACT
Source organism: Trichoderma polysporum (assembly GCA_030278935.1). Lineage (NCBI taxonomy): Eukaryota > Fungi > Ascomycota > Sordariomycetes > Hypocreales > Hypocreaceae > Trichoderma > Trichoderma polysporum. The sequence goes on from JARFTM010000008.1 coordinate 188,416, forward strand.
CTCGATGACGCCAGGGCTCTTATCCTCATAACCATCTGCCTGAACGAAATGAATCTGAAATCCGCGGCATGGAGTTGGCTGGGGAATGCGGTGCGTGTTGGTCAGGACCTAAGCCTCTATTTCGATACGGAGGCCTGGCCTGTGATTGAAGGAGAAATGCGTCGTAGGACTTGGTGGGCGATTTACATCTTAGACAGGGTCTTGGCCACTGAGATGGGGCATCCATTTCTCATTGATGATGCAGATTGCAGTGTTGATTTGCCGGCTGCTTTGGACGACCAATACATCCGAGATGACGGGATGAGGGTTCCTACCGGGGCCGAACCACTAACACATTCTCTCTTGGCGGTTATCCATGTGGTCCGGTCTTATACTTCTATCGTTAAGTCGACGGAATCTTCAATAATACCACCTACACAGCTTGCGAACTTTGATGCGCATTTCAAGAAATGCCTCAACACTTTCCCTCCGGCCTGTGATCCGGCAAGCACAGTGGCTTTGGCGCCTCACTTCTTGGCGCCTCTCACATACTTATTCCATGCGCGGCTGCTTCTCCACCGTCATAACCTGAACCCCAGCTGTGACGTCGAGACTCGCCTTGCCGCTATTGAGAGCTGCATGCACATTGCTATAGAGACCGCATCGCTGATCAACCGAACGGGTTCTCCAGCTGATGGCGCTACCGCTCTATTGACAACTCACATTTTTCGCTCTGCTCTATTTCTGCTATTGACGGGGTATTTGGACCATGCCATTACCTGCATTCGAGCTTTGGCGGCTATAGATGCCAGGCGCGATATAACCACCGCCTGTGGGAGGTATCTTTCATTCTTTACTTCTACCCTAAGTGTCAAGCGAGCCGAGTATTCAAACCATATAGCAAGAACGACATCGCCACATGCCTTTTCATCTGCGCGAACTCCAGTGGATGCACCGACTCTTTTAGTTTCGTTAGCTAGAGACGAAGAGCTTCTAGCTTACGTCTCTGCCGACCTCCATGCTTCGCCTTCAAGATCTTGGGTTTGGAATGAGGGTCAGGATCGTGATTATCCACCCCCCAAGACAGATGCCGTTCCATCTGGGGGGCTTGGACATGCGCTTTTCAGCTCGGTAATGAGAACTGGTTTAAGTGACGAAGAGCGCAGAGAGTGGGGCGGATGGACTCAACTGGAAACAGCAGTTCGAGGACTAGGAGTCGCTACGCATGCGATTAACAATTGGGCAACCCTCCCTCTGCCTCAGGTGAAGAGAGAGTCTCCAACACCGGGCATGCCTAGTATTCAACGGATATCAGATGCCCCTCGATATACTTCAGAAGTGCCAAAATATGGTAGTGAACCGTCGAGACCTACTGCCAGCCCAGCTGGAAGAGATAGATTAAGCATTGCGAATATCATATGATGACGACGAAGACAATGAAGAGCTTTGAGAACTTTGGATACGATACACGAATACTGGAATGCTGCGCCAGCCAAATTTTCTTCTTCATTATTGTTTCCTTTTTGTTTCCTTTTTGTTTCCTTTTTGTTTCCTTTTTGTTTCCTTTTTGTTTCCTTTTTGTTTCCTTTTTGTTCATATTTTATTTACGATTTTCTGCTGGGTAAAAGGAGGGGCATGATGGCTCGCTTTTTTGGACCTCGGATTGTTCTTCATCTATTGGATTAGGAAAAGTGGTCGAAGGGACGGCATTTGATACCAATCACTCTCACACATACCCATGGATCTGGCGATTGTATTGTTTTGTTGTACACGGATTGTGCAGGAGAAGCTTTTATATACCAATTTTGTTTTTTCAATTGTTCAATTTTTCTTTTTTCATATCTTGTTACGTTGTCAATTGCGGACGCAAGAGCAGGAGATACCACGAGAGCCTTTTTTTCTATTTTTCTTTTGTTTCTCCCTTTCTCTGTCTCATTGTTTCTGTCTCTCTTCCATTTTATGATGAAAGCGTGTAGTGCATGTGTCTTGTAATGAGGCTCCAAGAACGCATACGATATAATAGCCTATATAGCATCGACTGTTTCTTTTTTTTATATTCGATAGCAAGATAATTCCACCTCTACTTACGCTTTTACTCTCCTCTTCGCCCTTTTTGTGAATCATCGTTATCGTCTCCACATGGGAAGATGTTATAACACGGGAAAATGTGAATTAAGGAAATAGGTGTCCATATACGGAAGTCTTGCCGAGTATAGTAACTCTACTGCTTACATTGTGTCGTACGACATAGTATTTCATCTTAATGTAAACGCCTGTAGATAAAAAGAGCGTACACGATCCCATTAAGACGCTGCTGCCACACCTCGCCCAAATCCCCCTTCAAACTGCAACTTTGCAAATTTCTCCTGCAGCATGTCCCGCATCACGCCTCCATCGCCAATGTACTCTGCTAGATCCATGGACTTGAGAGCCCAGCGGTGACAAGGCTCTTCGTCTCCTCGAGCGTAATATTCGACGGCATGATTGAAAGTCGTGGCAACCAGCCACTCCAGTTCCGCAGAAGGTAATTTATTTCCAACCTGTGGAAGAGTTAGCAGATATTACACTACGGAAGCGGTCTTCTTGAGGGAAGGGTTTACTTCTTTTGCTTCAAAGGCTATTTGTAGAGCTTGATCTACAAGTTGAAGAGCTGAAGTATCGTCCGCCCCCAGAGTCGCCTGAAACATGCAGCGTATGTATTTCGTGAGCTTCTCATAGTCGAATTTCTCCAATTCAAAAATCTCATTGATTATAAGTCGCATAGTCGAGAACTTTACTGAAATAACGAAATGTTAGTTTCTCTTCTGCAAGGTGATATAGACAGCTATATCCGAGCTCTAACCTTGACTTGGAGCTTGACTTCTCAACATGCAGTCCCCCATCGCTTTGTACATGACCTCGTCTCGACATATTTTCGCCTTTCGAACAATCTCGTTTAGGCCATCCCAATTCCTCAGGGTAGTGGCGGCTTCAAAGTCAAACACAAACAATGTTGACAGCTTGGCGATTAAATCTTTTAGGATATTTTCATCTTGAGCCGTGTTGGTGTCAGTTTCCAGTATGGCATCAAATTTTCCAATATGATATCTAGCTTCGATGTAGTAGTGCAACTGCTCTTCTACCCTGTCCTCCGTCCGTGCTAGTGATACCAAGGCTGCCGCAACGACAAAATGACACCGCATGGCCATCAAAGCGATCTCAGTGGCGTCAGATGCCGGCAGATCCTTTGGGTAAAAAGCTCTAAAGGCTAAGCAAGCTTTGAAAATCCGGATAGTATGAATCACTTCCCATGTGTCACATTTTAAAACGCCCAAATTGTATGCGTTTTTTCGAAACCAGTGTAATTCAGGTACTGTAAATATCTTATTGCCCTCGTCGTCTTGAGGATCCTGGTTAGCATGTTCAGCAGCTATATCGATGACATTAGCAAAACATCTCACAGAACACATATCTATAATTACCTTTCTCGAATAAGCAACATAAATCGTCGGTAAGTTCCATGTTGTAGGAATGAGTTTCACTCTTATCGCTCTGCCCTTCTATTAACTGGATGAGACGTATTGAACACCGTAGTATTGATGTCAAATTGCTAGGAGTCGCTTCATTATCCTTCCAACTCCTGATGATGGCTTGAAGTGCTGCCAGAGCACACAGTTTATCTCCAGCTTGCTGTGCCTCCCGGATACAGGCATACAAAATATCACGGCCTTGCGAGCTGTCTGAGAGTTTACTGAGATGCATGATGCTCTCGCAGCCAAGCTCATGGTCCCAGTCAATTAAAGATACTTTGAACATCAAGTACCTGGTGAGAACATGGCTTTTAACATTCTCAGACATGGAATGAAAAATTCGCCGAGCCCTTTCTGTATCTTTGACGTCTAAAGCACAAGTGATGAGCTTCCTGCTAAACTTGCCCTGGTTGACTTCGCCGCTGTTCGTAAATACTGTGTGTAAGGCAATTGAGCACCATGCCTCTACAACTCCATGAAGCTTGTCAGAAAGGGTAGAATTCATTTTGTTCCATATGATCTTCTATTCAATTAGCACCAACAATAGACTACTTACAAGTGTTGCAGCTTTCAACTCACAGAGTGCCCTGCACCAGCGACATCAGACTCTAAAGGCCCAGAAAGGCCATCGTAAACCTTGTCTAACAGATTTCGAAGACTTTCCAAGGCTTCAATAGAGTTGGTATCGTCTACTGTGCTCATCCAGATCCTTCGAACAATAGTTTTGCCCACCCATTCACTCTTCTTTGATAATATGACGTGTTGTAGCAAAAGCTCATCTAATAGACCGCGGGCTAAGCGAGGGTTTCTTTCTCTCAAATTTCTGATGTGATGTAAGAGAAAGTAGAAAGTGGCATCAGAATAATCGAATGATCGAATCATACGATGTAGTATACTCGAATAGGCCTCAATATCGAAGATTTCTCCTGGTGCTTTCTGCAAAAGTTCAAGGCGCCAGTGCAACACGAGTGGTTTGTCTCCAATTTCAGACTCGACGTATTCGATTAAACTGTTGGCTTCGTGAACACAGTCACGAGAACCGATATCAAGAAGTCCTCGGACAAGACCTTGACATATAGCTAGTCGCAACTCTAACCCCTTGGCTGAGAGCTGATCCAGGGCTTGATGATTTATAATATCGTAGGCGCGTTTCAACCACTTTACTGCCATGCCATGGTCTCCTTTTGAGGCAAGATCAAATCCTATATGCTGTAATGTGTCGGCTATGATCTCAGCGGAGCCAGAATCGAGCGTTGGTCGAAGGGTGTCTATCTTGCCAAACATGTGCTCTGCAACGTCAAGTCTATCCTCTTTCCATGACTCTCCAACTTGTCAGAAATGCGTGTCAAAGATTGTATCCCGAAGTGAATACCTACCAGAGCTGTCCTCATTGCCAAATATTCTGCGTCAAGTTTCGTCTGTTTATCCTGCCCACCAAGGTCCGAAGAGCCAAGTGGTATTGTTTTGAGCCTTTCCATCAGCTCCGCAGCCTTTTGCAGCGCTAGCCTAGCTGAATCTAAATCTGATTCTCCTATGCAGACTTTGCCTAGAGTCAAGGCCAGATTCATAAAATACACAGTCTCGGATTTGTCGTCTTTCTTGGCTCTGCTCGCACTTCGACCTAACTCTAGCATGTTGAAGGCAAAAGACCTAGCCTTGACGAGCAGCTTGACTCTCTCCGCCGACACAGCGGCATCTCGCTCTCTCCTCAATCTTACACATAGATTCCACAAATCTCGCCCTTGTCGTTCGATATCTTTGGCTAACTTTGAGGGCAAAGGGCCGTTTGAACCCGGCTGGGACGCATTGTGAATCAGCTGAATATGATGGCCCGTGTCCGCGAGGAGCAGATCGATAGTTCTGGCGTCGGGGGAGTCAGAGAGCTTGGACTGAAGCGTGGTGGCGAAGTCTATATTCATAGTCTTGTTAGAAGACAATCCAAGGGCCGTGCTGATGCAGACCAAAGAAACGAGATAGTTACCGATGAAGGAGCGGGCTTTTCTAATCCTGCCGGCAGAAGCAAGATCCTCAGGAGGCATGCTGACGCGACTGACTGAGGATTCAGGGTTTGATAGGAGTTGGAATTCGAGGGATCTGAAGAATCAATCACAAGATGAGTGACGGATTGCCCAACGCCGCAGGAGTGATTGTAGTACCAGGAAAATGCCAGTCATGACCAATAATACCATGCAGGTAGATATAGAAAAGGAAGAAAAGAAGAAAAAAAGCCTATGCTAGTCACTTCAAAAGGGTCTCACTCAGGACTCAGCAGCACCGCACCTTCCTCGCCACACACTGACGGTATGCTAGGTTCTTCTACGTGTATGTACCTCAGATAGAAGGCACACCCGTGCAAGTAGATTCTTATCGAATCTGATAACAACATCCCCCCAGCGTAAACTCGCTCCAGTAACAATTATCAAATCGAATTACTATCGTGTGCTCAAGTAGGTATGTACCTGATATCTCTAGCGACAAAGAAAAATTACATTTTCATCAACACCAGCAACTCTTGGGACGATTCTCTCCATCAACTTGGGAATCTAAAGAGCCCATAAACAGGATAGCCCCATAAACAGTATGTAGATAAGGCAACGAGAAAAGAAAAGGGAAAGAAGAAAAAAGGGGAAGAAACTTGACGCAGTTCAACGCCATCCGTCATGCCCATGAACCAAAAAATGCTCCTTTTCCAAGTTTTGCTGGCCAAATAAACCGGTCCACATCGTGCCCAGTAAGTCACCTTTTTCTTCCCCGAAATAGAAAAACACTGCAACAGCGGAAAAAAAGAGTAATTCATTCATCAGATAGGTATAAACTTCATTATACAGCGGGGTCGTGCGGCAAGAAGTTTCCAACAATCAGCGCGGGCCTGTCATTATTTGTCCCAGTTAGCCTTCTGCTTGTTGTTTCTCTTGCCGGCTAGGCAGAGCAAGGCATTCAGGGTGGGCAACTCACAGCTTATGCTCATCACGGCGTATCGTAAAAGAAAAACAGCACTTGACAATCGGGTGATCCGACGAATCACTAGGATTCTTAAGTGAGCACGCCGTCAACAACGTATCGTGCGCCGGGTCAAAGGCGATGGTGCCAAATTCCTCCCAGTACCGCACCATGGACTCCTCAGTGAGGATCTCATGTAGCGCAATCTTGCCCTAGACGGAAAATAACATATTTTGTTAGCATCATGCATTACTTACAGCTGGTGGGAGTTGTAAGTGAAAAAAAAGGGAGATACTAACATCTCGCAACCGATCCACTGGCACGTTAATCAGCTCCGCCATCTCCTTGTTTCCTCGGAAGATCTCTCCCGTCCGCCTCCAGCAACATGCCGGTACGGCCATACTTGCAAATACTCGGTCGTAGTCCATTAGCTGCTTCTCAAACCACATCTCTACGTACACCAGCTGCATGTCCGTCAAGCCCTGTGCCTTTTCTCTAAACTTGGGACGAAACTGGTTGATCGTCCGTAAGATCTTCTGTTTCGAGGACGGCGCGATATGCCCATCCAAATACTTGCCCAGCTTTGCATATCCGTTGATATAGTTAAAAGGCTTGAGCAAACCGGCATCATACTTGGCCTTGAGCACGCGAGACATGCGCTCTTCTGGGTTATCGTTTCCAGAAGGGTCGGCAGCCTGTAGGTAATACTCTCGCGTCTTATCTCTATCAGATCTAGTTATCGTCTTGTTATCGACATTTGGAGGAGGCAGCATAGACCCTCGCATATGACGTGCCGATAGAGAACTGCCTGCTGCTAAGTCATTATTATTGCTGTAGCCGGTGAGCATCTCTAACGCTCCTCCTGGTCGATTGAAGGCTGCATTATGCTGAGCTTCATTAGAGGCAATGTTACCCTCATCGAGAAGGCTATTGTGCAAAAAATCGTTGAGCAGATTGAACTCGTGAGTGACCTCGGGTCCAATCATGTAGTTGGGGTTGTAGGTATTCATATCATGGTAGTTTTGCGCAGTGACCCAAGCATCCGAGAAGCCTGCAACTACTCTGTCGTTAGCCATCCAAAGCATCATATGTATGACAAAGACTAGGCCAGAGATTGGGGTAGCAATTTGGAGAAGAAGAAAGAAGAGATGCAAAAGCGAATCAAAAAGGCAGTTAAGGAGAGAGGGGTTCCGATCTTCTTTGGGCAGGGCTTACATTGATTCGCGTTACCATTGTTATTCAACGCGTTGGCCTGCAGGCCTGGCGAAGCGTCGGGTTGCACAAGAGACAATGGATTGCCTTGTCCAAGCACGCCTCCAGCCCCGATGCCCGAATTCGCCCTCTGTCTCGCACCATCGAAAGCTGGGGGTGGGCCCATGGCGCTGGAGATGGAGCTGTGACCCAAATCAGACTGGGATAGGGTGTCGGAATCATCTACGGACGCTGTTGAAGCGGGTTTGCTGGAAGCCGTCTTTTTCTTTGGCTCTGATTCGCGGGGCTCATCGTGGCAGAGGTGGCCAATATTTCGCTTAATACATCTCGTACATGGCCGCTCCTATCCACGGCATTAGCATGTCGAATCAAAGGTTTTGGCTAGTAGGAGGAGGGACAGATGGAGAAGGTCTCGACTCGTCCACGGAGGATGCCGTAGCAGATTGGAAGAAAAAAAGAGAGAGAGAGCCCCTCTCCAGATATGTATGCGGGAGATGTACTTACGAGATCGCATGTCATGTGCTACTCGCGTCCAAGTTTGAATCAGTCAGCCACAGTTCTTCTCTCTTCTTTTTACAAATAAAAGAATGGAAACGGATGAAATGCCAACGATGCCCTTTTTTTCTTTTGCAGGTGGCATCACATTACCGGATCCTCTCTTTCTAGAGCGGGTCAGACTTACAGATCTGCGACAATACACGCAAGCTGCAAAGGTAGAGGGAGAGACACGCAGCTAATCGTTAGCCCATGCTGCATACACACTCGACACTTACACTTCCAAAGTCACCGGCCATGAGTTTGACCGAGAATTGGGGTGGGTGGAAGAGAGAAGGGAAAGAGGCAATAAACGCCCACGACACGAGTACTGTGACCATTGCCATTGTGTCCAAGGCTGTCCGTTGCCCTCCTTCAGAGCTCTCGGGCAACATAAACACGATAACAAGACAAAGGAATGGGAGGGAGGGGGGAAGGGTTTAAGCAAGTCTGCGTACCATGGTTAACCTTGCGTCTCTTCTTGGGGTTCTTCCCTGCAGTCCCAGTCGCATTGCCAGCGCCACGGCCGTCGCGGTCCTTGTTGCGCTCGGCCGCATCACCTTTGGCAGCCAGCCTGCTTCGCTCCACCACCTTGCTTCCCTTGGCATCCATAGCACCCGACGCCGTGGCAGTGGTACCGGTAGCTTTCCGCTCACTCATTACTGCTGTGCTCTCTTAACTCTTGGCCCCTTCTTTTCCCCCAGGTATTTTGTGCTTTTATTGCCCTTGTTGTTTCCCTCGGAATCTCTCTCGCTTTGTCTCTCATCTCCCGATTGCTCGGTCTCCCATTGGATCTATCCGCCTCGGAAGGGTTACGCAAACAAGACGCCGCATCCAAGATTGCAGATCATGGAGCGGAAGGGCGAGTGTCGTTGCCAGCGGTCCCGATGGCGCAACCAGCATTGCCCGAAGCTGTGCGGCAGCCCTTTTCCCCCAAAGCGCAGGGTCTCCCCCGTCAACGCACGAAGCAAGACGGGAAAAAAAAAAGAGGTCGTGTGAGGTCCGAACACCAGCCGATCTATGGCCGTGTCAGGGTCGCAGACATGCGTCGTCTCGTCGGCCGTATTCGTGAAGCGAAATCGCGGACTCTGGCAGGCAGGAATGGGATGCAGACGCAGAGTTTGGCCGGTAAAGCGAGATTTAAGTTGAGCACGAGAGCAAGAACCGCATCAGCAGGAAGCGCAAAAGTGCTGCGTTGAGGCACCCGGGCCTTGTTCAGCTGGGCCCCCCCCCAAATCCTCCCTTTTGGTGGGGACCTGGACCGAGCCTTTTCGTTTCGCGGGGCTTGGCGCTAAAGAATTAGCACAGTACCTGCGCTAATGGGCTGGAAAAACTGGCGAGTTACGGCAGAGTTTAGCGGTGCTGGGTGCCATTGGGCGTGCTCTACGGGAGAACTGAAGCCTATAACGGGTAGGCTACCTACCTAATACTTGGTACCTATAGTAGCTGTAATAGCAGTGCTGAGTACTTCATAGAGGAGGAGGGGTTTAATATCGCCCAGCCGCCCCAATTCGCTGGGCTGCACAACACACACACATAGCCTAACATCCATACAGTCCAGAACAGAGGATGGGCATCTTTTCCTGGTTGTTGGTTCCTGTCATCCTCAATTCTCTGCATCCTCATTGGACGTTGTGATTAAACTTTTTTTTTCCTTTTCTTCTTTTCCTTCTTCCTCATCTAAAGAACAACACCACTAAGAGAACAATAACAATAATACCAACAATAACAAAAACAAACCATCTCGTCATCCTACACAAAAGTAGCACATCCCAATTATTACCTGCTTGGGTACGAAGTAGGCCTACTCCGTACTAAATTCACTCCCATCCCTATCCCCGGTCTAAGCCACCGGCCTCACGGGTCGGATGTCATCGCGTCGCTCATCCCGAGCTACATGCGGACGGACGGTACATGACCAGCATGACATACATGAACCATGCAAACCACATGCAGGACCTCGGGAACTACAGGCAATGAGTCAAGTAAAACAAGGGAAGAAGAAGAATAACAAAAGCCTCCCCCTGCAATGTAAAAAGTTCGTTGAAACAGCACAGCCCTTTTGCCCAATCTAAGAGCACCTTTTCTTCACCTATCACAAAAAGAAAACAAGGTACGAAGTAGAGAAAATACCTATGCATGGTTGCTCGGCTGTTAAAAGAGGCTCCCGGCGCTGACTGCCTTCTACCCGGTGTTGTTTCGAGTTTTCTCATCGTGTCGGAACATCTCGGGTTGGCGTCTTCGGGGGGCTGTTAATAATATTACATAATGCCTCTTGTTTTCGTGCATGTTACGGAGAATTGCGGGATGAGTTGGTTCTAAAATTGGCAAGCAAAATGATTTCTGCCCAGGGAACAAGAATAAGAAACGAGTTTAATATCCCAATGCTAATCACATGGCCGCTACGGACAGGGCATGACATAACAGAGACGATAATGTCCCTCAAATCGTAACTGGGAGATCAACGTGCCAAGAAGCACGGGAAAATAATAGACCCAATCAGAAATCGTTCAAGCTATCTACTTCGTACATAGGTACATATGCATACATGTACTTTGTAATCTAATTCATATCGCCACAAAGAAGCTCTTCTCTCCCTCTTTGGGAACCACCCGGGCCTTTCTCATAATCTCGTCCTCGCACATCAGTCTGATCCTCTCAGGCGTCGCAGGACTCTCCAGTCTAAGAAGCCCTTCGCTATGGTCCTCCCCAATCTTGGCTTCGACGCCTGCGTCCCTCCGCGCCGCTTTGAGCGCTTCCCGGATAGCGAAAAACACGGAGCTGCCCATGAAGAGCGGAGGCTCGCCCACGCCTCTGCTGCGTTGAATCGTTCGCAGATCCTTCCACTCAACGTCCTTTAGGAGGGTAACATTAAACTCTTGAGGAATATCGCGGAAACCTGGAATCTTGTATGCTCCGGGACCGCGCGTGAATAGATTGCCAGCCATGGCACCGTTTCGTAGCCACAGCGACTCCTCCATGGTGAACAACCCTAGCCCTTGCATGAAAGCACCTTGGATCTGGCCATAATCAATCGCTGGATTAATGGAATTGCCAACATCCATCTTGATGTCCGCTCGGATACAGGTCCATGTGCCGGTTAGTACATCAATCTCAACCTCGGAGGCTGCCACGCCTTGCGTAAAGTAAAAGAACATCTTGCCCTTATTCTCTCCCCAGGTGTACCCAATCTCTGGAGTCTTGTAGAAGCCTTGAGCCGATAAGTTGACGCGGTCAAAATAGGCAGCACTAGCTAGCTCCTTCATCGTTGCCCCTGGGCCAAGCTTCTCCCTGTAGGGGGCCAGCCGCTCATTGAGCTGTTTGCAGGCGTTGAAAATGGCATATCCGTTCAAGTCAGAAGACGCTGATGCGGCCGTCGAAGAGGCATTGGCGACTGTATTGGTAGCAGTCTCCGAGATGAAGACATTATCCAGAGGAACCTGGAGCGCTTGCGCAGCAATCTGGGTCATCTTAGTGTGAAGTCCCTGGCCCATTTCAGTACCTCCATGAGCCACCAGGATAGAGCCATCGTGGTAAATGTGCACCAAGGCTCCCGCCTGGTTGAGGAAGAGGGCCGTGAAGGAAATTCCAAATTTGGTAGGAATCAAGGCTATTCCCCTCTTGCGCCACTTGTGACTCTCATTGAATTGGGAAACGGCAACTTTGCGCTCCTCGTAGTTAGACTCTTCCTGTACTTGCTTGTACATGAGTGGGACATGCCAGTCCGTGACGGGCTGATTGAATGGCGTCAACTCCAGGGGCTTGTATAAGTTGATTTCTCGCAGCTTTTCGATGGGAATGCCCAAACGGTCCGCAGACTCTTCCATACAAGTTTCTATAATGAACATTCCCTGGGGGCCACCGAAGCCACGGAATGCCGTGTTAGAGACGGTGTTGGTTCTGCAAATACGGCCACGGATGAAGACGTTGGGGATGCGGTAGCACCCATCAACGTGCGACAATGATCGCTCGAGTACAGCGCCGCTGAGGTCAAAAGTCCAACCGCCATTGTTAAAGACGTCGACATCCAAAGCTTGAATTTTTCCATCCTTGCTGAAGCCTATCTTGTACTTTCCGAGGAAGGGATGCCTTTGGCCCATGGTAACCATGTCCTCTTCTCGAGTCAACATACAGCGAACTGGTCTCTTGGTCTTCTTGGCAGCAAGAGCCACGGCCGAGCTGAGAACGATAGATCGAGTCTCTTTGCCACCGAAACCGCCTCCTAATCTCTTGACACGGACGACGACTTTGTTTGCTGGTACATCACAGATACGAGAAGCGAAAGTTTGACTAGCAGCAAGAAATGTTAGCTATAAAATCAGCTAGAGTTGAAATGAGAGATAGACACTCACGCCTCATTTGGATTCTGTGTACTGGAGAAAATTTCCATCGCCCCGTCTTCTGGACTGGGGACGACTAGGCATGCGTTGGTTTCCAAATAAAAGTGCTCTTGACCACCCATCCGTGCGGTGCCGGTGAAGACATAATCGCAGCCCTTGAAAGCTTCTTCAACATCGCCCGTCTTGATCTCGCGATAGAATGGTTGGAAGCTGTCTTGCTGAATGGCCTCCTCTATCGTTAAAATTGCTGGTAAATCATCGTATTCCACCTTGACGGCTCTGGCCGCTTCTTGAGCCTTGGAAGATGATGTAGCAAGGATCATGGCGATGGGCTGGCCAGCTGTGTGTACTTCACCCTCTGCAAAGAAGAGCTCATCGAAATTGGGTGCTCCAAACCGGTTGGCTGCGTCAGAGGGAACGTCCTCCCTGTCCACATAGTCAACCACGCCGGGCATGTCGAGGGCAGCGGAATAATCGATTGACTTGATCTTCGCATGTGCCCTGGATGATAGAACCCAGCATCCATACAGTTCGTTCTTCAAAGGCGGGATATCGTCGGTATACTGCGCTTCACCAGTCGTTTGTTTCAATGCTGCAGCATGGATGTTCGATTTGCCCGTGACTTCCTTTTCATATGCGACTGCCGCGTTAAGATCGGTCCAGCCAGTCGAAATAGATCGTTCGATTTCATCAACAGCCTGCTTATCAATATGTTCACTTTGCCCGCTGAGGATAGCGAGGACATCGTGATAGAAGCGGTAAAAGAAGCCAAGAGCCAACGCTTTTCGATATGATGCCATGCCGCCGGGAACGCTAAACTGAAGGTCAAAATCATCTCCGAGTGCACTCATGGTTCCCTCGAGCGTCTCTAGCTCGGCGAGACGCTTCCCAATTAAGTACTCTGCTGCAGTCTTTGCCGACACAGTCATGGCAGCCATGCCGCCATAAATGAGATTGCAATCTGTGACAATACCATCATCGTCGACTTTGACTCTTAGAGCCGCGGTAACAATGGCAATGTCGTCGTCTTTTCGTTTTGCCTGCTTGTAAGATCGGTAGAATTCTCCCTTGGCCGCAGTAACGGGAATCCTGAGTGATGCGATGATGGCATCTTGCGCAAGTGCCGTTCTTCGATAACCGGTGAAGAATTGTGACAACGGGATCTCTGTTTCCTTAGCTAATGACTTGGCCACCAACACTGCGTTGGCACCCCATAAAGCTGGATTCAAGTCAGATATAGGTGAGGCGGTAGCCAGATTTCCAGCAGGAGTTCCAACATTTCTGATCTGCCTGCCAGCAAAGTATTTCAATTGCTTGAGGATACCCTTGAACACTTGCGCCCTGTCGTGTCCATATCGTTCGATGGCTTCCTCGCAGATGTGCTCAAAATCGGTCAGAGTAACGTTGCCGCCAATCTCGAGATGATCTTCCTTGAATTCATACTGTCGCAACTCTGGGATGTCGCCGACGTAGACTGACACTGGGTACTGCAGCGCTTTGAACTTGATCTCGATCTGCGTCTCAGTGCTTCCTCCGATAATCTTCGCTTGGGGATGCACACTCTTGATTTGGAGAAGCTGATCCAGAGTGACAGGTCGAAACCACTTCTTCCTTTTATTACCAAAGGCGAGGGCCCGTAGTTCATGCTTCTTCAGAGCTGGGGGGAAGATGAGCTCAGTATCAGGATTGTATTCGATAAACCCTGGAGGAGTAAACCGTTTGATGGGCTGGTCATCATTTAGTTTGTCCATGCAGCAGCCTCCCTCAGGTTTGCCATTTCCATTCTCCATACAACAGCCACCACCGCCGTTAGTTTTGGCCTTGCCACATGAGTTCTCAATGCTAAAGGTGTTGGCTGCGTCGAGGATAGACCTATATCCCGTGCACCGACAGAGGTTACCGTCGAAGGCTTCTTCCACCTCATGTTGCGTGGGCGTCGAATTATTTCGTAACAAGGCATAGAGGCTCATGACAATCCCAGGCGTACAGAAACCGCATTGACTTCCATGAGATTTCGCCACCCTTTCTTGCGTGGGATGCGGTCTCTTTGTGTTGCCAATGCCCTCGATGGTGACAACGTGTTTGCCATCAAGACTGACAAGAGGTGCCAGACAAGCGTTTACACTGGCGTGATAGATTTTCTTGGTGGTGGGATTGTACTGGCTTACAACAATGGTGCAAGCACCACATCCGCCTTCGCCACAACCACTATTAAAGGATATGTCAGCCCGATGTCAATGATGTTTTAAAGAGTCACTTTAAGGTGGGGAAGCAAAAAAGCGATGTTAACTCGTACAGTTTGGTTCCAGTCAGCCCAATTCCTCTCAGGTACTCGAGGACCGTTATCTCAGGATCAATGTCGTCGAGAACGACTTTGGTGCCATTGAGATAGAAGCGAATGGTGTCGTCGAACTTGGCAGTTAGAGCCGCCAGCGAGTCTAACTGCCCGTCCCGTTCGGGGGATATGGCGATGGGCGCCATTGTGAAGGGTTAAAAAGAGAAGAGGAGAGTAGGATAGAAAGAGGACGGCGATAGAGAAGATAAGACTAGGACATAGCAAAGCGAGAGGAAGATGAGATTGAAGACGATGAGAATACAAAGAGATATCCTATGAGTTTATGATAAACTGGCAATTGCAATTCATGCGATCGTCTTTGAAATGTTGTTGATTGGGATGAAACAGCTTCGTCGATTCTGTATGTGCTCACTTCAATGTATGGAAGGTTGGCGTTGCACCAGGTGGCGACAAACATGTAAGTTCCTGGAGGAGGCGGTGGCACCCGAGGACATGTACTATATACTGTGTCGCTGGCCAATTTCAGGTCCCATGGCCACCTCATGGTCGGGGAGAGCTGCCCAACTGCTACCCCATACTACCTCGATGGCTGGTACCCAGTGCCTCCACAGATGCCTGCGCCGCTACTAGCCTAGTGGGTAGATAAGAGTACAGGTAGGGAACAAGGGAATAATCCTCCGAGCCAATAGACGTCCCAACCTTAGCTGGAGGCAACATGTGCGACTGGCCTTGTCCGGGACGTGCGAAAATGGACAAATGGACAGAAGGCCAGCGAAACCATTCCAGGGTTTATACTTTTACTTTGCACTGGGCTGTGCTGACACACCACCCACTTGATCCCTGTTCATTAAATGAGATCCGTTGATGAATCCGTTGGGCGTTATAGACTACCTACTTGGACGTGCCAGTTGACGGACTAGAAACTGTCCGAGGGTCATAATCCGCAGAAACTATGTATCGTAGGTCTACTCCGTACGGAGTACGGAGTATATAGTGGCACATAAGCTTACCTTGAGTAATCAGAATACTTGCATGTGGCGCTACGGAATGCTTAAGAATGACACGCTGTTGTAGCCATTGGAGTTTCTAGTAGCTCGTGTTTTTTTTTTTTTTTTTTTCAAAAATGACTACTAAACTTTAACAAACAATGCTACTTGGCACCTACAGTATACGATGCATAGGGCATATACTGATGTTATTCATTTTATCTAATGAACTGCTTGCTGCATATTTCATCACAACATTAATGACCCATCGAATTATGTCATACGCCGAGGTAGCTGCAATAGGCAAATCAAGTCGTCCTAAACTCGTTCCCGCATCTTCCAGATCGCTGTCACCCCTCATCGACCCCGCTGAGGAAAACCGCGCTTCGGCCGGCTCCGTGACTGACGGACAGCTCCACCTATCGGAAAGTTCCACCGGCGATGTGATTCTGCTGATAAAGACGCTCCGTAATAATCGGTATTACCTAGTCTTATCTAAGGTAGGTACTGATGATATCTAAAGACAAAACGACATAAGAACTAACTAAAGGTATAATCATGTAGAGAACTTTTCGTACAGTACAGTTGTTGGTTACTTGATTTATTGAACCACCTTGTGTCTATCGACAGTGACCTTAGGTACTTGACCCTTCAAAAAAAATATTGGAGGGATCCGAGTTCCTAAAACTGTGTAGTCAGATAGGTTGTTTTTGTTTTATATTTCTGTAAAAATTTCTAGTTGCTGTAGAAATGTCTTTAATAATGTGGTGAGATGAAGATGTTTTACCTTATATAACCTTTGTGTACTATTCGCACAACAGCACTCCGTACCGCAGGAGGAATGTACTGTACTGGCACATTCCCCGCCCTTGATACATACAATGTATACATATCACCACGTCATGCTCATTCGAAGCTCCTCATCGCCGAAATGGCCATCATCTGGACAACTTCATTCTGTCCAACATGTACTCTGCATCGGCCGAGGATCTCATTTCTACCACCACCCAGCTCCAAGTATTCCTTTCCTCCATTACCTCTTCCAGCACGCTATATATAGACTGTGAAGGAAATAATCTCAGCCGACATGGCACCGTCTCCATCGTCACTATCCTCGTTCAACCACAGGGGCTAATTCGCCTAATCGACGTTTTAGCCCTCGGCAAAGCATCCTTTACCACGGCATCGAGAGATGGCAAGACGCTCAAATCCATTCTTGAGAGCCCCTCCCTCACAAAATGTTTCTGGGACGTACGCAACGATGCTGATGCGCTATGGGCACTCTACCAAATTAATCTTGCTGGCGTTATCGACATCCAACTTCTTGAGAATGCATCTCGCGACGGCAACAAGAGGCTTGTCCATGGGTTGGATAAATGCGTCCAGCGCGACTTGAAGCTCGGCTTCATGGAGCTGAATCAATGGATTCGGACCAAAAAGGAGATTAAGAATCTCATGTCCGCCGACATCTTCGCCGTCCGACCAATGGACCTCAAGGCAATCCAGTACTGTGCTAATGATATTATTCACTTGCCAGCCTTGCGTCAAGTGTATTTAACTCGAATCAGTGCCGGTTGGCTGGTCAAGGCGAAAGAGGAGAGTGCACACCGGGTGAGTGAGGCCCATTCTCCCTTGTATGAGTCTCAGTCATCCGCAAAGGCATTAGGACCGTGGCCTCCCCGGACGATGGAACAAATACTCGATGAGATGGAAGATCAGGCAATGGAAGATCGTGCCCGGGACATGTTCGGGTACGAAGATGACGTGGGCTACTATGACATCGAGGATGACTGGAGTGACGGCAAATTAAATTCCCAGGACGCTGATTTCCCCGAGTATTGGGATAGTTGCTGGGATAAAGGTGGTTCATGAGATTCCATAAAGACTAATATATCCTAAGCACTTTACAAAAATCCCCCTTTTATCCCCTCTTGACGCTGTTCCTTCGCCTTCATAACTTAAAAGCCTTATTTATTTTATATACTTCCTCAGCCCTGACTTGTGATAGGCTGGCATTATTTTCATTGGTCTCATCTATAACGCAAGTAGCCTTACTGGTTTTTTTTTTTTTTCAAGCGAATATCTCCTGTTAAACAGCTTGCCCAACCTCTTGCGAATACTAGGCGCCACTATGACCAATCTTCGCATACAACTGCGATTAACAGTGTGCTAATAGAGGACAGCCACTGCAGGCGCAAACGGAGAGTTGAAATGACCCAAAAAGATAAAATAAGCTGGAGTCAACACGGATCGGCGCGGCTGAAGGGGCGTGTAATTTATGTGATATCACAGATTTATAGACTGGATCGTGCCGTACGAAGGTGGGAGCTGGCTGGTATGGCTGAGAAAATAAAATGCTCTATTCAAAAAGAAATCACATCTTTTAACTGCTGATGGAGCGGTACCTATATGCAGCCGCCTCATTGCATTTATTTGACCTTTCATAGGGCGGTTTAAAGTGACGGATAATTGGGTATTGATTCCATCAAGTTGTTACAACCCAACTTGAATACTTTGAGTAAGTGACTATCCAGCACTCCAAGTTCACTACCCGATATCCCCAAATTTGCTCTGAGGGGGAGAAAGAGAAAAAAAGAAGAAAATAGTAAATATACTTTAAGAAAAGCTTGTAATATATAATATGATATTATTATTGTTAGTATATATATATATAAAAAGCAGCAGAAGTAGTTGAAAATAGCAGCAGCTAGCAGATAGTAGGGGAAGATAGCTGATACTAAAAGAAGATAGCAGTTAGTAGCGCGATTAGATAGCAAGAGGTATCAGGAATTAAAAGAAAGTATCAGTGATAGCTAGAAATATCACGGGCGCTAGATAGCCAACATGGGATGCTAGATAGCCACTCCCTACTTTTATTTTTAGATCTAAAGTGACAGTGAAAGAGGATTCTCGCTGCACTATAAATGAAAGCACTAACGAGATGGATGATGCGACTCGAAGGATCAGAGCATGAGCAGGATCTACTTTAATATTTGACAGTACTCATGTGGGTGGTATACTTTTAACCGCTGTTAAGAGTGCGTAATAAGCTCAGGAACTTCTCTCGCATTTAATAACTCATAATGCCATTGATATTCCTATGTGGAATGGAAATCTATTGTACCAACATCTCCCGAGTACTCCGCAAACCCTCCCCCTTTTATACCCCCTCAACGCTGTGCCTTCGCCCCGATAACTTGAAAGCTTTATTTATTTCATATACTTCTTCAGCCCCCGTAATCTGGCCTTCGCCTCTTCCAAGACCGAGTCTTCCTTGCAGACTGCAAACCGCAAGTAATCCTCCGCCATGTGTGCGTTCTCATCCGTGTAGAATTCTGTTGGTGGAATCGCGGCAACGCCAACCTCTTGAATCAAGAACCACGCCAGCTTAAAGTCCCGCGGCCGGCTGGCCACATGCGGCGGGAAGGGGTAGTCTTCTGGCAGCTTGACTTTGTTCATGTTGACAAGAACAAAGTAGCCACCCTCAGGTTCGGAGTAAGGGAGACCAAGCTCGACCCAGATCTCGTTGAAAAGATCCATCTTAGCCTTCATGTCTCGGACGGTCTCGTCCCAGAAACCTTCAGCTTCGGCTTTTTCGAATCCAACGGCGCAAGCTTCCTGTAAGGGTGAGACAGACGAGTAGCAGATCCGCGTGTGTGCCGCAGCGACATATTTGATGAGGTGCTCGGGACCCATCAGCCAGCCTAAGAAATCATGTCAGCGATTAAGAGCACTCGTCAGTATTGACGGTGTGGGCATCATACCGACACGCCAACCGGTGGCATAAAAGTTCTTGCCAGCAGATCCAACCGTAATAGTCAACTGCTCAATTTCAGGGGATAGCGTCGAGATTCTGGTAAATGGCACGTAGAACAGGCGGTCATACACCTCGTCGGAGAGGATGATGATCTCATGCTTCACACACAGGTCGCCAATCTTCTGCAGCTCGTCCTTGGAGTAGACTTTGCCAACAGGATTATCTGCACAGGATATATGTATTAGTAATGCTCATTTGTCTTGAGTTTGCAGGGGCAGACGCACGAGGAGTGTTGAGAACAATCATCTTTGTCTTGGGAGTAATGGCTCTCTCTAGCTCGTCAAAGTCGATGGTCCAGTCGGCTGCCGAGGATGTCTTGACGGCTCCCGTGGCGGGAGGGTGCATAGGCACATAGACAATCTTGCCGCCGGGCATCTCGATGTTGCTGATGTACCTATGCATTGGTGTGAGCAATCTTTGACTATATCACAGATTGAAAGATAACGCATACTGGTCGAAGAAAGGCTCAAAGATGATGACCTCATCACCGGGCTCGATAAAGGCCATGAAGGCACTCAGCATACCTATAATCGCCCGCCACTGTTAGAAACGGTTACTGCAATTTCGAAACACTTGCATTTCGCCCAATTTCATTTCAGTTCAGCTTGGTTGACTCACCCTCATTGGCTCCCGTCGTAATTGTCACCTCAGTCTCGGGGTTAATCTTCCTCCCCCAGAATGGCGAGTAGGCATCGGCAATCGCCTGCCTTAGCCTTGGCCTGCCCCTGGTGGGAGAGTACTGGTTGCATTCCACCCGGTCCAGCGCATCCTTGGCAGCATCGAGAATGAATTTGGGCGGGTTGTAGCCGAAGAAACCCTGCCCCATGTTCACGATTGGCTGTTTGGGCGACGCGGCAGCCGCTTCATTGATGATGGACCTGGCAACTCTCGTCTCAGTATTTGTTTCCCGTCACCACATATGTTTTTACCCATACGTATATGCATGCACATACACGTACGCATAAAGCCCATATTGTCACTCACCACACATCCTGCTTCTGCCCCTCCACCCTCGCCGCGGGCTTTAGCTTCAGACTCCGACTCATAGCGGAATAAGATCTTCTAGCGACCGTTTGTGCCACAGGTCCTCTCCTAGCTGCGAGAACGACTGGGTTTCGAAAAGTAACAAGAGAAGAGGTTCGCAGAGCAGACAAAGACATTGAAACCACTCGCCCGCTTTTTCTTGCTCTCTCAAAAGGGCTAAAGTGGCCGGTGATGCGATTGATATGACCTTGAATTTAAGCGTGGAAAAAAGAGGGTTCAGGCTGGCTTGTCACCACCCCTCCTTTTTGGCTGCGAGATATGTGCCGCCTGTAGCCACAGGTATCACAGGACCGATAACTGAACACTGAATAAAAGGGCAGCGGCTCGGTTAATCTGATCCTCTGCCGATCAAGGTGTACTTTCTCAAAGGGCGAATTTGACAAGATGTTTGCCGGTTGCGACATCGGCTTAAGCAGGGCTACTGAAAGCAGCAGGTCGCTGACTAAGACAGGCCTGCGGGGGCTAGAGGAAGATTAGGAGGATTTAGACGATGGCGTCAAATCCCGTGAGGATTGATTAGCCGGGGACCGGCTTAAAAATTGGAGTCTTGTAATTGTAAGCAAAATTTGAAGTTATCGTCGGATCCTATGTGCATTGGAACGCAAAATAATGTAAATTGTTTGCATCCAGTAGCCTGTGTGAGGGAGCCTATTCCATTTTACACTTTCCTGTACATGTTGCATAGCGGCTGAACTACCCTAATGCTGATGTATAATCACGACAAAAAGCTGTATCAATGATAGCTGTATCCTATTTTTGTATCTCTTTACGTAAAATCCTGTAAATTAATAAACTAAGAACTCATAGATCCCTTAATACTCACTAGATGCTTGATGTTACAATCCAAAGTCTGAAATTAATCCTGTTATTGCTTATCGAGCATGTCACTCAGAATATGACACCATGTAGCCCAATTGGATCAGTTCATCTCATATCATCAAAATCAACCAGCAATTCAGTCTATTCTCACATCAATTTGACTCTTGCCTTAAACATACATCAATCCAGACACCCTTTACCAAAACGAAATGGGCCGAAATTCCTCAGGAGACTTGATTCGTAGCCCCTCCGTGCCAACACTGTCTTCTCCCTTCGCCTCTTCCAGAAGTTCCATTACCACTTGGTAACACTTTTCCGCCGTGATACGCTCTCTGGCTCTCCAAGTGAGCATTCTAAATGTAAGATCGACAAGTCCATTCCCGGGATTCAGCCTTTGAAGTTCTTGCGCGTGGTTGGCGCATCGTTGAGGGTACCTAGCCAATCCAGCCTTGGTCTTTTCACTCTGCGGCCACTGGCCTATCATCCCCAGCAGACTAATTCCGAGAGCCCAAATGTCGTCACTCTTGCCATGGTGCCGGTTATTGGCCGTAATTTCTGGCGACCAAAACTTGTACGTTCCGCCAAGGGGGCCTCGATACTCACCATGGACTTTACAGTCTGCACAATCTGCCAACGCTATGTTGATGGGGCTGAGACCACGAACGAGAATGTTCCTCGGTTTGATATCTGAGTGGAAATAGTTTTGCCCATGCAGATAGACGAGCGCATCAGCTATTTGGCTGGTGGCCAAGAGGATTTCCTCTTTGCCCATGCCGCCAGGAGCGTGGTTGATACGCATTTGGAGTGTTCCTTCGGCACAGAGCTCGGTTACCAGAAGAGTAGCTTCTTCTTTGTCACCTTCTTTATAAAGCTCGACAAACTCCAAGATGTGCCTCTGAGTAAGCAACAAAGAGCGCGGTCAGTTTAGTTCATTGAACATTTCGCTTTTACCGCATATCAAAAAAGGGGGGAGGTGCTGTTTTTCTAGAGAGAACAAGAGCTACTTACGTGAGATAGCTTGCAAAGCATTTTCGTCTCTTTATAGAGCTGACTAAATGAGGTTGATGCTTTTCCTGCCAAAATCTGGCCATCCTCAACCCTCTGGATCTTATAGACGGTGGACCATCCTCCTTGGCCTAGGACACTGCCACGAAGATACTTGTCCGAAGCAAAGGCGCGCTTATGCACGTTTGAATGCACTTCATCTTTTTCAGTCCAGATGTCGAATGAGTCGAGTTTGGAATTCGGACTCGTAACCTGCGAAAACCATGATCCCTCAGTAAAAGTGTCCATGCTGCGAAGGTTGCTGGACACCCTACTCTGCAGGGTGGAAAGAATTTAGGTGTTGATATAAAAGAAGGGGCGAAACAAATCAACTTGAGTTATTAGCACAACGAAAAGGAAGAAGAGGAAGAAGGAGAAGCTTGAATCGCCCAAAGAGTATGTGAGCTGCCGTCATCAATGTTACACGATGTGATGCAGGTGTCGTTGGATGAAAAGCAACAGCAAAGCCTTAGGCAAAAATAAGGAGGAGGAGGAAGAAAATGAGGAAATGCACAGTCAAACTCGAAACAGGTGCAAACGCCTAGGTGAAAACTCCCCTTCCACCCTAAATAGCCCCGCGTGCGGAATGGTCAGATTGACGATCTAGATTTTGGCAATATTCATCTTTTCAATGCTACGTCATGGGATAACCGCTCTCCTGCATCGACATTCTTCTTCAAAGGATGCACGAACAGTTATACTGATCGCCGGCGCTGCAGACGAAGCGGCCTGGCAACAGAGCATTGCAATCAAGCGTGCAGAAGCTGACTTCAACGTTTCTCTGTTACCCTTTCCCAAGTCAGAATAGAATCAATAGTCAGGCAGAGACCTTCAAACCTACGGCGTTCAACCGATTGATCAGCCAACCGCTTACTTAAGGATAGCCCTGAGATCCGTACTCCAAAGACAATGGAAACAGGACCTAACGCCACCCCAGTCGAGCGCCGCCTCGTGCATATGATGAATCAATTTCACCAAATGAGATTCGAGAAACGAAGTCCCGCTGCCGATTCATTCTCTATATCGTTACAGCTCAGAAACATGGTATTGGACAGCCCAGAGGAATATGAACGTATTATTGTGGCTTGGGAAGCATATAGACACTACTTATTACTACTATCTTCTCTTAATATATCTTTTAATATCTATTATTTACAGCTACTTTTTACTAATTTCTGCTTGGTAAAAGTAGTCACGCAGCCAGCGGTACAAATTGCCATGGGCCCGGTGATTGACTGCCAGCGAGTAGTCAAGCTAACCATCTTGCAACGTGGCAGCTACAATCTCGACCTATCGTCAAGATTATTAAATGTGTATAAATCGTCATCACAATCAGGGCTCATTGACTGAAATGGTCGCTGATGTAAAGTTCTCTGAGCCAGACAATCATGGCAGACAGCATGGTCGCCATGACTGGGGCATAAAGCAGACTTCCGAGCCGCAACAAATATTTGATGAATCTGAAAGGGTGAACAAATTCTGCCAGCCTCATAATTTCTACCCATTTGATTCATTGCGGGAAATACACTAGACATTTTGCTAGCGAAACAAACGGCACAGGTCGAATGGTTTGAGCATTATTGCACCAATAGGCAATGGCGAGCTCCATCTGAAAATTTTCGTCCTGGACGATATCAAGCTAAAGGTGCATGGCAAGTAGTAATGTCCGCAGCGTTAATGCATCTTTCTTATATAGGCGCCCAAATGCACAAAGCAATGCTAAGAGTTCCTCTGGATACTCTAAAATCTCTATCAAAAGGGCCTTATAGACAAAATCAGAGGGTTGAGTAATCTGGGGCCTTGTGAGATCATTGAAAACCGCTGAGGTGGGCCTCAACTTTGGTGTTAATCTCAGAAATGAGTGTACAATAGTTTTTAAGGAGGGGTCATGAATGTCTTGAACTCGCTTTCCCATGCGTGGACTCGAACGATCAGCTTGTCTGGTATCAAGTCATGAAGACGGTGTACGGCGCCAATCACCTGAGCGTTCTGTGGAGCTGTCCAGACTTTGTTGGTGCATTTTCCCGTTGGTGCATCCGAGTTTCGATCTCATCCCATGACATGTAACATGAATGGTCCTCTTCATCGCGCATCTCGGATGTGTTTGGCGCGGTCTCTCACAGGGCGACTGTCAAATGGCTTAATCTACTTCGACACATCTAGCTTCTTGAACCACACCGTCTTCTAGGTCATCGATAGCTTCCACAATCTCACTAGAATCACTACTGTCTGAGTCGTAGATGAATTCCTCGCTCTTAAACGCCTCTTCTTTGCGGCTCTTCACCCCAGCCTTTGCTCGTCCTTATCGTAGGGACAGATGCGCACGAAGGTAGATAGCAAGAGGTAGCGGGAATCAGAAGAAAGTAGCAGGCTAACTTGCTCTTGTATCTCCTGAGCCGAAGCTTCAGAGTCCAACAGTTAGTGCGGTTCCTTTTGAGCGTTGGTTTGAGAGTTCAAACCTACTTTCATTCACCGGAGAAGGCTGTGTTTTCTTTGTGCGGTAAATATCGGCTTGTATTCAGCATCATCGCCTACAACTGCCATGGGTCTGAATTGTTTTGAATCGTCAATAGAAAGGGAATCCCACAAATGATCGCAGTCTGGCAAGTCCTTTATTTATGCCTAGGCAGCAAACAGAAGTCGCAGAATTCATCCCAGCCGTAGACTTTAACAATGGCATTTCGTGTCTTGAGGCACTCGTGGAGGTTTGCCAAGGTGCCAGCTTCTTTCCATAAAGAATCCCTTCGTATCCAACAATTACTGTAAGTACTTGGGCGCGGGTCATCATCACAGCGAGACGTTCATCTTCCACGAGGAAGTCGGCCTTCTCTGTTCTGACAAGGTCATAGATAATTATCTCAGCCTGATGACCTGGTGAGTCATCTATAGTTCGTACAGATACAAGACCAGGTGGAACCTCGGCGGCAGGAAGTTCTGCAAGCTTCTCTTCCAGCAGTCGTTCTGTTCACTGTTGCCGGTGACGACGAGGATGCGGCCCCAAGTACCACAGCTTCTCTCCTGAGATTTGATAAAACTTAGTGTCAGCTGTAGTATTAAAGAGGAAGTAGCAGCAAGTAGCTGCAAATAGCTGCAAGCAGCAGATACTGAAAGAAGATAGCACATACCGAAGAAGATAGCAAGAGGAAGCGGGGATTAGAAGAAAATAGCAGAGATAGCTAGAAATATCAAGGGTGCTGGATAGCCAACTTGGGATGCTGAATAGCCGCTCATTTCTTTTTGTCAGATGTTTGTCAGTTGTTAAGTCGGAAGATGCCTCAGCCCGGGTCATGAGTGATTCCATTGTCAAACACGAATCACGTGCAACATATGTCAAAGGGATCACGTCAAAAAATGAAAGCTCCTGAAGGTATAAATACTTCCCCGGGTTCATAATCAGTTGTTTAGTTGCTGTATTGACTAAAGCAAAAGACCGAAAGAACAACTAAACTAGCTACAGAGGAAAGTCTCAATCTTTTATCACAATAAAACCATCAGTGAATTAACCGGCGGTGAATGAGCCTTCAGTGAATAACTCAGCCAGGATGACTCACTGGTGCCAAGGTGTGAGCCTGCATCGCCGGTCAACGGGTGCCAGTCATCCATGACGGATACCAACACGCCAGACGTTATTACGACAAGCAGCTCCCAGAAAGCTCAGCGGAAATGACCTCCTTTGACAATGTGTGAGAAGTATTTCCGAATGGTACCATCAAGGCCAAAGCCTATATCATGAAGAAATTAAGAACACTCGAAAAGAGCAGAAGGTATCCAAAGTCGTCACCGGCCGGAAAGCTGCATAAGCCAAAATGCGTGACCTTGACAAGCATTATCGACGAGCCGTGAGTCCTAACGATCAGAAGAAACCTGATCAGCGTGTTCCCTGTGGCATTCCCACAGAAACACTAATCACTAATTCAGTCAGCGTTGGGTGAATCGGTCGAAACAGTTACACAGTTACTCTCCCCCAGACAAGGCCTGGCCAGCCTCAAGGGCACGCAGACGAACATACTCTTCTGACCTATCTCGTGCTCGGGTTCTTGAAAGCCCACTACAGCTTGGGAGATGTATCAGCATTCCTACGACCTCAGCAAGAACAATTACCACAATGACTGGACCATCTCCTGGTTTCAATATGCCTGGAGCGCTCAATAGCCAACACCCGATATGCTTTGGCTTTCGTTACATGTAACGCTCCTAATTGCACCGTACCAGGTACATTCTACGAGACTCACTTCGACAGATAGCAAAGCTCGGCATCTTCAGTGTCTAATCAAATATCAACTTATGACATACCACGGCGTCGGAGTGCTCGCTTGAACCAGTCTCGCTCGAAAACCTTGCTGAAGTTCAGAATGATCAGCGTCTTGTCTCTCCGCCCCAAGAGCGCCGCCTGAGTGTTTGTCTAATCCCAATTTCTCCCAAGAGCGTGGTCGCATATCAAGACAGTAAGTTTTTACCTCCTAACATCGAAATGTCGATACAGTAGTGAATTAAGCTCCGCTGTAGCAATGTTATCACCACTCGCCTCTAAAGCATCAATACATCGACCATCCAAGCCCCATTCCATTCAAAAGCTTTGCCAACGAGAGCAAAGTTGATACTCAGGCCTTTGATGAGTTCATATTGAAGGGAAGCAACTGCGAACCCCGTATTAGATGGAACGAGACATGGTGCTCACCCGCCACTGAACAACGAAGAGAATATCAGTCCTTTTGAAGAGTTTACACCAGTGCAAACTCATAGCAGTGCCTTCTTATAGACATCATTTCTTTCTACATCTCCACTGCTTTCTCCTACTACCTGATACTTTCCGCCATCTCTTTCTACTCTCTGCTACCTCTTATTACTTTCTTCTAGTCTATACAAATATATTGCATTACCATCTAATATACTTAGAAGCCCATTCTCACGACCGAAATGAATGGGATGCCGTATACAATACTTGTTCAAATACCTCTCAAGTATCTCAAAACCATCAGTAGAAAGAAGTGTTGAAATGTCATCTCATTTACAGAAAATACTTATTTAACAGCATCATGTCCAAGACATCGCCAAACAAAGTTCAAGTTAACGAAATGCCATTTGTCGTGTGACTACCCGCGATATGTTATATAATAATACACTTTACGTCGTCGAATTTCTTCCCTCCTCCTCCCCAATTGCATAGGGAAGCAAATACCAAAAGCCGCAAGAATCATCAAAAAATTCCATCCTCGTCCACATTCAACATAGCGATGCCACCTAAGTCTAGACTTGAGCCTTGAAACCAATCGCCAAATACTCCCGTTCCAATGCCAGACGGCAAATTCCAACAAACACAAAAACCCCAAGGGATGCAAAAGTCTCCCTCCAAAAAAAAAAAAAAAAAAAAAAAAAAAAGCTTCCATCGACCATGTCGTAAAGACGAAGTCATGTAACCTTGACGAGTCATGATGTATCTGACCAAACTATGCCCCCCAGGTAAAATAAAATAAAAAGCAAAGAAGAAAACTGTTGTACATGCGTACGGAAAGTAGCATTCTGGGTATGCCTGTAAAGAAAAAATGAAACTTAGACTTTTTTCAGCTTGTACTTCGTCGCTGAGAAGCTCTCCTCAAGTTCTCCATCATCCGCTCGACAAATTCCATGGATTCGCAGCCTGGAACGTCTGGGAATCCCTCAGGTTGATGATGCATCGCGGTTTGTGCAAGACGGGGCTGAGGGGGTTGATCAGCCTCAGTCTGTTGATTAGTCGTAAAAGTCGGCGCTGCTAAGGCCGTAGACATTTTTATATCTGGAATTACATTATGATTGGCGCTAATTGGGATTTCAATACTCGGCGTTACGACTTCTTGTGGAATATCTGCCGGTCCCTTGGGCGTAATAACATTGAGCATCTGGTCTCCCAAAAGGGGTGGCTCATTTGTCTGCTGTAAATTCGATGATTCAGCTCTCGCTGGTAAAGGTGTAGGCGCTGCTGTACTTTCTTGAAGCGGCATGGAAAATTTGGGGAGTGGCACCGGAGTGGTGGATATCCTTTGCGGCTGTTGTGATGATTTGGACGTTGACCCTACAGGCGTTGCTGACCCATGGACAGATGTTGATGGTGAGGATGGCACAGCTGTTTTAGCGCTGGGAGAACCGGCCTGGGGACTCGACGGCTGAAGTGGCGAGGGCTTGGAAGAGGAGTGCGTAGGGGTGCCGGGCGACGAGGTCATGGCGGCCAAGAAGTTTGCTGGTAAAGGCACTGGAGACTGTTTAGACGGAACCTGCATTGCGGATTTAGTCGATTTCAGAGAAAGACTGATAGCTGCGGGTAAGCCAACCTTGTACGACTTGGATGCGGGGGTTGGCTTGGGCTTGTTAGGTTGCTGAACCATATTCCTATACTGAGCCTTAATGGCAGGATGATATTGGTGGCTGGCGGTCCCTAGTATTGGTGGAGGAAGCGAAGTGGTCGCCTGCTGCGCCAATACCCCTGACTGCTGTGTTGTGGAGATTGCCGTTACTCCGGATGAGATAGCTGTTGGAGGCGGGGCCTCATACGGTCTCGCGGGGCTAACCGGGGACATTGCTGTCAAGGACGCTCGGCGGAGGAGATCATTTTGATTTGCTAGCAGGTGTGCTCTCAAATCGCCTTCGTAGCCGTTGGTAAACCCGCCCCACGGCGAATAAGGGGTTCGATACTTCGATGCATCCCTTTGAGGCTGGTTAATTAAAACTATCATAGAACGCCCACTGGAAGGGAGACTTGCCTATTATGATTCACTTGGAAAAAGGGATACTTTTGGTACACTGACGAATGAACCTGCCAAGTGGGCTTGCTGTAATGCTGCGAAACCTGTGCAGGTGGAGCGGCCCTTTGGCTTGTAGGAGCTACAAATGGCCCTCCTACTGATGACGTTGGGAGAGATGATGATTGTTGTAGTGGCGGTGGTGGCGGCGCTGTGTAAGCTGTGTGAGCTGTGTGAGCTGTGTGAGCCTGGTGCGTGCCAGTTGCTCCAACGGTATGGTCAAATCGCTGCACTGCATACGGTTGATACTGCTGGAGGGAGGGAGGAGTAGCGTTAGCCCCTTGAAATGAGTGAGTACCGGGATGATAGTGATTTGATGGCGCAGAAGTTCTTGGCTGATAGACGTATGGCTTTTCTAAGCCCGCAGTGCCCATGTGCATCGCCGTGTGGCCCGCAGCGGCAGGGCCATAAAGCCCATAGGCTCTCTGTTGATATACCTGTCGCACGGACACGGGCTTGGGGGGCTTTGGAAGCGTATCCAAGAAATTGCTCTTGGTATTGTACCGTGGCTTCGTTGGGTGCTCGGTATACTGCGCCCTGGCTTCAGTCGATGTCTTTCCGAGATAGTACCAGATCTGATCTTGCTTAGTAAAGTCGACCTTTGCCTGCTGCTTGTTGGTGACTTCGCCGGTGTGGAACTCCGCCCAGGAAAATCCTCCTTCGACAAAGGTATCGTCTTTTCGTGGCTTGTCGTCACCGTGTTGGCGCTTGGCGTTAAGTTTATCCTTTGCCTTTTGAGAAGATGGCAGCGGGATGGCATTTGCTGACGCCTTGGGCAAGTGATAGTCGGACGAATCTGGAAGCAGCAGCCATTTCCACTCAACTTCCATCCGATCCCCGTTTGGAAGAATGTCAACCAGTAGCATTCGCTCGTCTGGCCGATTGTCCACCACAATTCCAGCAAATATTTCGCCCTTGTGATATTGCAGCTGGCAGATCTCTCCTTTCTGAAGGGCCTCTGCGGCTTTCAAGATGTGAGAGTCTTCTTCCAAGGCGTCGCCATCCAGCTTCTTATCGCGCTTGGTGCGGTGGAAGCGACAGCTAAACTCAAAAGCCTGTTCTTTATATTCTTTCCCATCCTCGCCAAAGACTGGAACCTCTTGCTCTTCCGTAAACGCTCCAGCAGCTGCGGCGCATGTCGCGTGGTATGCCCTCGTGCATTTCTTTTGAGAACATTGGAAGCATGCCCCACGTTTTGATCGACAGAACAGGCATTTGAGATCCAGCCGATCCTTGTGTATGGCGGAAGCATTGTAGACGATCTCTTTGCCATCAACTGTATCGATGTATGTCTCGGGAATATAGAGCGCACAGAGGCGATGGGCTTTCCTACCGTCATCCGTAGGTAGAAACTCCAGACTTGGGATGTCGTTGGGGCACAGGCAACAGGGTGGTTCGGCTTTGACCTTGAGTCGCAACCTAATCTTCTTGATCTTGACCTTGGCTCCCTTATCCGCCCGGCCGCGCTTCCTTTTGCGACTTGCGTCTCTGAATTTCACAGCGTGGCCACCAGGAGGAGTGGGCAGTCCGGAGAGCTCATCGTCATCTTCATCGTCATCTTCATCCTCGTCGTCCTCTGTCT
This sequence comes from Trichoderma polysporum, assembly GCA_030278935.1. NCBI lineage: Eukaryota > Fungi > Ascomycota > Sordariomycetes > Hypocreales > Hypocreaceae > Trichoderma > Trichoderma polysporum. The sequence goes on from JARFTM010000008.1 coordinate 219,291, forward strand.
CTTCGTATTCAGTCTCTTCTCCGCGCAGCTTCCGCTCAATCTCATAGACGTTAACCCATACGCTATCCTGAGCTTGGGCGCATTCGCATTTCTTGGCGATTTTACCCATGTCAAGCCAGGAATCGAGAGCAAAGTTTACTGCTTCGGCGCAGTTGTATCCTAGATTATAGCCGGAATGGTATCCATAGGGGTACGTGACGACGAATTCGCCAGGATAAGAGACAACTTTGTTAACTTTGATGCCGTAGTTCTGTTGTAGGTGTTGCGGCGAAATAAGGAAAGCCTTGTGTCTAAGGAATTGGTCACAGGCTTTGGCATCAGCGGGCCAGATGCTCTTCATGGCAGTCTCAAATCTTCGAGCGTCGGCCTGAGAAATGCTATACCATTGTTTCGGAGCGCCAAAATGAAGGAAATTGATGCTGTACAAATCGACATCCTCGAGATGCCATGCAAACGTCGCCTTCCACATTCCAAGATAGAGATACGCGGTATTGACGCCAGGAACTTTTGTGCCAAGAACATCCAGGAGATTTGGTAGCTTGTTGAGGTTCCAGTTTTCAGTCTTTTCGTCAAAGAGCGTGCCCATCAGGTCAGCACCATATAACGGTTGAGCATAAGTCAGAGTTTTCCAATAGACTCGTTCTAGTTCTTCGCAGCGCTCAGGCGTATAATCTGAAATATCCATCCGGTAGTCAAAATCTTTGAACGCTGCCTCGTCAATGACTGCAGACCCTTCTCGGCGACTGTATTTCCGGCGCGCTGAGGTCGATTGGATCTTTGGCTTGGCAGATGGTTTAATCCCACCCATTCTGCGGACCGTGGGTTGATGATCGTCTTCGTGGTCCACCTCAGTGCCCAGTTCCTTTATTGATTCAACAGAGTCCATCACTTCGTCTTCTGCACCTTCAGCGTCAACCTTTGGCGATACCGGGGTCATAGGTCGGCTCTCCTCATTTCGTTTCACCCTGCCCTTGTTCTTTGGTGGCCGTCCTCTTCCCCGGGCCTTTTGGGTAGTAGTGGAATTCGCAGCCTTGGGAGCAGCAGGACGAGCTCGTGCGGGTTTGGGTTTGTCTGCATTTGCACGCCTCTCTCCGCGCCGAGCAGGAGGCTGGTGCTCGCTTTGTTCGCAAAGTTGTTTCCATTGCGGTATGTTATAAGACCGTCCGTGGAGGATGTTGACTTGGCGGTATGTGCCGTTGGACCCCATGATATCCTGTTTGATTGGCTCGCGGACTCGGACTTGTTTTACGAGATCGTCCAGAGGTGGCTGTGCATCCAACCATTCCTTTGGTGGGATAACCTTAATAATACCAGACTTCATTCCATAACTGTCAACTTTTGTCATCTGTTTGGCCAAGGCTCGGCGGTTAGTGGACAAGAACAATTAAGACTCGAATGGCTACCGACATACGAATCGCTTGAAATCTTTAAACTGGTCCATCGTCGGTTTGAACACGGGCACATTGCCGGACGACCAGTGGTCCGGCAGGACTTCGCCAATATCGTCCTCTTCAGCAGCGAGATCCGGGGGTAACATCGGCGCATCTTCCAGCGGAGGCTCGTCCTCGAGGTCGCTCAGCTCCGAATCGCTGGACTCCGACTTGCCCGCATCGTTACTATCCGGCGGCGAGTGCAAGAAGGCGGGCTGCAAGGGCAGTTTCGCACATTCGATCTGGTCGTCGATCCTATCCCGCGTCTCAACAGGGAGAGGCACTGGGACGGTGGCGTCGTCGGTTGACATGGCGGGCGATTTCAGCACGCAGCATGCGGCTGGGCCATCGAGCGACCGGCAGATGTCGAGCGCAGATGCTATGCGACCAAGGAGAAGGATCTAGTATTATTTTTTTCCGTCTTGGTTTCGTAGGGCGGCGCGCAACGTTTGAGATGATCGGTATGGGTGTGCGCGAGATGCTGTGGTGCGTGGGACAGGGAGTGCGTCGCCCACTGAACTCATAGCCGTCGATGAAGCGGAGAAATTCTTAGCGGCTGCCGAAAGGTTACTACAGCACTACCAGTGGCGGCAAAGTACTTGTAGAAAATGCTAGCTGCACTAATCGCTGAAACACGCTGTGCAGTGAGTGGGTGCAGGCCCTGTATGTAAGCGTTCAGTGGGCTCATAACACCTGAGCGTCAGGCCATTCCAACAAAGCGCTACCTATGCATGCACTGAGCAGGGATAAGGCGGAGGGATTGAGAACATGGAAGTACAAGTATGTTGTCTGTGCATCCAGCCATCCGCTCGCGTATATCCTTTGTCTCCACGGAGCACCCAATCTGGGACAAGATCTATCTTTGTGCTACTACTAATCATTTGATGTAACACTTTCAACAATTTTTTTTGGACTCCGAGAGTAAGCAGAGCCTCTTTTACAGCACAGAGAGCAGCATCCAAGGGAGCAATTCAGAGCACGTGGCGCTAGACCGTCGCTTTTTGTCCGTCCAGATCAGCTGAATCCAATGGCTCCGGGCCTTCTAATGCAAGGGAAAAGCCAAATATGTCCAAATAAGTGGGCCCGAATCTGTGCCCCCACACAAACGAAAAGTTGCAAGATTGATCATTTCTCGCTGCATCCCAATAATGATAAGGTCCTTTACTTACTGCATTGGCCTGCAGCTAATACCGTAGTATTGCATGTTGCTTTGAGTCCAAGTGCTTTAGCACCCATGATGTTTCTACTTCAGCTACTGCGCACCTTTCCAGCTATCCTCTTCTAGTATTAAAAAAAGGGAAATACTGCATTATGTTTTTTTAAATTTTGTTATGTTTTATTTTTATAACGATGGATAGCCATTCCCAATAGCCAAGGCCATTCTTAAGAACCGCTGATAGGTAGGAAAATTTGACGTGATAAGTAGATACCTAGGTAGTATCTTAGCAGCAGCCATTCATCAGGACTGAGGCTATTTATTGCCAATGAAATACATAAGAACCCGACCCGATTCGATACGGGACATTGAAAGAAAGGGAGGCTAAAGCATTGTACAGTCAGTACTACTGTCGTGCTGGTTCTCAATACAGGTACGGAGTGCGCAGGAATGCGCAGCACGCTTGTCCGAATTTGGGAATTTTTATAAATTGATAAGATCCGAATCTGTATGTAAATATTGACTGAAATCGGGGAGATGCTCCTCAGCCACACTGATTGACCAGGATATAAGGCGAATCATGTGGCTGTCTCTATCGTCGAGTATTAGCCCTACTTTATTTCCATTAGAGGATGTAACTAATGAATGCTTCGATGTCTACGGAGTACTATCTCGGTTAATGTATTTCCTATTCCTCTTCTCATAACAGCAAACTAGATGGACGATACTTCTTTGATGCCTTACGCTAAGTGCTACTGCTAGGCGGGCACCGACTTCATTGCGCAACAGGAAGAAGTCAGCCCTACAGTATAAGCTCACAGAACCAGCAAGGCGAACCGCGCGCCACTATTGCACAAACTGAAGCAAATGGAGCTGGGCACCACTGCGACGACCACTCTCAATGGCATTAACGCGTACAAGGCCCAGGTAAACCCACCACCCAGACAGCAAGCCCAGCAAGATAAAGGTGATCTTTAAGGGTCAGGGCAGACGCGGCGTCGATGCACAGTTCCACTAGAGAATAGACGATGAGTTCAGAGAGATAGACGAAGTCAAGAGAGCAATTGCCAAAAAGATCGACAAGGTTAACAAACAAGTTGCAAAATGTTCACCAGCAGTCAACAAAAAGATGAAGAAGGCCTTTCCACTAATACTATGTTCTACTTGCAGGCAGAGCACTGACTCAACATCCATTGGAGCATTTTGTGATAAGACCGGCATTCTGAAAAGAGAATTGTCGCAACGAAGGCATCGCAAAGTTACTACTCCCAGGAGGACACAAGCAGCGAAAAGAGCAACAAAAGGTTTCAGGGGAAGTCAAACACCCGCTAGCATGATCAGAATGCTCACTTTGTGATTTAAAGTCTACTTTATTTATTTTGATAAAACATGTACTTATTCCAATAGGATATGCCTCTGAATGGCTTGGGAAACAGTCCAAATAAACACTTACAACAGGCTGCAAAAAAATCCCAAAAAATCAAGATTAGGTCCCGGAGGGAGTCGAACCCTCGCTGGCGGAATCAGAATCCGCAGTCATGACCGTTAGACCACGCGACCAATCATTTGCCGAAACGGTGATCCGCTTCTTGTGGCGATGGTTGCAGCGATCTTATCGTTAATCATGAATGTTTGGGATGTGGGCTGGGTGGGGCCTTTTGTAGGTTACTTGTTTGTGGTGCTCAATATTAAGGTAAGTAAGGGTAGGGAGATTAATCATGAGCTTCTTTTCTGCCAAAGCACAATACTATATATTGTTAAAGAGTTAATGGCGCTGTTTGGAGGAGATGGCGATTCCACAGTGAAACTTGCGCACGCTTCTCATAGCAAACACGGACATATACCTCTGAGGTACCTACCGATTTCACTTACACCCAAGTACATTTCAAGCTTGCCTGATAATGAACATATAATTCTAGAACGGCATTTCCACTCGTAACTATTAATTTTCTATAATTCAAAATTTATTTTTATCTAACCTATTCAAATTGAAAGGAATGGGATAGCTCTAATTTTTCCTAGCTTAAATCTTGACGTCACTAAAGGGAGACTCGACGCCCACTTCCACTTCTCGTCATGGGCGTCAAAGTTGAACTTACTACTCCACAATCCCCGAGCTTGGCCGCAAGCATCCAAAAATCCTCTCCTCGATATACACGCATTCAAAGCCAGCAGGACTACAGAATCTGAGACTTAGCGATAAACAAACCCTCAGCCAAACCTCCCCGGCTCCGACTTCATTCTGCATCAAGTACTTGCTAAGGCCCCGCACCTCCATCAGCCATATCTAGACCTTGTCTGCGGTCCTGTACGAAGTATCGTCTGCCAGTATGCACGAGATCCAGCCACCCGCCAAGAGGGGCGGACGGTGCCGCAAAAGCTGCTCTGGGATTCGCCGTGCGCAGTCGAAGAGTGGGTGCTGGCTTCAGCTCTAAGCTTGTTTGTACCGCATCGTGGCAGAGAGAGCTCCATTAGCCTCATGCGGGTTGACGAGTGATAGGTATGCTATTTAGTCTTCCTTCAGGCGCGCTCGGTAATATGCATCAGTTCTTACTACACCATTCGATGGGTGGCTGAACTGCTTGTCGCTACGAATGGGGACTGGAATTCCAAGCTCTTCTGCGGCCGGAGTCGCTGGCCATCTTCTCGCCTAGATATCTTTTCCCACCCCATGTCCCATAGCTAGATTTGTTCTGTTTAACATGGGATCTTTCTGTTTCTTCATCATTCATATCACACACTCTCTTCTAGTCTAGAAGCAGCTTCTTCTTGCGCTGTTTTATCCTATCTTTTACTGAGACCCATTTGATCAGGCTACGCTTTCGCTTAATGACGTAGAGCTACCTATCCGGCAACACAACAACAACATGGCCTCTTCCTCAAGTCACAGCCTCCTTTGGCATCTTCAAGCGCCAATGCTGTCGATTTTGCTATCGATCGCGCTGCTGAGTCTTGGTATCTCGGCGCAATCTAGCGATAATCTCAACGCCAAAGTCTGGGCGGTTGTTGCATACATCAACCATGGAGAAAAGACTCCTACTTTTGGAGGATTAGACAATGTCCTCACGCCATTGGGAGCCCGACAAATGTGGAGGCAGGGGAGCGCCTTTCGAAATCGCTACTTGGGCAGCCGTAATTCCACTACTTTTTCAAACACTACGGGGAATACAAAGATTCAGGGCATATCTACAGACGCCATCAATAATGATCAACTCACCATTTTATCGCGGACAGAAGAATGGATCGCCGGGGGTGCCATGGCTTTCCTTCAGGGTTTATACCCCCCAAATGCAAACTCTTTCAACCGCCTTGCCGGGGGTAAAGAGATGGCCCAAGATGCTTTCTCCGGTCCAGATCTGATAGATTATCCATTAGGGGGGTATCAGTATCCCAATATTGAGACTCTGTCTATGACGGACTCAGCCTCAGTTGCGTAAGTTGGCTCAGTTTATGAAGATATCATCATCCTCGATCTTATACGCTGACCTGATACTGAACATGTAGCGTCCAAGGTACCATCGGATGCTGGGACTGGGATAGCAACGTAAACGCGATAAAGCAAGATGATCCTTTCGGGCGCTTTAGGTCAACTCAAAGTCTCTATAAGTCTCTCTTTGCAGGCCCCCCTCTCAAAGGTACCATATCCAATGGCTTAGTGAGTTATTGGAATGCTCATGAAATATACGAATATGTCAACTACATGAATACTCACAATAAATCGGTCAACGCTGGCTTGGGACTCGCCAACAACACCATTGCTGAGCTCAGAGCCAATGCTTTCGAACTAGAGCGTGCTAAGAATGGCGACAGCTTAAGAAATAATCCAAAATTCGCTTACAACAACATCTCTAGCATTGCCGGCCAAACTCTTGCCAAGCAAATCGCAAGTTCGCTCAGTGCCGCTACTCAAGGAACTGGTAGCAAGCTAACTCTAATGTTTGGCTCGTTTGAGCCCATGTTGGCTTTCTTTTCTCTCATGGGCCTCTATTCCACGGAAAATCTGCTTTCTGGTCCATTTTCCACTCTTCCGAATCCTGGCTCGGCCATGATCTTTGAATTGATCGGCCAAGATTCTGGCGACGTATCCGCAATGCCGTCGCCTCAGGAGTTCATGCTTCGGTTCACATATCGAGCCAATGCCGATGTTGGCGAACCGTTTTCAGCCTATCCCCTCTTCCCTTCAGACTCTAATAGCCAGACTATCCCTTATACATCATTCCTAGGCCAGCTTCAACGATACGCAAAAGACTCCTTGCAGTGGTGCAGAGCTTGCCGAGCAATATTTGCTCCTTGGTGTAACACAAGCGCTTCTGCGTCTCCTTCGGATCCTCCCTCTGAGTGTAAAGATCCATCCGTGAGTGCGCCTATTGCCGGCGTCATCGGTGCTATGGTGACATTGGCCGTAGCTGGTCTTGCTGCGCTCGCTCTCTATATGTTTGGAGTGTGTACCTTTGGACGCCGTCTCAAGTCCAACTTGCGAAGCGGCTCCCCAGGCGGCTTCAAGGGAGCAGGCAAAAAAGCTAGTGATGTTGATATCACAGTCACGAAGCGCGGAATGGAGCATGAGAGGATAGGCAGTTGGGAATTAAGAGACGGATCGGGTGAGCCCCCAGTAGGATCTGCTGGCATAGTGACAACCAACTTGGGAAGAGATTCATCCAGCCCGCAGCATTTCGGCGAGGAGGACGACATTAGTATAACAGAAGCACAGCCGGTGAAAATTCGCGAGGCCGTTTAAACAATACCATGAGATGGGATGTTTCGAAACTCGGTACACTGTATCCAACATTTTGCTTCATTAACATGTTGTCAGATTAGGTAATATTATCCGTCGGGCCAAGGGACAACCCAAGGGGGGGTTTTCTTTCCCTCTAAAAATAATTCTTGTCACTTTCGTTATGCCGCAGTAAGGATTTTGGACGTCGTCTTCCCCAAACGCTCTGTATGTTATTACCGTAGCGTGCCAAAAATGAAACTCTGACTTCAAAGACTAGTGCAGGATCAGCACGTCAGTGAGTCAACGCCGTGACATGCAGCTGCAGTAGCTGTTATGTGGAACAGCTCTCCACAATAGCGCGGCACTACTTATCCCGCGATCATTGTCAGCGTAGTTGATAGTATCTATCTCGTCGGACGATGGCCACAGCATGCGTCTGCCTCGACATGTTAGGGGCCACGGCAGCCAGCTCGCTTCATTTACTCTGCATTCTCAACGCGACATAGTAAGCGGAAAGATCAGGCGCCTCCCACGCGGTGACTTTGAGAACCTAAAGGCCGTTTCAAACTTCAGCCTGCGTACAAGAGTCTCTGAGCTGCAGTTGCATCTACTCTTCTCGCGCAAGAAGCCCGTCAAGCGTCGCGCTTACAAATTCCCGCCGTCGTTCATGGATAACACCAATCTCTCACATCCACCTGAGAAGCCCCTTGGCGTCTCAGAAGAAAAACGATTTGTCTACAAGCCTCTTAGGGACAGCCAGTGCGTTCGTTTTCTCACTCTTCAGCCGGGCTCCGGCTCTGACCCCCTGGTCGGGAGCCTCCAAGTCGGGAGTCTTGACTCGGCGGACATCGAACAGCTTCCCTCCTATGAAGCTATATCGTACGTCTGGGGCACCGGTGGCCGGCAGTTCAAGCTCATATGCGATGGTGATGCCCTCCCTCTCACGCAGAGCATTCACGATGCGCTAAGTCGTGTTCGGTTGCCGGATCGGCCTAGAAGGTTGTGGGCCGATCAAGTATGTATCAACCAAAATGACATCTCAGAGAGATCACAACAGGTGAAACTTATGAACGCAGTATACAAAAATTCCACGAAGGTACTTGTATGGCTGGGACGAGATTCTGAAGGCGTTGCGGCGGATGCAATACGGATGGTGCATTCTTTATTCGAAGTATTTAAGGATGATAAAGCCCATGAAGAGTTCAAAGTCGCCCATGAAGAAAACCTGTCGATGCAGAGCCCGGAGCCTTGGATCCCTCTAGCGAAGCTGACAAAGTTGCCTTGGGTAAGTATATGACATCTCTTTGCTGAAGATTACATACTTTGATGCTATTTGATCCTAGAATAAGATGATCTTCTGACACTGCGGAATAAGTTTCAACGAATATGGATTGTTCAAGAGATCGGAACTACTTCCCCCGCAGTTCTTCACTGGGGCGATCAAGAGATGGATTGGGATTTACTCTCCTTCGTCGCCGGAATCCTCAATGAAAAATATCACCATCTTCGTACGCGTTTTAATATCACCACTTCTAGCATCCGTTACCTCCGCAAACGCTTCGTAGAGCCAGATACGAAATACGATCACAACCATAACCGAGGAAATTTTGGATATGAATTGCATAGAGCGCGACATTTATTGGCTCAAGACCCTCGAGACCACGTATATGCCTTTTTGGGACATTTTTCCATCAGCAAGGGAGGCAAGGAACTTCAAAGCCTTACGGTAGATTACTCCAAGAGCCTAGAGGACGTATACGTCGACGTCGCGGTGAGAGGCCTCCGGGGTGCCAATGATCTTGTTTTACTCTCTGCAACACATCATGGCAAACCACTCTTAAAAAAGCAAGCAACATGGGATAGCAATGATCTAGGCCTGCCCTCCTGGGTTCCAGATTGGAGGCACCTACCGATACACATCCTTGGCTCGCCTACGGTGCCACATCGGGCGTCGAAGGATACTAAGCCGGACCTGACCATTGACGAGGAGTCCCGGATTCTGCACATTCGCGGCGTTAGGGTCGATGTTGTGGAGAGGCTTTCGTGGACAATTTATGGGACGTCGTTTCAGGTGAGACAAGAGGCCCAGGAGAAGAAGAAGAGGAGAGACTGGGGGGGCTATCGTCAACGCTCTCCCAATCCGGCCAGCGACCACGGCTCGGCTCAGCCTCAGGGGAATACACGTACCCCCAATATCAATATCACAAACGGCGAGAATGATGATCCTCAACAGCAGAGACAGCCGCTGCATCAACGACGAAGGAGCCAGCCCGACCAGAATGGCCCTCGCTCACACGTCATGGAAGTCATCTGGAGGCGCGTCTGCGGCTATGGATCATTCAATCTCTCTCGTGTATACCCTCCTTTTCTCAGGAACGCCTTGGCAACTAAATCTCCATCTCGTTTATCTTCAGATTTTCGAAATAGTGCTTTCTTTGCCTTTTTGCAGACGTTAACAAATGCCTGTACAGGCATAGATCGAACACGCCCCTACTCAACCATCCCTTCAGAAGAATGGCTCGCAAGTGGAGCGGCCTATCTTGTCCGCTACGCGATTCCTTCTTCTTCTTCTTCTTCTTCCTCCTCTTCATCCCCACCCTCCTCCTCCGCTTCCACCACACTATCACCATCGCAAACCTTTCCTTCATTCCCTTCCAGATCCCTCGGCAACGCCGACAGTAGCAGCGGCAACACCATGTCCACCTTCTTCGAGAGAGCCAACTCCCTTTCTTCACACCACGTCCCCGTCTCCCCCGACATCCACGCCATCTCGAACGCCGGGGACCCTTTCAAATGGAGCCACGAGGCGGTTCTCGTTACTCGCTACCGCCGCTTCGCCGTCACACGCCAGGGTTACTTCGTGCTTGGGCCGGACGCGCTGCAGGAGGGCGATGTCGTGGCTGTGCTGCGCGGCGGCAAGATTCCTTTCGTGCTGCGGAGAGTAAGTACTAGTGGTGATGGTGATACTGAGACTGATGCTGGTGGTGACCGGTGGATTTTAATTGGGGAATGTTATGTTCATGGAATAATGAATGGGGAAGGGTGGGATGTTGAAGGAGTGGAAGAAGAGGTGTTTTCGATACAGTGAGGTGATTGGAGGGCAGGGGCTTAGATGTTCTATGACGGTTAATGAAGAACTAGGCATAGTTCAATAGCTCAAACATATTATGAATGAATGAGAATACTGACGTTAATGATTGTTCTTTATACAGGCACTATCTGCTGATGAGGTCAATGATGATATATGATATTATTCACTACCTATTTAATAAAAGATTTTATATGGACGTCAAAATTCAGAATAAAAGCAAATAAATATAAATATAAATCATCAATAAATTTTTGGCATTTCATATCCGCTCTCAGGCTCTGATCGAGTGAAAATTTCTCCTCTCCCGTCTATCTAGATATACAAATCCAACAAAAGCAACAAAAAAAAGCGCCAGCTCATTCTGGCCAGCTCCATGAGTTAGGAATCGGGGGTGGAACAACTGCCGCCCGCCCTTTACAAAGTATGACAAAAGAAAATTTGGTGAAAAAAATAAAAAAAAGGTTGAAGCGACCTTGTCATATATGTGAGCCCATCCATTGTGTCCCTTAAAAAAGAAAAACTCCTTGTGCCGCTCCCTGGTCCATGTATATGCACATTTGAGCCCTGAAATAGGTAGCGAAAATAAAGTATCAGAAAAGAAAAGAGAAAGTCGCTAATTAAGATAGACCGTGTGTGAAAGTTTTTTCTTTGCTTTGTTTTTTAAAGGTCCATGGTCAAGAGTTCTAATCTTGATACGACTGACTCCATGCTGGCACTTATACTTTGTACTCGGGCCATGGCAAAGGCGGCAGTAACTTCCTCTTCAGTAGCGTCGACCAGTTCGATTCTAGACAGCATTTTCTCGGACTCAATACCGCCAAAGATGTCGACATGTGAGAGGCTCTCGGCGTCCAAGACTCTAGACTCAGGGAGGGCTGATGTAGGCTCAGAGTGGTACAGGGCAAACTCCGGATCGGCCTCAAATTCCTCGTCGACGGGTCCCGACTCGGACTGGGCGACAGGAGTCTTCTCAACAGGTCGCTCAATTACGGGCACTTCAACCTTCTCGTCATCAGACTGGAACGCCTGCTCGACGAAGCTGGATGTCTTGCCCGACAGGATGCTGGACTCGATAGGAGAAGGGATCTCAGAAGTCTCCACAACAAAGACCTGAGGCTGGAAGTTGAAGCCGTTGCTGAGGGTAAGCATGGAAAAATCCATGTTCTGCTCAGGAATCATAGCCATACCAATCTGTTGCTGAGAGGGCTGGGATCCGTAAGGGTTAACGTCCTTGACTGAGCGCTGTTCCGGTGATGGCTGGGGCTCTGGCTTGACCTGCGGTTGGGCAGCACCAGATGGGTTTGCGCTGAGGTGGTCCAGGAAGTTGGAGAATGAAGAAGAGGAGAGGAGCATGCGGGTGAGATCAGACAGGCGCTTGTTCTCCTCGAGAAGAGCGCGGTTCTGAGCACGTAGATCATTGTTTTCTGTGACCTTACCGGCAACTTCGGTCTCAAGCTGGGAGATGTATTCTGTATCATGTTAGCAAATTATGCTTCGGAGGCGATGGAGTTGTGATAATTATCTTACCCTTTCTTCTTGATCGGAAAGCGCGGGCAGAGACCTTGTTGCGCAGTTGTCTCCGCTCCTTGCTGCTGAGCTTCTTGCCCTCTTCACTTGCCAAAAGGCGTTCGTCCTCATCCATTTCTTCCTCATCCTTCTTAGCTCGGCTGAGATTAGTCATAGGAGAGGAGCAGTCGGAAGCCGGAGCAGCAGGCTTAGCCCGCATCGAGTTGAGCAGTTGAGTGATCTTCTGCTCGACGATGGGGTCGCTAGGCTGAGGCAGCTTGCCACGAGGCTTCGACTGGATGGGCGGGCGCTGTGCCTGTTGTTGCTGGATAATGTGCTGCTGCTGCCTCTGCTGAGCATGAGCCTTAGCCATGGCAGCCTGTGAGTGCGCACCAGGCCACAAGCGGCCAACGCCACTGGCTTGGCTCGACAGGCCGGGAGAAGCAAGAGACGAATCCTGTTCGATGTTGCTAGGGTTCACGGTCGAGAAGAGCTGAGAATCAGCCGGTGACTCGAAATCCATGATTTCCGACGCTCCCATTGTGGCCTGCGAGGGCGAGGTGTTGAAGTCGAACAGGTCGTTCTCTGAAGTGAAGCTCGTGAGGTAGTCGAGGCTGCCAAAGTCCTGGTATCCTGCGTTACTTGATTCATTGACGGCCATGGTGTTTGCAATGGCGCCAGGCACGAAGCCAGTCTGTTGACGGTACATGTCATAGTTGTGGCTAGGACCGCTCAGAGATTGTGTCGTCGTCATGCTGGGCGTCGTCACGGCGGTAGTAACCGGGCTAGCAAAAGTAGGCTTGGAAGTTGTTGAAGGAGACAGCGACGGCGAGTTGTAGCTGGGAATGCCATCGTACTCGGAGAGATCGAGTAGGGCGTCGATGTCGACGTTATTCTGGCCCGACATTGCAGCGGATGTGCCAGTACGAAGCGAGGCCTGGTAGATGTAGATTCGGTTCGGGTTGACGATGCCAAGGAGAGGTCGTCGCGGCCGTTAAAAAAAAAAATAGTTAGATGAGCGAATATATCAAGCGATGATAATTGATTTCTTCTATCCACTGATAAACAAGGCCAAAGATTAGATGTTCCTGATGGTGGAAGGTGGACAATAGAGACAATAGACTTGTTTGCGAGTCAAATCAAGAGGCAGAAGACAAGGTGACGCTTTGGCGGTTGGGCTTGGGGGAGAGGCGATATTATGGCTGTGAATGGAATGGAACGGATGGATGCCTTGCGACTGGGGGGGTCCAGGAGACTGAGAACAGGCGCCAACACCTACCTCGCACTGGACAGGCTACTGGACACAGCGCTGGAAGGGACCGCTTTAGGGGATGCGCGGAGGCCCCCTTGGCGTCTGCTGGCGTCTGGTAGGGGTGCAGGGGTGCAGCGGGGGTGCCAGCACTAATGGGGCAGTGGACGCGTAAGCCTTTTGGCCCTCAGCATTTAATGCAGTGAGCGCCGTTGCGGAAGCTTAGGTGGTGCTTGGCCAGCAGCCACAGCGGCGCAACCACTAGGCGCAGCCCTTTGGCCTGTTTGGTTCAAGTGCGCGATGGATCTTTTGCAGCCTTTGCACCTTTTGGCTAGCAGATGCATCTCCATGTCCTGAGGGATGACGACGCCTGCCTGGCGACTACTACCACCTAGTTACTGCTAGTTACTACTAGTACTCCATACAACGCTCTGCTTTTTTGCTTGCGAGCCAACAGGGCAACGCCAGCCGTCCAATCCTGAGGCTGCTCGTGCCGGGTGCGCCAGCCGAACCGCTCGCAAAAAACAGCACAACAGGCTCGGAGATGGGCAGGGCTGACGAACGACACGACGAAGCGGCCGCGAGGCCAAGCCTTTTAGCTCTTGCCGGTACGAGGGAGCAAAGTCCGAGCAATTTACGATAACAATGGCACCAGAGTGAAAAAATTCCACGACAGCACAAGTATTACATGTTGCGATGGAGATGATCAGACATCCATCCATCCATTCGCTTCTGATCTGCTTAATACTTACAGTACCACGGACACTACTATACCTACCTGGTAGGTACCCTAGTAGTAGGTAGTACTAGGCTCTGCGACAGATTGGCTGTGTTTCGCGAGAACAAAGAATTAGCCAACCTTTTCTTCATAATCTCTTTTCTACTTCGTTTGGACCGCATTCGCTTGGCTAGTCGCTGTCACTTGCTCGGCGTCGATAATGCAGCCTTTAGGGCCTAATTCATCGTTCCTGCTCCTTCGGGCTGCACAACAGGCCGACGGTTCGTAATCCTTCCTCGAGATGCCACGGTAAGCAGCAAAAGATACTTTGCGGATACTTGGAGCTTTTAAACTCCGAGCGGCGAGTCCCACTGCGCTCCCCTGTAAACTCTCTCAGTAGTTCGCGTACCCTCTAAGTCCATCTACAAGACTCTGCTCGCGAGACCGCCCTCCCCCACTAAGCGGGCGTGTCTATCGACCCGCATTGTGGTGGCTGTGCGCGCCATTCTCAAAACATCCAAGACATTGTTGAAATCCTGATGGAAGAAGATGGGCAGCTCGGCCTCGGTCTCCGAGATGGTTTGGATCACGACTCCCATCACGTGATGCCTTGCTCTCGCTTTCGTTTCGTTCAAGCGATTCGATTCGAGAGATGGCGGTGGCAGTGTTTCACAGCTGGCCAGCAACTCGCTGGCTCAAGTTGAATCCCTGGAGAGGCGAATCGCTGGTCATTGGCTGCGTCTGTCTGATTGGCTCATGGCATGCATCTGCAAGCCCGACTCCTGTCGGTTGGTTGACGCGAGCCACAACTTTGGCCGTGATTACGGAGTAGCTGCTCGCGAAACGAGATCTGCTCGGCATGCTGTGTTTCGTCGTGAGACTGGGTGGCTCGAGAGCTACTGATTCGGGCTCTTCCAAAATCACAAATCTTGAGCGGCCCTCGTCGCCGTCAAGGTCAACTCGTCTCCATCGCCAAGGCTTGGTCCGAAAAGAAGCAATTTCTCCCACCGTTCGGCTTCAGGATTGTCGTGGCTTGGGTCCCATCAGACATGCCAGTATCTAAGCCGCACCTGCGAATCATTATATGGAATATGACTACGGAAGGTCTCCGCAATATTTTGCCCACCGTGGAATGCACTTCGTAGGAATCCTTTTTCTTAAGCTTTGTGATTGCTTTGCCGCCTTGCCCGGCGCCAGGACGCAACGTCGCTGGGCAGCGGCTGAGTCGGCAGCAATGAGCTGCTCCTGAGATCCTCTCAGGGCGGAGTACCTCGTATGAAGTAGACAGATGCTCAGGAAGCATTGACTAATTCTGTAAAAATGCCTGGCCGCTGTTTCTCTAGCGATGCTCTAATCTCAATGCCCTGACACGGCATTCCTACAGAGTAGTAGTACCGCTTGTCCAGCTGAAACTTGTCTAAGGCTACCACGGCTACAAGTTACTAGTAGTAGTATGCAACAGAACACGTGTGATGTTTCTATTTTTGACTCTGCGACATGTGTCTTTCCAGAAGGCAACTTTGGTACGAAGTACGAAGTAGTAGTCGTTCCACTTATGGCCACGAAGCAGTGTTGGTTTCATGGCAGTACATAGGCCTAGATGTTTGTTTGGCCCTTGGCGATAGGGCCGTCTATTTCCGTCTTTATCTCCATACCCACTCACAGAGATCATAACGAAAAGTCTTCAACCGGCAACTCAGTGTTTGAACATCATTACCCCGTAGGCTAAACATTGATCCATCGTTTTTTGGAGTATCCAATCATCCCGGCTTCAGCTGATTCGGCGGCCCGCGGGTCTTTGTGTTTTTCGTGGCAGTGCCTGATGGTGTGCGGATCATGACATAACCCGTCCCCCGTCCCGATGTCAGTGTTCGAATCGCTATCCCGTTTGGGAAATGATGATGAGAAAGCCATCATAGCGGCGTTTTGATTTCACATGATCGGCCGCCTAATTCCCATTCATCCATACTCCAGATCCAAATTCTATTGTCTATATTGTACGGCCCCCGTGAGTAGCTATTCAACTACACCTACGGACTATCATCACAATGCAATCTACTCCGTACACTTTAGTAAGTACATAATGCAACATTGACTGCAAACTTGACAGCGCTACGTTTGAAGCCTCAGTTTTTTTTTTTTTTAATCTACATTTATATCTAGATCTGCCTTGTCTTAGATAGCTATTGTGTAATGTTTCTAATGATTCTCCCTCTCCGAAAATAGATACTAATATCACTTAGACAGCACTTATACAGTTGTTTGCGAGCATGTACTCCTAGCCCAGAAGCACTTGCGCAATCTTGATCCACTGGCGGCACTTATCGCTGCTACCCTAATATGCGAACGCCTATCGGAGAGGGAATACTATTCTCCCGGAGCTTCCCACGTGTTTATGTAATAAAGGCTTCATTCAAGCTGCCCAACATCATGAGAGAGTCTCGCGTCGAACTGCCAGATGGTCACGCATCTGGCTCCAGCACCTGATCAGTCGAAGCCCAACCAGCTTCAGGCAGTGCATCTCAAAGCGGCTGATTCTATATTGCAACGGCCCACCTCGCGCGTTCGCTGGTATCGGGAACTGTCGCCTTGCAACTGATAACTGCCGCTTTAAGGCTCTTCTTTGCCCAGTCGCGCGGGACCCACGCATCTGGTTTCCCGCCTTGTCGTTTCTACCTGTTTTTGTGTGTTGTTTTCCCTCAGGGCCAGACAACCCCTCTTGTTGCTGCTACCGCCCAGTGAGCGAGATTCATGCAAGATCTCATCGGGTCGTTGATGCAACCGTGGGCGCGTGCTGAGCCGGTGAACTGTGCCTTTTCGCTATGCTAACATTGCCCTTGTTCATGGATGACCACACTGCGTTATGATATAATATACATGTCTGACAGCTGCTGAAAAGAAGAAAAAAAAGATGGGAAGAGCACGCCGAGGCCTGGTCCCGGCAGCAGCCACTGGGCCGAAAGAGCGGCACAAGAGATCGCAAAGGTCTCAGTATCAGCATCCTTACTCGCCTCCGCAGGACAACTTTGTGGCCAGACCATCACTGCCAAAACCCAAGCACCAATCTTACTTCGAGCTAGTTGAGAACAAAGAGAAGAAGAAGAAGCTCGAGTATCAGGTACGCCGGCGTCAGATATATGATAGCTACGCTCGCCTCGTAGCTCTGACGGAGAGATGCTCACCTTGTCCGCAGATTACTACTGACAAGACCCCGCCGCCGGGGTTTGAATTTGTCCCCATCGGCAATCCTAAGCTGACTGCGGCCTGCAAAGAAATATCCCGCGAAAAAGATGCCATGATTTTTATCGTCTCGGTTGGTTTACGATCCCCGTCGCAGTTTTGTCAATGAAAGAAGCATCCATCTAACCATCATGTTTTTTTTAAAGAACGCCAAAGGTCTCGATGAGAGCAGCCTCGCCAATCAGGTGCATCGAATTGGCCATCATATCAGGCAAGTCATTATTGAGGAAGCCAAGGCAAGCATTGGTGGCATGTCTCATCACGTCGTTCCGGTAACAGACGCAGGGCCTGAGCCCATTCCTGATTCCCAGAGAGCCTACCATGCTCAGGTTGATGCCGCCATTAGGGACTTGTTTCCGCGGATTCCCAATACTGACCGGCAGATGATTATTGAGCACTCTTTCACTCGGGTTTGTATTTTCTCCTTTCCCTCCCGTCTGCATTCCCCCTTTATTCAAAAAGGCCTCTAGCGAACAATAATCTCTTGTTTAGGGTTCAACTAATCGATCTGAGCATCCCGTTGGGTTCTCAGAAGACATTGCACTTTCTCGCAGGGTCCAGCTGGCTGTCCTTGCCCACATAAGGCACACCCATACACGTTATGATGCACTTTTGCGAGAAACAACTTGGCAGAAGGCGCGAAAAATTGTAGAATCGCTGTGTCTCGACATCCTCGTTAAGTGGCGAGGAGACGAGGAAACTGGTCGTGACCAGCTGGATGAGATCTTGCGTGAGGTGGTTGTCATATCTGATTCTGAAGAGGATGATGATGAGGACGACGACGACGGAGAGTCGACTGGCTACACGTCAGATGAAGGTGCTGACAATGCCAGGCTCACACCCATGCCTGCGTATCGGTCAGCACTACCCTTGCATCGTGTGGATCAAACAGATCGCTCCCCTCCCAAATCTCCAGTTCGAGAAGTGATTCCAGTGCCTTCTTCTCCTCCAGCTAGGATCGGGTTAGGAGACACTGATCGTGGTCGCAGAGATGACAGGAGGGCTCAGCGGGGTTTCAGAAGATACCGCGCCTGGGAAGAGGCGATTAGACGTAACCGAGGGGAAACGCCTTTGGTGGAGCGGCCCTCGCCGGATATGGCCCTCAGTCATGCTTCATATCGACCATCCCAGTCTATCGGATTTTCCTATGATGCGCATGGCCGGCTATATGACAACCCAGATCCAGTGGCCCATCCTGGTGGAGCTTTTGGAGCCTCCCCAAATCTGAATAGCCATAGGATGCAACAGCCAGTATATGAGGTTCCGTCTTCTTTGAATTCATCGCCCTACCCTGGTCGAGCAGTCGAAGCTCAGTCTTCCCATGAAAAGGTAATGTCTGTTGTCCCGTTCCCGGCTAGCACGTCTTCTCGCGAGCTGGCTTCTTCTTCGGCTTCCAGTCATTTCCAAGATATGTTGGTGCGCTCTATCGAACCTGTTTCTCCGACTGCGCAGCCCTCATTTATACGCACCCTGCCTCCCAGGAATCAAATCGCTGTAAGTTCGTATGCGCCACTGGCCACACCTCTGGCTAGTATCCAGCAACCCCCCAGGTTTGTTCCACATCCAGGAGAAGGAATCCGTTCTTGGGACCGTCCTCCACCTGCGCATGTAACTACCGGCTTTAATAGACCTCAAGAAGCCATGGATATCGACGCCATCTCCAGTAGAGAATCTGTCCAGTCGCATGATTTCCGTGGGTCTACCTATCTGCACCCCACTGGATATGGAGCACCGCTGGCGCCCCCCTTTTCGCATCCGGTATCTGGCAACCCAGGGCCAAGCTCTTCTTCCAGGCTTCCGGAGATGAGGAGGATTGTTCTAAATGCAACCCGGCCTGGAGAACGATCAAACCCTATCCTGATGGAAGATAGAGGTGGATACTATGAAAGGATCAACCCCAGGCCTGAAGGAGGTGCACGAATTCAGCTGCGCCCCGTCCGCCCTACTCAACCACAGACAGAGGTTGAGATTCATGGAGCCGTTCGGCCTCACACGATTTTCTCATGGGAGGAAGACCTGAGGAATAGAGGCGAGCGCCGCGGCGTCGCAGAAATTGAAATCAATCCTATAATCGATCCTCGCTCCCATGCGCCCCATCCCCAACCATATCCCCCCCGCGACTACTTTGGTGCACCAAGGCTTGAACCACTGACCAAAGAGGGGGATTATAGAGTACAATCTCGGCAAGTGCCTAGCGGAGAGTATGCTGCACCGCCTCCCGAGGGCTATTGGGTTATGTAAGTCACAGTAACCTCTGATTGAAATACGCCCTGGATATCTTGATTTTGATACTCATATATTGCAGACGACAGCATAGCGACAGACAAGTCTCACGACCTCATCACGAACCCGCCGTCTATCATCCTCTGAACACACGACCGTCAGGGGCAGATGAACGGTATGAAACTAGGCGAGAACATCGCCCCCTAGCTCAACAGGCGCCAAACATAATCGTCATCGATTGATTGCATGTCTTTCCTGAGCATTCGATGGCGATATCAGCTCGCCTATCGTCTTTTTTCTTCTTCATTCCATCGTGTTTCAAGCAACCAGGCATCGCGCAATGTCCAATGATGATGATAACGATGACATCAAAAGTTAGAAAGAAGCTTATACTTCTGTTTGTTTAAAGTTGGCATGACGAAAAGCATGGAATGGAGGAATTTTGCTTCATTGAACTCGTGTTATTATACCCCCAACGCTATCATTTGTTTTTGCCAGATTTGGCCACGTGGAAGCACCACTGTTAGATACCCAAAGGGAAGGAGGCATTGGCACTGTTTTATATCTTGGAGAAGGGTGTGGATGTGAGCAAGAGAGTATTTAGTATGGAAAGGGCATGTATAAGTGAATAATGCATCTGTGTTAGAAAGGGATTTGAAGATGAGGAGTAGAAAATTGAATGTATCAATTCTTGGTCTCTTCGAAGGATTATGACTCTTTACATTTTTACATATTTACATGCGCACTTGATAGCAATGTTACTAGAGCAAATAGTGGAACAAGTAAATATATTTTGCATAAAGAAAAAAGTCTACCACGCAACCCACATTTCGCTCACGTACAAGAGAGTATCTCTTCTTCTTTCATGACCGTGGGTATCCATAAGATGCATATAAAGCTAGGCATTCACCCAAATCATCCCATCAATTCCTTTCACAGATTGATATTATTCCATCTCCCATCAAAAGATATGTATGTATATATCTCTTCTCCTTTTCTTTTTAGTTTCGGCCGCCTCCCCTTTTCCCCTTTCCTACTCCCGCGCCCATAGGCGGGCCATGTCTCTTCTCAGTGCCCAGTCCTCTTCTGCCAGCCGCGATGCCGCCCTTACCACTCCTTGGGCCTCCGAAAGAACCGCCACGGCCTCCACGACCGCCGCCTCCACGACCACCGCCACCGCGACCACCACCGCCGCGCATAGGTCCGCCACGCATAGGTCCGCCTCTTCCACGGCCTCTGTTGCCGCGATCGCGGCCGGGGCTGATGCTGTTCTTGACGGCTGCGGCGTCGTCATCGTCCATCTCGTCAGCATCATCACCATCTCTGGAGCGCTTGTTGGAGAACTTGAGCTTTCCGCCGCGACCACGCGTGGCGGCGTCACGGCCTTTGATGGCGGCGACGTAGGCGCCCACACCGGAGTTTTCAGCAGGCTGGTCGACGTCCATGGCGCCTTCGTCATCGCTATCTTTACCGAGGATGAGCTTGCCGTCGAGATCGGTTCTGGCCTTGGTTCTTTGAGGTTTGCGGAGCTTGACGGGCTTGGTGGTTGATATTCTGGCGAGGGCTTTCTTGTCGAGAAGATCGAGGGGCTCGTCGTCGTCTTCGACAATGTATGTCTTGCCGCCCTTCTGTGCCTTCTTCTTCGGTCTTGCTGCTCCCTCATCATCTGATCCTTCGGATTCGTCTGAGTCGCTGCTGTAGAGTGCACGGTCGTATTCGTTTTCATACTGTCGCTTGCCATCTTCCTCTTCGTCATCGTCACTGGCGTCGTCGTCATGACCCTTGGAAGCATCCTTCTTTCTCTTTGCTCTCTCCTTGGTCTTGCGAATGTTGGCGAGCAGCTTCCTGTCAGACTCGGGGCAAGCCTTGTTGATGGCTTCGAAGCCAAAACGGCGGACCATACGCTCCAAGATGTGCCTGACCTTGGCCTTGAAGTGGCCCTTATGTTCGTTGCTCCAGATAATCAGATTAGGCACAAGCGTAGCCAGGCGTGGAATCATCAGCTCGACTGGCAAGCTGATAACGCAGACCTTGACGAAGCCCAGGCAGCTCTTGACAATCTCTCGGTTATTTGAAGTCAGGAAGAGATCCATAGTTTGCACCAAGTCGGACAAAGTCTGCTCGCTCAGTGATGATCGGAACTCGTAGAGGAGACGGCTGATGGCGGTGACAGATGCAGAAATCATGTGGGGAGTGCTTCCTGCGAGACCAGCGCTCACCATGGTGAAGAATTCCTCGATGTTGGCTGTAGCAGCTGGAGCGTCGCTCGACATGTGAGGTACCTTAGTGTTGTCGATTGAAGCGCCGTTGGCAGCCGCCATTTTCTGTCCCATCAGAACCAGGAGGTCGTACGCGGTTTCACGGGCTCTTTCGTTGTTCTCCTTACAGCAGATGACAATCTCACTCAGAACAGATGGAATGAAATGAAGGTCGCTGTCAGGGATGTAGGGCAGCAGTGCAGTAATGGCAGCAATTCTCTCTCGTCTAGCCGGTGCAGATACCTTCTCTGCGCTGGAGAGGATCAGGGTCTGCATCTCAGCATTCCGCTCCTGTAGAGCGGCCTTGCCAAGCTCAGAAGTTGCCAGCCTAGGGATCAGCTTGTAAGCCTTCTTCTGCAGCTGGGGCTCCTCTTCTCTGTTGATAATTACCGAGGCAATCTCAAACAGAGTGGCGAAGCTCTCTCGGGGGAGATACGCTGAGATAGTAATGACAAGGTCCATAAGAGTCTGTGCAGTGGATGGCATGTGATCTTTTGACTTTTGCCCTTGCGGCTTCTCTGCTACCGGTGCATTCTGGAGTTCTCCTGCGAGCATCTTGCTAACGCGATCGAAAGTCTCCATAAGCTCCTGATTGGGCGTGATGCTGAGGAAGGCATTCACAGTCTGGAGAATGGGGCCTCGGCTTTGTGGGAGAGTCTGGGTATAGACGTTGAAGAGAACTGCGAGCATATTACCGGCAAACTGGCCTAGATATGCCAAGTTTTTGCGAGCAGCCTCTTTGGTTACGCGGCTCTGCAGAAGAAGATCTTCCTCCTCCTCGATGTTTGCAATGGCTTGATTTGATTCAATTAAGGCCCTCAAAGCTCTGCAGATATCCAGTCTAAGATCAACTTGCTTGTAAAGAAGGTTGGCCAAAATTTCAGCCAGAGCTTGGTCGAAAGACTCCAGAAGGTCGAGCGGTAAATCACAGTAGCCTGGCAGGGTAGACCAGATTTGCTGCACCAGTGTCTCGTAGATCTTGATCTCCATAGTCTTCTCGGCTTCGCCATGATCCAAGACCTTCTGGAACATGAGTTCACTGAGAGGTACCATCTCACTCTTAAAGTGAGATAGGTTGGTGTTGCTAGTGTAGTCTCGTAGGATTGGGAACAGCCATGCTCTTCCGGCTTGGCCCTTGACTGGCTTGATGATGTTCAGCGGGAGAATGGAGAGGACTGCTTCGGGGCCCATAGCTCGGACAGCCTGTCCCAGGACGTCGTCTGCCTCCTTTTTGTTCCGGAAAGATGGGTTTTCTCGAATCTCGCCAATGGTACGTGTGACGTTGAGCATGATTGGGTTCGCTCTCCATCTCAGGCAGGTAAAGATGGCCTCTAGGACATTGAAAGTTTGTAACCAAGCGGCTTGATATTGAACACTGAGGAGAGACTCGGCCGCCTTTGCGATTTTGTCAAGGACCTTCTCGTCATATATTGAAGGCTCAAGAATAACATGTGGCGGTATGCAGTTGGCCATGAATGATACCAAACACTCGGAAGCTGAGATTCTGATGTTTTCAGAATCAGATTGAAGGAATTGCGCCACCATAATGAAAAGATCGGGGAGATTTTGGAAAGTCTCGTCGGCTTCGACTTGCGCCGACACGTCGTAGCCTCGGGAAAGGATGGCAAGCCACGGAGGGACAAGTTGGGTATCGTTGGCAGCTGGTCGCAACTCTGAAATAATTTCCATCAGGCGAGGTAGCTTTGCCGAAGTGGTTTCGTCCGTCATTCCCTCAAACATCATTTCGAAAATCTCAAAAGCTGCCACGGTCATGTACTCGTTGCCCGACTTGGCAATGTTTAGGAGGAGCTCGCAAAGAGACTCGATCTTGGTGGTTGGCCAGCCGCCGCTCGCCGCTGCCACCGTCTTGACCAACTGAAGCGCATGAATCAATGCCGGATCATGCGTTGTGCTGGGCGCTTTCTTGCCCTTTCGTGCCTGTACGGCCTGGGCGGCCAGATCCTCCAAATTCTTCAGCGCAGTATGCGCGCACATGTCTGCGGCCGGGTGATCCAGAGATGGGGTTGGCGGAGGAGTCTTGAGCACTTTCTTGAGCGCATCTTGAGCTCGTCTTCGCACCTTGGGCCTCTGGTCCAAAGCCAGGTTTAGCAGTCCAGCAACTGCACGTCTTGGTCCGATTTGGGTAACAGACAGCTCCCATGAAGCGGCATCCTGGGCTATGAGAAGAGACTCGAGACACCCAATTGAGGTCCTTAGGAGGATTGGCTCAGCATCCTGCGTCAACAAAACCGGTGCCAGTAGAGTAAGGATCTGTGTGAACTTGGATCGAAGCAGAGGTTGCGGAGCGAACGGAGTGACCACATCAAGAAGGTAAACCACCGGAGTAGCTAATTCGATGTTAATGTTTCCATTGTTCTCTGCCTGTTGTAAAAGCGCGAGGAGAGCGGCAAAATATCCAGTAGATGTCGGAGCCGTGTTCTGCTCTTTCAAGGTTGATTCGACCGCCTGCAAGACAACGACAGTCTAAGCGCACACACAAAAAGTTAGCAATGCAAATGCCCAAAGACCTTTCTTCATAGAGGGGAAATGCTTTACCTTCGCCTGGCTCTGAAGGCCTGGGGACTTAATCTTGTCCAACTTCTCGGCCAGAGTCGGAGTCGCCATCTTTTATCGATTCTCGTCGCAATCTCCAAATCTGGGTGAGTGAGCAGAAAGCGCAGGCTTCACCCACTGCAAAATTCGAGACAAGCAAAACACAGAGAACAAAAAATTCCCTTATCGCAATCCCCGCCAGCCTGATAACGACAGCGGGCTGCTGTGGAGTGGAGTGTGGCTGAGCTGAGCCACAGCGTGCCTTATGACAATATCCAGTCCATGCTTCATGCGTCCGCTTAATCGTTATATCCGAGCTGTCGACGTACCTGCGGCCCCTCCAAGCCTCATTAGCTCCGGCCAGCAGTTATTGGTCGTCAGCTCTAAGGGATCCAGCTTCGCCAGTTCGATTCCGCTTGGCCACTTACTTTCTTCGCAACTTCGAAGAACCATGACGTTCCTCATACTTGTAATTGGGGATCTGCACATCCCGGACAGGGCGCTCGATATCCCAGCCAAGGTAATGCGCAAACAAGAGCCAGCCAACCTGCTGCTTTTACCCTAGAGGAGTGTTGTCACCGAGTCGACCAAGTTGCTAACTCTGACCTTGTTTCGCTCTTCTCTCTAGTTCAAGAAGCTCCTTGCGCCCGGCAAGATTGGCCAGACTCTATGTCTCGGTAACCTCACAGACAAACACACATACGAGTACCTACGGTCCGTGTCGCCGGATCTCAAGATCGTCAAGGGCCGCACCGATGTCGAGGCCACGTCTCTCCCGTTAACGCAGGTCGTTACTCACGGCGGCATACGAATTGGCTTCTTGGAGGGTTTTACTCTTGTTTCCAGCGAGCCCGACTTGCTGCTGGCTGAAGCTAATAGACTGGATGTCGACGTCCTGTGCTGGGGCGGCACTCACCGGTTCGATGCCTTTGAGTATATGGACAAGTTCTTTGTGAACCCAGGAAGCGCGACGGGAGCATTCGTGACAGGGTCGAGCGTAGATGCAGAGCCTGCATCTCCAAGTTTCTGCCTGATGGATGTAAGGAGTTCTTCCCATGTTCCCACAGTATTTGACCATGGCGCTTACTTTTATGATAGGTTCAAGGCATTTCACTCACCCTCTATGTGTACCAACTGAAGACGGATGAAAAAGGAAATGAGAATGTGGCGGTAGAGAAGGTTACTTATACAAAGCCCGTGGAGCCATCTACCGGTTCATCATGACGCCTAATTTAAATGAAGGGAGGGAGAGAGAGAAGAAAATTCAACTAATAGAAAACATCTTAATCGCCGACGGCAGAGGTAGAAGCAGAGTCAATACCCGGGCCAACCCAATCATACAAACCACTTTGGTGCTTGTCGGTGCACAGGCATATCACTTATTCCAAGAGATGAAACAAAAAAAGACTTTGGTTAGATGTGAGGTGTCCCTGCCAGATAGACAAGGAACAAAACACAGAAGATTCAGGCAAAAAGGTCATAACGATAAATACAAACATCATTCAATAATTCCCATCGCTTGGTATCTCGAGCATGAAACAAGATTCAGGTTCGCTTAACAATGTATCCCGAATTGACAGTCGTGAGAATCCAGAAACGCCCAGCAAATTTAATGCTTAAAAGACCCTGTTCTTTTCCCTTTCCCTCCCTTTTGCTTTAGGGCCGCCATTATACCATCATGCTCCTCCGTCGAGCGTTATTCCTATCCCTTGCTGATATAATATCTTCTTCCTCTTCATCATCAGCAATCATTGCAGATTGCCTTGAGGTAGTGGTCCGTCTTCGACCTCTTCTTTTTGGTTCTTTTATTTCATCCTTATCTGGCGGAGGTGACTCGCTCGTAAACTCGTACACATCGCCATCTGCCAACCCGCTACTATCAAGACTGATGCTAGCATCCCTTGTGCTTTCGGTGGTTTCCATGTCCATTGAGTTGTCGCTTGCAATTTCCATCCCCTTTGATGCTATGCTAGACGAACGCTTGCGTCGTTCCGTAACGACACTATTGAAAAGTATATCATTGGTTAGGTGTTTCGTTGCTAATGGGCTTGCTGGAACATCGCCGAACTCTGATGGGATATCCGTTAATTCTATCTGCCGCTGAGTCTTTGTTGATTCGGGCAAAGTAGGATCGTAGCTGCTGGCTCGTCGAGCATATTTCCCTTCTCCTGATACAGCATCGAATAGCTCCTTGGTAGGCCGTCGCATCTTGACCCTCAAGTTGGGCTCGGCATAACTGATTGTCGTCCGATTCCGCCTACCAGGTCGTGATGTTTCTCCACTGGACGAGATATCAGCAGGCGGAGGCGTGTCTCCTCGGGATCCATCGAGTGATGTAGTCACCGCCGGAGAAGTGGGTGAGAACAAGGCGGACTCTCTAATGGGTGCTGTCAGGTCGCACATAGCATCTGATGCTCCCCGAGGCTCAATCGTAAGAACAGGCACAGCTCCAGCCTCAATAGATGAGGGATTCTTCGCTTTTGGTCCTTGTCTCTCGAGTGCTGTTTTTGATTTTGCTGCGTTGGCCTTGGCTGTAATAATCTCATCGGCTACTGCTGGTTTCATCTTATTGAAGTTCTTCTTTGGGGAATGAATATCGTCGTTAGTACTCTTGGCTGCCAGTGGCTTTCGAATGTTCTCGGAGGGTTCTAGCTGTGAACTTTTTCTCAGTTTCGCAAAATCTTTCGCAGACCTTCCGTCAGCCTTGTCGCGAGATAGCGACTTTTCTGCTAACATCCTGCCAAGGCTATTTTCATCCGCTACTCTCTGGGGTTGAATGTTTTCGTCGTCGTCTCGAGCTCCAAATTTTCGTTTTGACCCGGCCTTAAGGGGTTGAGCTGGTACGGTTGCGATGGTACTTTTGGGCTTATTAGGCGGCCGCCCGCGCCTGGGTGCTACTGCAGGCTGGATGTGCTCTTCTTCTCTTTCCGCTTTCTCGGGTGGAGGCATTGCGTGGCTTTGACCATCTGCTTTCGATGAAGCCAGAGTAACTGGGGGCTCAAGCTTTCTCGCTTTCAAGCCGTTGCTGGAACTTTCATCATTCGGCTTCATAGGCTTTGATCTACTCGGCGAATCGATCTTCACCGGGTCTTCTTCGATATACTTAGACATTGGTGGAGGACCCAATTCTGGCGACTCGACCGAAATATCGGCTTCTGATCGGAGTGCCAATATTTGCTCAGGACTACGTATCAATTAGCATTTTCATTCAGCTGCATCGAAAATGAGTCCGCTTACTTCATGGACCTCCGAGGATAGCTCTTGTTTTCCGTAATATGGCCCAATTCCTCGATATCTCTTGCAATTTCGCGCAGCCGCCTCTGGGACGGACTAGGCCGACTTGCGCTGAAGCTCATTGTTTGCTTCGACCTTCTCCTAATCATGGGCGAATGTCTCTTCGCAGGAGGCTCTAGGCCCAATCCAGCGATAAGAGTGCCCCATTCCGTAAGTTGCGATTCCAATTTAGCCTTGATAGCCATCGCGTGATCCGCGATCCTTCGCGATTCATTATCTTCGGCTTGCTTTTCCAGCTCCAGTATGCGACTGCGGAGTTCGAGATTTTCGGATAGCATACATGCACACTCATTTTCCAATTCTCGGATTCGAAGGGCCCGGATGTTGTTTGTCTTTGCGAGTTCTCTATTCTGGCGAAGCATCTTCTTGCGAACTAGTTGGCACAAGGGGCTTGTCGTTAGCACACGCGACAATTCAGATTTTGATGCCCGAGGGCTCAAGAAACAAAGAAAAATCACATACGCGTTTCGAGGCTCTCTGTCGGCATCGGCATTTCGTTGAGCCTAGCCATGGCTCCTCACAAGGCACGCGTGTCGGCCGCGCAAAGGGTGGTGGAGATGAGGTTTATAGTACAGCCAGAGATGCTTGCACAGGTATCAAGAGTGGTTAAGAAGTCGGTCTGCAGGTCGACTCTTCTGGCGGGATGATTTTGGCAGTGTCATTATTTACTCTATGACTTGTTTAGGCGTAGCGCAGAATACCTTGCATTATGTACGCTAGCAGACCATTTGTACACAAAGCTGCTTGGTTGCTGGGGTGCCCAGAGCATAAAACGCCACGTGAATTTTTACCGCTGGAGCGCTGTAGACCCCGCCAACTTTACTAGCCTTTGGTAAAGCCTGAACGCCTGGAGAGCTGTCTGTATGAGCTGCATCCAATCAACAGTTCTATCCACTGGTGCGGGAACGGGTGGGCAATACTCCGGGCTAGTTGGAGGTCTAACGCTGGTGAAGCTCGTTGACGCATTTTCAGTTTACGATAATCAACAATCTATCTAATCAATCAATTTTAAATACTGCTTTCATAGGTTCTTTTCGACACCAATACGGAATCTTTACGGAGTACTTGTACATTGACTGTATTTCCTCGTATACAGGAACACTAATTGCCGAAAATGTCGTATCCCACCAGGTCGTTTTCGTCACATATGCGCGCACCAAGCAGTTCAACCGCTTCAGCTCCACAGTCGCCAGCATTGGTAGCCCGAATCGAAGAGAAAAAGGCAGAGCTCGAGAATCTGAAAGGGCTGAGAGACTTGAGCGCGGCTGTAGCAACTCAGATGGAGGCCTTGGAAGAGAAACTATCCACCTTGTCTGATGGAACAGAGGGTAGGACCGGCTGGTGTCCAGCTACGTTCGTAACGTGAATGAACCTGAGACTAACGCACGAGTAGCTATTGCTGCTGTTGTCGGCAACTGGCATAATGTGCTTCGTGCTATCAACATGGCTTCAAGTAGGTTCAGCTTCACCAAGGTACTATAAATAAGTGCAGTAGCCTAACCAAAACACAGCAAAACTGGCAAAAACAGCCACCAGTGCCACCCCAGAAGAAGCGTCCGGATCGACTGAGCCGCTGCCGCAAACTCTCGTACGAATTCCCACGGAGCATGCACCAACATTGCAGGCGCAGGCAGAAGCGGCAGAAGCGGCAGCCGAGGAGGAGTTGGCCTCGGATCCTTAGGCTAGAGCGAGCAGAAGACGGTAATTAAACCATTGCCTCGGATTCGACTACTACTACTATACGAATGGATCTCAAACTCGATAAGCTACTACGGGGCAATAAGAGTCCAGGAGCATTGCTACAGGGGACTACGACACATATTGCTTAAAATACATGCTGCTGCTGCTGCTGTTTAACTTGGCAGACAGCTCTTTTGTTTTCTTTGGCGCCATGCTTCTCCGACATGGCAAGTTATATCCCAGGAGATATTCATATTTCTGCTCCGAAATATTGAGATCTGAGCAGCAGACATGGGAGGCGTTTTCTTAAATGCAAACCATCCATCGGCAACCTCACACCCCTAACGCCGGAGCCGTACAGCGGGGCCGGCGATGAAAACACGACGCGACACCTTGGTCCTGACTGCAATGCTACTTGCTACTTTAGAGCAAAAGGGAGGGATAAGAAAAGGCAATTGTGGGAAAGGGAAATGACGATGGGTCGGCAAGTTCGAAGCAAGAACAGTGGAACATGGCGCAGCGAGCGGAAGGTGGAAGAGGTCGAATTCATTTAATTTCGGCTCCACCAATGACCATGACTGCAACCTGTCTCATCCGCCATCAACATTCAGCCCAGAATAGCTTCTTACGGCAGACCAGCTCAGCTGATTTACCCCAGAAATTGTTTGCCTATTTTACTATGCTCAAACCAGCATCATCAACGCCACCTTGATTTCAGTTAACCACCAATAGTTGAAATAGAAGAATTCGCGAACAATATTGGAATCGGCCCCGCTTGCGCCCACGACCGGATTCCGGCTTGTCCGCGAAATTAGATACGGTTCTTTTTGGTGCTGGGCGCGAATAGTAGTAATAATTAATTTCTATCGTATCTGATAGAAACCCCCTGCTTGCGAAGTTTCCAGTCCACTTTGCCCTCAACGGTTTCGGTTTCCTGTCTCAAAGCAAATCGGCGAAGCAATGGCTCAGCGCAGCATTACAGCTTCGCCAGCGACAGAGGGTGATGGCTTTGAAGATTTGCAAGATGGAGGCACTTTTGACGTTCGCTTTGGAGCCGATCTTTTTCAGCAATCGGTAGTAGCAGCCAGCTCTCGTGACGTTTACGAGAAACTGCCGCTTCATCTTACGGCAAAGCAAATCACCACGTTGAAGCGGAATTTAGCGGGCGGTAGTGTTGACCAGGATCCCTGCCCAGGTCAACGTCACGGCCAGGGTCACCGGCCATCGGATGTTGCTGCTTCCCATGAGCTGAAGAAACATGTCATGGCAACATCTCCCTCGGCTCTCTGTCGAGCAGCCAAACAAACCTCACAACCATTTCATCGTCGACCAGCTGTTGATTCAGAGACTTTTCGGCCTCTCGATTCATCGCGAGAAGCATCTACCCTGGCTGCCAACAAGCACAATTATGAGAACACGGGGTCACCGTCCACTCGTGCATCTCCAGGTGTGTTGGCATACGGTCACAATCATTGGCGCTCTTCTTTTCCTTCTTTGCACTCAGTCATTAACATACTTTGCGATTCTCTTAGAACGCTTCGCTGAGGTATACGACCTACTGAAAGATACGGTTACCGAGGGCTCCATCTGGGAGCAGGTTAAGAAGCACTCAACCGGTCAGTTTGAATGGCTGATGACCCATCTGCCATCTCAGGATTCAACCATTCACGACAGCTCTTCTGAGGAATACGCTACTGGGCACGGAGTCGAAGACTCAGTATACGCCTGCAACCTTGTATTGCAGAAACAGCGAGAGCCCCATAGCGACAGCGAGTGTCCGCTTAATTCATATTACTTGTTGGCCACGCCACTGCAATACAGTGCCAATTGGACCGTGGAGATGCAGGAGCCGCGGATTGTGGGCGATGACGACTCTGTCCCCTGGATGGACAGCGACCGTCCAGGAACGCCACCAATGAAGGTTCCGGAGATTGTTCTTGCAGTTGAAAATGCAGTATCGCCAACCTTTACGGCGGTGAGCGACAGAAGCTTTGGTGACAGCTCATCACGAGCCACATCGTTCTCACTACCACGGATAGAAGACTCGCTGGAGGAACTAGACCGGCTGGAGGATCAGATAGAGGCACTGAATGAGTTTACACACACTCAACGGCTGGCTCTGTTAGCAAAACAACAACAGCTACCAATAGTTGCGTCCCGGTCAACCCCAGAGACGGCAACTAGAGCCTCGAAAAGATCGACCGTGGCATGTGCGCCAGCCACGGTTCGCGTTAAGCCTGCCGAGAAAGTCAACGCACCGCTACGTCGATCTACGTCTCTGGTGGTACGGGAGAAGAGCCAAGACGAACCAAGTAAAGGACTGCTGAGCCGTCGGTCGGGGCTTGGCGTGTTCATGTCTAAAGCTGGTAGCACCCTGGCGACGGTCGCTAAGTCATCGATTGGATCATCAAAAACACCCACCATTCCCAAGTTCGAGCTACCAGGTAAGGCTGTAGCTCGACGATTGAAAGAAGTTCGTGAAGTCCGGGAAGCAAATCAGGCTGCAGCTCTCAAGGCATTGGAAGCCCCCCCACCAAAGCCGAGAGTCAACAGGACTTTGCCCAAACCTACCTTTGAGCTGCCGGGTGATACCATTTCTCGGCGCAAGAGAGAGGAAAGCGAGGCAAAGTTGAAGGCCCAAGAAGAAGAGCAGCGCAAGAGACGCGAATTCAAGGCACGCCCAGCGAGGCCAAACTCTACGCCTAGCACGGTTCCCCGAGATACGGTGGCAAGCCGGGCTCGCCAGGCCAAGATTCAAGAGGAGACCGCGGAGAGGCAGGCTGCCTCGTCGCTCAAGGTCAAGCGACTATCCTTAGGCCTTGTACGTGATGAGCCCGTGACACCCACGCTGAGCAAGACGGAGAAGAAGCGCGGGCGTAGCTCCATGATTGCGGCCGCTGAAGATATCAATCGAGCCGTTTTGGCATCAATTGGCAGCTCAAGTAGGACTAAGAATCTTCTGTCCATTGAAGGCATGATGTCGCGGCTGAGACCCCGAAAGAAAGAGATTCAGGCACAAGACACTGCAGGCATCATGGAGAGGAAGAGCTACGAGAAGAGCGAAAGGCCGATGACGGCCAAGACGGCCAAGGTAGCCAGAGATGAGGCTGCTGAGCGCTCTAGAATGGCGAGCCGAGAGTGGGCAGAGAGGAAGCACCGTAAGGAGGCATCATCTCTGAAATAGGCAGCGGGACCATAACTTGGCGAAGAAGCGATAACACTATCGCTAGAGTCTGAGTGGTGCTGCCCACGGTTTCCTTTGTTCATTCTCGTTTCTATCATACCCTGGCTTTTCATTTTTTGTCTTTTCAATTTTTTTTTTCCAGAGGCGCTCTATCTTAGCAGCACTGGTG
This sequence comes from Trichoderma polysporum, assembly GCA_030278935.1. Taxonomy (NCBI): domain Eukaryota; kingdom Fungi; phylum Ascomycota; class Sordariomycetes; order Hypocreales; family Hypocreaceae; genus Trichoderma; species Trichoderma polysporum. The sequence continues at coordinate 251,759 of JARFTM010000008.1, forward strand.
TACAACGAATATCCCGATAGGGGAGGGAGACTACATGGGCGGTGAAGTGTATTGAATATTGTTATGGATTGCATTGTACAAATAGGGCATATTTGGCAGAGTATGGGATCGGAGTTTTGGGCATCTGGATTTGGTGTCGTGCATTTGCCGACACATTGGGATACAAAGACTATTACGTCTTTTGGGAGCAATCCCACTGTTGCAGCCCCCAAGGCGCAACAATACCTAACTAATTGTATTGTACCTTAGAACTTGCTACTGCTGCTATACTATAGATAGAGGACATGGATGGCATGAGAGATGCAGGGTTGACAATTTGGCGGCCAGTAATTGGGCAGCTGAGTTGGAGCAAGGTGGATGAGGCTAAACGGATCTGCTATCCTAGCTTCAATGCAGTGTTGAAAGAAATAGACTAGCTAAATAATCAAGACTAGACCAGAAATGTTTTTCGAAGTCTTTAAGCTGTCATCTGCCATCTAGCCAAGGTGAGTAAAAAGGTAATAGTAAGACATACCTACCTAGGTAGTAATACGTACGTAGGTATAATAGTAATAGCTGATGCTCGAGTAAGCTCCTGTGGTGAGGTGAGGAATTAGGTCCGAGGGGTGAGAGGGCAGCGCTTGAAGCGGGAAATAAAATGGCGTTTATTGGTCCCGTTTGGTTTTTGGTATTCACATTTATTGATAAATCGAAGCTAGGGACTGTATCGTTACATTTCTCGCTTCTCTCCAATTTTTGCCTTTTTTTTCATCTCACTTTTCTGCTCTTTTTATATGTCTCATTTCTTCATTACAGGATTCAGACAGCCTCACGGGGATTTATATACTGCTTCTTACTACCTAGGGAGGTAGTTATTATCCAGGTATGTATGTAGTGCGTAGCTGGAAGCTAAGAGCTGCAGCTGTCAGAGCCTGATGCTTGTTTGACTTTATTCAAAAAAACCGTTACACAGTCGGACATTTTACTCATCTCACCTTCTTTCTCTTCGTATTTTCTTCGTATTTTTTCTTTTCATTCTCAAAGATATCTTCGCCGTACTCGCCATCTGAGTCATCCTATTCATCTCAGTCCTCTCTTGACATAATCACCCCTCCAAGAAAAGACGTCATATCCTGACTCACCTGCAGCTTTGAAGCGTCACCAACTTCAGCCTCAACCTTTTCAACTTTTCTCAAAAGGGCCCGCCAGCCATGTCTTCCCCGACCGTCACGGTCAACGGCTGCACCGTCGTGGGCGCCTTCCAGCCAGCGTCGGAGAAATACCCCAAGGCGCTGGACATCTTCCACGGCATTCCCTTCGCCAGCGCCCAGCGCTTCCGAGCCGCCGTGGCGACGCCGCTGGCTGAGGTTTCGGGCGTCGTCGATGCGTCCAGGCCGGCGCCCTCGCAGCCGTTCCCCATGGCGCAGCACGCGACGGCGGAGGATCCGTTGAATCTCAACATCTTCCGACCGTCGTCGTCGTCGTCGCCGTCGTCGTATGCGCCGGATGCTGAGGCCGAGGCGAGGAGGGACCTGCCCGTGGTGGTTTACGTGCACGGCGGGGCCTTTAACTTTGGCTTCCCGGCGGAGAGGGATCTGGCGGCGTTTGTGGCGTGGGGGAGGAATCAGGTGCTGGCCGTGAGCATTTCGTATCGTCTGGGCGCGCTGGGGTTCTTGGCCGGGGCGCCGGAGACGCAGGAGCTGAATCTGGGGTTGAGGGATCAGCGGCTGGCGGTTGAGTGGGTGAGGGAGTGGGTTGGCGAGTTTGGGGGGGATGTTGACGATATCACGCTTTGGGGAGCGAGTGCTGGGGCGCATTCAGTGAGTGTTTTGATTTATGTATCATCTTTACATGAGATGATGACGGTCATGATGATACAGCAAGCATTTACTAACTTTCCATCTCTCAGGTCGGCCATCACATTCTCAACCCTTCTCCCCTTCCCTTCCGCAAGGCCATCCTTGAGTCCGGCTCTCCAACCGCGCGCTCTATTCTCTCAGCTTCACATCCTCGCAACGTTGCACAGCTAAACGAATGCAGGATGTACGCCAACAACAAACCCCTTGACACTCTCACCATCGACTCTCTCATCCAGGCTTCCTTCACAGTGTATGCTATGCACCACACAGCCGTGACCTGGCCCTTCCAGCCCGTCGTGGATGGCCCCGGGGGCGCCATACCTGACCTGCCCCTGAATCTGTGGCGCGAACTCGTCGACTCGGGCCGTGCAAAGGGCATATCCGTCATCACTGGCTTCTGCTCTCACGAGGGCACCACATTTGCACCTCAGCATGCGTCCACCAGCGCCGAATTCCGCTCCTTCTTTCAGAAACTCATCCCCTCCTTTTCAGCAGACGACCTTGATGCCCTCGAGATGCTCTATCCAGATCCTCTCATCCACCCGGACTCCCCCTATCGCCAACCTCCCGGTATAGGAGGTCCTCAGAAACGCCCTTATGGAGCGCAGTTCCGACGCATTCATGAAGCTTACGGTCACTACGCATACATCTGCCCTGTCCTTCACACGGCGCACACACTGTCCAGAGCCGGTGCTCGCGTATATCTATACGAATACGCTGCGCTCTCTTCTCCATTCAAGGCAGCCTCTCACGGCGACCAGCCTCCTGCCGTAACGCACGACCTCAACGTCCTCGAGTTCACTCCAGGCCTCGTAGCCGTCGCGAAAGAGATGAACCACCGCTGGACGTCCTTTTCCTCATCTCCATCCGGCACCCTCAACCAAGGCGACGAAGATGAAGCGTGGCCCGAGTTTCAGTCCCCTCTCGGAGATGATAGCACTCTCCCCGGAGCAGGACTCGGCGAGCTTCTCGTCTTCGGAGATGGCAACGATGAGGCCGCGGGAGGACGAAATCAAGGCACGCCAGTCAAGACGAGGACGCTTACAGAGAGGGAGCTTGAGCAGTGTCGCTTCTGGTGGGACCGCATGGAGTTGAGTCAGGGGGCGGGAGAGCTAGGTGCTGCGTCGGCTTGGCTGAAGGCGTGACAGGGGGGGTTGGCTAAGTAATAGGAAAAAGGAAGCAAAAAAAGGGAATTGAACAGAGAGAATAAAAGAAAATCAAATTGATTTTGCTGTTGTGGAAGAAGCTAACCAGCTAGGATTAGTAACTCGTAAGCAGCCTGAAGCTCCCATGATAGCTGAAACAACGAGGTAAGGAGGTAGTAGTCAGCCAGTAGTAAGAAACTTGCTTGACACAAAGATGGACTGAGACAGCTTGACGCAGGTTCAAATTCAAAATCCATTAAGATTATCAAATCTCGCTCCAAAAGAAAAAGGGGGGGAGTGCAAGCCACAGCTCTAGCTAATACAGCTATCGCACCTTACCCACCCTTTTTTTTTCATAGAAGTGAAGGTTGAGATATGGGTGGAAGCTAGTATAAAGCAGAACAACACACACAAATATATATACCCATTTTAAGCACTTCCCTCTACAAAATATCCTTCTATATAATTTGTAACACTTTTCATCCTCCGCAATATTACCAAGACATTCTAAAACAAGACTGAATAGGAGGAAGAAGAAATGAGGGAAAAGTATTTATATCCACAGAGACCAGGCGGACTAAACATAAAATAAAGCAAAAACAAACAAAAAGAAAGGAAGAAATTCAATCTGGAGAACACCGATGAGCACAGTAGCTCTATTTTATAGATAGGTAGATAGATACGTAAGGGGGGGTGCTATTTTGGACAAAATACATTAATGGCAATGGCAAGATTGAAACAGCAGCAGCAGTCGCAGCAGCAGTAAACCGACTTCGCTACGCCCGCAGATGCAGATGCATATAATATTGTATGTACAAGTGCGTCTTCTCTTTTTGTTTGTTTGTAATGACCAACACATGCTCCATAACAGCAACATGGACAGCCAAGTTTCAGTTCCATCAACATCAGCCGTAATAGCTGGCTCCTTTTTTTCTTGCCTTCTCGCGAACAAACAAGCAAATATGCGGATTCCTTCTTTTATTCTTCAATCTTCCTTCTCCTCCTCCTCCTCCTCCTCCATCTTCTTGCCCAGATTAAACCAACTTTCCTTCCCATAAAATTAAAAAAAGATTCAAGTACCAATGCCCGTATTGTGCCGTGCTGTGCTGTGCCGTAAATAAAGCGAGAGTGTGGGTGTAAGCGAGAGTAAATAACGAAAATAAAGAGAAGAAAAGCCAGATTTCATCGTATGCAAAGCAGTATTAAACAAAGTGGTCGCAAAAAAAAAATTCCTAAAACGCCTCTCTTGTTCCCTTTAGCATCTTCCCAACCCCAGGATGGGCCCTGGAACAGAGCACCTGGCTAAACGGGGTATCTATCCTTCAAGCGCAACGAGCGTAAAAAACATCCGAGTCTCACAGGCCGCGCCCAACTAAAAGTTCTGGGAAATGCCAGCGCTCTGTTGAGGGAAGTGACCAGGGGTTTCAACGCGCGTGCTGCGCCGTGCGGGATTGTCGCGGATGACGGGTGGAGCGGGCATCTCGGCGCCAGGATTGCCATAACCAGTCTCATACGGGCTCTGGCCATATTGATCGTAGTAGCCGCCGCCACTATAAGCCACGCCCACGCCCGCATCAGACCCGTCGGATCGCCCAGTCGCGCTGTAAGACGAAGACGCATTGGAGGCCCCTCGTCGAACATCGCCACGGTTGTTTGCCGCTGCCGGTCCCATGGCGCCAAGAATCTCGCCTTCAGGGTTGTCAATCAATGCAGCCTCGGACATGTTACCGCGAGAAGGCGCATTGTCAGAGTATGCGTTGTTGGTGGCACCAGATATTGTCGTCGAGGCCTTTCGGCCTGTTGATCCAGCAAGGGTGGTTGATCCCCAACCACGGTAGCCCACGGATTCCTCTTCCCTCATTTCATATGCATCTCCACTAGTCATACCGACAGTTGGAATTGTAGGATCAGCATTGGGGTTGTAAGCATAGTCTTCGACCTCCTTTCGGCGCTCTGCCTCTGCTTCCCGACGCGCACGAGTCTTCTTCCAGAAAAAGAGCGCAATAACTACCAAGATAACTATGGCAACAATGGGCACAACAACGCCAATGGCGACCTTGGCCTTTTGATCAAGACCACCACTGGAGTTCTTGCCAGCAATACCATTCGGGGTAGCCGTTGAAGTGGAAGTGGTAGACGTGCCACCTTGAGCGTCTGTGGGTGTCCTAGTATGTGTCACAACAACGGTGGTGGTAGCAGGGTTGCTGCCCGTGACAGAGACAGTGGTATCAGTTGATGATGATGACGGTGGTGTTGTTGTCGTCGTTGTCGACGACGACGACGACGACGATGAACTAGAGGTAGAGCTCGGCGGTGACGTTGTTGAAGAGTCAGAGGTGGTGGTTGAGTGCTCCGATGTTGTAGTAGAAGAAGACTCCGACGAAGATGTTGACGATGAACTCGACGAGGTTGACGATGGCGGAGTCGTAGTTGGCGGAGGCGTAGTGGAAGTTGGAGGTGGTGAAGGAGTCGAGCTCGACGACGGAGGAGTAGACGTTGGAGGCGTCGAGGTCGGCGGCTGCGTAGGAGTAGATGATGGTGTCGACGATGTCGGCGGAGGTGATGGTGTACTCGACGATGGCGGCGGATTTGGGGTTGTCGTCGACTTCTCCGGTGGAGTAGAAGGAGCCGGAGAAGTCGGCGGCGCTGCGTTATCCGACTCTGGAGGGGACGTATCCCTTGGTGGACCAGTTGTAGACATGGTGACGGCGCCGATGAGGTTGGCCAGAGGCTTGAATTGGCTGTGTTTGTGCGTCATGTCAGCATGAGGCCGAAGGCGCTTAAGCGAACTAAGAAAGAGACGGGCGAAATGAAGTGCAATGCAGAAAGCAAAGAGCAATCATGATCTTGAACTGCTGAGGTCGACGACGGATGGCCGAAGCCTACACAGATAAGCTAACAAGACGAAAGCCAAGCAACGGCCCAAGGCCGAACGCAGGCGTAGCGCACAAGCTCGACGAGTATTCAATCGCTCTTCACGATCTCACACAGCGCCCAAGAACGTCGAGAGGCACGACAGAGAAAGAGAAACACACAAGATCGATGGAGCACGAATCGGCTCGAAAAGGGAGGCGAAAAGCAAGACAATGAGATCCGCAAACGTACCTGTTTTGACTAGTCCTACGTTCCAAAAGAAAATCCAAAAAAATATATTTGGTGCGCGCGGAACGAATCAATCAACTCGAACGACGAAAGAAAGAAAAGAAGCCGCCGTCACAGAGCAAACGAAGAAAAAAAAGCCAGTCCACAAAGGTCGCTCGCTATCTTTTTCCGTTTCGTAAGGAAAAGAAGTGTGTCCAGCCGCAGCGCTGGGATTCAGCGACTTTCTGACGGCAGCAAGCTAGCCTTGGCCTAGGCTCCGTACAAAAGATACGCACCCGCTACAGCGAATGGACGCAAGCAGCTGCGAGAGTGTGGGCCGTGGGGGGGTGCGAGTACGAGGTGTGAGCGAGTGGGAAAAAAGAGGAGATGGATGGACGAGAAGAACTGAGACTTCTGAGGCGCTTAGGAATGTACGAACGAGGTGACAGCAGAGCGAGACAGAGAGAGTGAGAGAGAGAAGTGAGCGCGGACAGGGAACAGCTGCCAGGGGTCGGAAGAAAAAAAAAAGGATTTGATGACAGAAGCACCGAGAGATGAACGAGGCCGAGCCCCAATCAATTGCTACGGGAAAACGCGTATAAGCCCACTCGTCTTCCGATGAGGGAAAAAAAAGGAAGAAGAGAAAAACTCGTTTGGGGTGGCTGCGTGGGTGAGCGCCAAAGGGAGGCCAAGAGAAGCTACAAGTCCACATGTTACGATACGAAGGGAAACGCCGAAAAGAGCTGTAAAGTTCTGACGCACCCGCCAGATAGAAGAAGAAAAAAACGGACGATGGTGGTTTTTGGCTAGCGCCACTGTGCTGGATGCTCGTTCCTGCAGTCTCGACCCTTTTTTTTTTTTTCTTCTCCTCTCCTCTGCGCTGAATTGGTAGTACAGTAGAACTGTATTTTATTCATCAAGTTAGTATCTGGGTGCTAATAAGTAAATAATACTCCGTGGAAGTTCTTTTCTCTTCGCTTTGTGACGGGGGATTTGGGTTGTTTCAAGCTTTTTGCCTCCCCGAAAGCTTATTCTAGCGAGGCTTTCTCTCTCCCCCTAAAACGCACACATACAAAAATAAACCGAGTGCGAAGTAGAACATGTGAACGAACCTGTTAGCAGTGGCTGGTGCTGTTAGGGGGGAATCATGCCAGTGCCACCAAATTGCCTAGGTACAGTAGGTAGGTACCAAAAAGGCCGTTCCCAGCCGGCCGCGGCTGACACTGACACTGGCCCTAATGAGTTTTCTGTTTTAGTTGAATTTTGGCGTGACCAACTGCTCCGTAATCTCGCCTAGTAAGTCAACCGGAGCGCTGCAAAAGCTGTCCCGGCTGGCCACCGGGTAATACTACCTAGCATAAGCCCCATCCGCTCCAGCGAAGTTCAGCACTACTACTACTGTACTCCGTACTGTACAGCAGTAAGGTTAGGCTATTTCTGCTGGTACCTGTGAGAGCGAAGGAGGCCGCCGCTCCGTTTTAACGTTTTGCCTAAGATTCCCTTTTCCGGCAAAGTCACATGTCCTTTTTTTCAATCTCTTTACAAGAAAAAGACGTTGCCTTTTTTGTTTCTTTTTTTTGCCCCCGGGAGCATTTCTCCGTATAGTAGGGAACCATCTTCATACTATATTTATACTGTACTTACAGGAACTAGATAAGGTAGGTAGATCGTAGTACGAAGTAGTACGAAGTAGTAGTGCTGCACAACGCTCGTACACGCATGCAGGTCTCTACCTAGTACTACCTTACCTACGTAGGCACACAAAGACCCCTGGACCCCCGTTATTATTACGGAGCAACGAACACAGAGCACGTACATGAGATGATGTGTATCATACGTATTGATTACGCACAGACTGGATGGACTCTGCAACAACATTTCATCACAATTCTCTAAAAAGAAAAGAAGAAGAAAATCATTTTGCATCAAATTACCCATCTACTACTGCTACTAGTATAAACAACAGCTTACTACCGCCCTTATCTTGTCATCCATCATCAGCTGCCATTATAGCGCTATCTCTTCCCCCCCTCGGCGCTACCCGGTGTCCCCCCCAAAACGCCAAACCACTTCCGCACCTAGTTAAACAAAAATTTCGGAAGAGAAACAAAAAAAAAACCGAAATTTGCACTGCCCGTCTCACTTCCCTTCACTGCCACAAAGCACGGATCCGTGGGGGGGTGTGCGTGGCTTACTAAAGACAAGACTAGACTGTTATTATTAGCCTCCCCTTGACATTTGTACCTGCGCATGTCATTTCCTCTCCCCCCAGCTGGAGTGAGACATAATATAGTGATCCAGGTCCCCTAATTCCATAGACGAGAGAGAAGAGAGACGCCACAATCCTTTATTCCTATTGCTGCTATAATTACTACCTAATAGCACCTGACAGCGTAAGGCCTGGTTCGAACTAGTACAGAGAGTAGTGAGTTATCAGGTACGCCAGCAAACAGGCGTGCTCCACAGTAACGGTCATCAAAACACCAAATAAACAGCATAAACTCCTTTAGTCTGATGGAAACAGCACGTGATACCGACTTCACCTCATTAAATTCACCTTTTATACACAAAATATGGTAAAAGACGACTACAGATTACAAGACATGCATCCAACAGCTTTAGATTCGAATGTTTACATATAATCATCACATCAATTGCAGAGAGAAATAATAAGAAAGCATCCCGTCACAAGCGAAAGCTCGTCAACTATTCTACAGAGCAAACTCCATTCACAAAGAGATAGATATACCATTACAAACAAATAAGATTCACAGCCAAAGATATCAAACACAGCAAGTAAAACAGACAAAAAAAAACAGGTATAAAGTATAAAAAAAAAACGGGTGAGTGCATCTGATTGACCTATATTGCCTATGTACAGTTTTTTCCTTCAGATGCCAAATGAATAGGCACGAAGTCGTCACCTGAGATGTAATTCATGTGTTGTTGGGTAGGTTCCAGTCCATCTATATGCAAACATCGCAAAGGCCCAAAAATTTCGAAAAGAGCTCCGTCGTAATCCCTAATTACTCCTGTGGAAGTGAACAAAATAAACAAACCCCCTTGGAGGAGCGCTTTGATGCCGCTATCTGTCGGCAAGATCATGCAGATGCCGTAAGCAAGAAATGACGACGCTGATACTAAAGAAATGCTAACCCCCCACGGAGGCAGCTATAGCTTACTCTGCTCCCTTCTAAGATCGCAGAGTCCATGAAGGCTTCAGCTGGTCGTCCATGGCACCTGGCGTAAACACCGTGTCACCTGGAAGGCGGCTGATTCGGCCTGCTCCGCTTCGGATGGCGTTGAGCTGCGTCTGAGAGATGCCGCTCTTGTTACTCCTGATGCTGCCTGCGTCGCTGGCATTTTCAGGGTCTCTGAACTTCTTAGGAGGGGCGAAATCAAGGCCCGTGAAAGTGCTAGATTTTCGGAGTGAATGTCTACAAAACAAGTTAGTCAATATATCATTCTACCATGTTATTAAATGATACTTACGGGCTTGGTAAAGGTGCTAGATCTTCAAAGGCAGACGCCAGCTGTGATGCAGCAGTTGGTGGCTGCAGGAAGGCCTTTCTCTCGCCAAATGGGCTCTGGCTTCGGCCGGCAACATTATCTCTGATGCTGGACGGGGGGGCAAAATCAGCGGCGTTGAAGATGCCAAATGAATCATCCCCCAGCTTGGATGGTGTTGGCAGTGTGGTCAGGGCAGCTGGAGGAGGCATGTTCTTCTTGGGCTGTTGCGGGTTCTGTCGAGCATATCTGGCAGATGCGGAAGAATCTGGCCTAGGACCAAAGGCTGATCCGGCACGAGGGCGTCCACCAGGGCCTGGGGAAAAGGTTCCTCCATTTCCATTTGCTCCACGGAAACCAGGGCCACGCGGGCCAGGACCACGTGGGCCGCCCATCGGACCACCTTGGCGGCCACTTGGAGGTGGCGTCATGGCACGGCGGGTAACAGGTTGAGCATAGGGCATAACAAAGGCGTTGGTGTCGGCATCGTAGTAAGCAGCGGTCTCTAGGTAGCCTTGATCATAATCTTCATAGTAGTCAGCGCGGCCCTGTTTTTGCTGCTTGGGCTGCTGCTGTTGCTGTTGCTGTTGCTGCTGGTGCTGGGGTGGTTGGGTAGGCATAGGAGGGGGCGCTTCATTAGAATCATCAAAGTACTCCTTATAGAAAGATCGAATGCGGTTGGCGCGGACTTCAGGGTCATCGGACTCCATCGCATCACTAGGGGGCAACGGCCTGAATCCAACCGAGAGTCGCTTGTTACCATTGTTCTGCGGAACACCGAGACCACCGCCCTGCTGAGGAGCTTGGGGGGGAGGAGGTCGCGATAGAGGTCGGCCACGGCGCTCTTCTTCCTGCACTGGAGAATCTTGACGAGGGGGCTGTCCGGGAGAGAGAATCTGGGGAATGTTTCGATCAGCGGGTTCGACGTGCGAGGCACGCCCATTATCAGTGTAAGCAGATGAACGAGCCGAGTTAGGCTGTTCCATGAAGGAAGGGCTTCGAGCGCCGTCTTGGCGAAGCTTCAAAGCAGCGGGAGCAGGAGCCGGGATATCGGGCATTTCGAATTCGTCGGCGTTGAAGACGTCGACAGGACCAACGGTTTCGATTTCCGGGACAATTGGCTGGACGGGAACCATAACATCATGAACCTCGGCGGTACTGGGAGGCAGCTGGTGCGTAGGCTTAGGGGCCGTAGGAGTGGCAAAAGGGTCGTCTTTCTCTTCCGAACGAGCTCGTGGCGTCGTGGGTGGTATCGAGAGGCCACTAGACTTAGGAGGTCGTCTTCCAGAAGGGCTGTCGTTTGGGTTGAAGGATCGCACAGAACCAACATCACTAGTAGCATATTGGCTGACGGTTCTATAGGGGTCATTTTCGGTTTGGAGGGTTCGAGCATACGAGTGAATAGATTCGCGAGATCCAGTGTTGCCCGGAGGAAGAAGATACGGCGACGATAGGTTCATGTCCATGGAAAGTCCCCCCTTGTGCATGGCTTTTTCTCCTCCGCCAAATAGACTCTTTCGCTTCTTGGCAGAAGCATCTCCCAACCCAAAATCCAGGTCCTGAGTAGGATCGTTAAGCTCTTCCAGCTTGTCTCGGCGCATATTCCGACGGTGGAGGAAAAACAAAACGACAACTGCCACAACAATAGGAATTCTGTCTCAATTAGCATAACCGTCCGGGACTCACAACCCATTCGTTTCGTAAACAAAAATAAATCACTTACATGATTCCCAAAACGATGGCGAGCGTCGAATCTGACGGTCCAACAGGCTTCTCACAAGTGTTGGAGGCATCCGTCGCAACACAGTCCGCCCTACGCAGCAGAGATCCAATGGATTCAAGGCTGCGGCGCAGGTTGATTCGCGGTCCCATCCTATACGCCTCTCCATCGCGCGCAACCAACCCAGCGGCGGCTGGGTTCAACCCTCGAGCTCGTACCAAGCTCATCTTCTCACTTCCTCCTATTCAAAATTTAAAAATTACTTGCTGGGAAGTAGGGCGAAAGAAAAGAAAGAGTTATTATAGATGACGTTGCTGATTAAAGTCGAAGTGATGTAACGATCGCCATTAATATGTGGATGTTTGTTTTTGTTTTGTTCTATACCGATTTGGTAGCTTTTTTTTCCAGAAGGAAACCCGCGAACGAGAGAGTTGTGGTCAAATAGCTTTGTCGATCGACGTTCGTCCAAGAAACCAGAAAAGCGGGTAAAGAATGCAATGCCAACTGGGCGGGCAAAGACAAGGAATGACTGTTGCTGCTGATTCGCAGAAGCAGCACGCAAAAAAAGGAATGACTGAGAGCTTGACAAGCAACACCAAAAAATGAGTGACAGGCCCGCTTGCAGGCGGTTTTGTACGATAAATCGCAATGGTCGACAGAGGGAAAACTAGCGATGGGGAGAGGAGAAAAGAAGAGGAAGAGCGCGAGAGATGCGAATAAGCCAAAGGAGAGGAGAGGGAGACGAAGCGGGCTAGGACGGCGATGGGCCCTGTAGGCCAGGTGGGACGGCGCATGCACAAGTACCAGTACTAGCGGTGCTGCTTGTAAGAGCATGCTTCGGTGCTCTGCAGTTGGCTGCGACTGCCCATCACGGCACTCGTCCAGAGTACAGGTACCTGCGCAGGCCCAATTACAGGGAACCCAGCAGGTTTGGGCGGGCAATTCCCTTCCCCTTGTTGTAGCGAATGAGACAGCGCAGGGCAGGCCTAGCCAGAGGTCCAGGGGCCAAGTCCGCAGGTACAGGTACAGGCACCAAAAAGGGATTGACTGAGCTTGTGAGCTCCGGCGCCGAGCTTCCAGGGTCGTAAGGAGTTTAATTTGAGCAGTGCTAGCGCCGGGCCGCCGCGCCCAAGATACCACATGTGCGTGTATCGCCCGCCTATGAGCAGGCAGGGATTGCCTCCATCGCTAACCCCGTGGCACAGCGGCGAGCAGTTCTTGCGCGTACTTGTAGCGTAGCGGCTGCTCCAACACCGCCAACAGCTGCTGCGAGCGCCAGTCGAGGCGGCGCCCTTTAGTTGTTGATTCAGCAGGTCGAAAGAGGAAAACCAAGGTCTGGCGAGCAGGGCCTAGCAGGGGCCTGACGCAGGTACACAGACCCACGCGAGCACCCCGTACAGTATGAGACCTTCGCTAAGGCGAGCGACTCGCACTGTTGCAGGTGCCAGTCTGCAAAGGGCGGATCCCTGTGTCTGGCACTGTGTTTTGCACTAGTGGTGCCCCTGACGCTAGCCCAGGAACGCCTTAGCCGTCCCGCCAGCGCGCGTACCGCAGAGTCCTTTGAATGCGAGCAGAGCTCCCAGTCCAAATTGAACTTATGCACTTACTCACTGCAGTATCTGCGTCTGGGATCTCACTACAAGGTATCTCGGTACCTGCAAATGCAAATGGATGCATGACGAGGCAAAAGGGAATCCAGCGTCGGCCTTGCCACAACTCCTTACTAGTAGTGCTGCTGCTTGTTTAAAATAAAATAGAAACAAATAGCCCAGCTTTGTTTACTCCACGCATGCGCTATTGCAGGATGTTTGAGGGGAAATGCCAACACAGAGCTTGAGGGGGTTCGGAGTACTCCGTACTTGGGTAGGTTGAAGAGACTTGGCCGCACCGGCGTGTCAAATAGAGCTACTACTATATCGCTACCTGGGCCTTTAGAGGCTCCATGGAGCTTACTGGTATATTCACTATCCAACAACAGCATGGCCAAGGCAGCCGCTTTATCATATATTCCCGCAAGCATCTGATACAACGCAATACGCGGTGTACATTGCGAACAGTGCAGGTCATGGCTGTTAGTGCTTGGCAGTGAGCAGTGGGAATACCATCATCAGCTGCAGGTGACGCCTCGGCCACATTTCTTCGGAAATTTGCCAATACATGTCCGTGCTTTGTCGGTGCACTCATTGTCTATACTGTCCGAACCATCAAAGGGAAAAAAAAAAAAAAAAAAAAGGAAGAAAAGCACGCACAAACTCATGTGCTATTCAAAGGAATTGGAGGAATTGGAGGAAATGGCGCATTCGAGAAGCGAGTTCATCTTCACAAGTCAGATACCGCTTTGAGGACAAGCGCCGTAGGTGCCCATGAGCCTTTGAAAACGCCCCATCCAATAGGAGCAGCCAGGGAATCGACCTCATTAAAGGCATATCCACCACAATGCACACAGTCTCGTGCAACTGCGGAGCTGCGCGATAGCACCTTTGCTCCGTGCTAATGCCACTCACCTGCATCTGCATCCTCCTGTCTCCATCTTCACCTCGAGGCCTCCACCGCAAATACCTGCACCGCAGCCCCTTTGGCCGAACGCAATCTTATCGTTCTACGAAATGGCATCCCAATATAGATATTACTACTGCTGCTACTTACTCGTACTATCGAGACTACCGATATACTGTACAAATCCACCGTACTCCGTGCTTCGTACGTTACTATGAAGATCCGGGCCGCTGCCCGGCTGGGTTAAAAAGGCTGCCGCTTTTCCGATATAAATTTGCCCCCCTAAGCCACCGTCCGGGGCACTGCCCAGCTGGTGAGACTCTCAGGACGTTAGATGCGGAGTCCAATTACTAGCAGAGAAAAAAACTCAACTGACTAGAGGCAGGAATTACAATGCGGAGTACAAAGGACGGAGCACGGAGTTCTAGTAGAAACAAAGAAGCTACAAGTACGGAATGCTCCGTGGTAATATTACCAGCACTGCGAAGTAATACAGGCAGGACCACGTTCGGATGCTATGCCGGCGACCAGGTCAATAAATAACCCTGGCTATGTTGTGTTCCATCTCCATGTCTCTCCCTTGCTGCATAATGCCACAGGTTGGTGAATCACCAAGATAATTCGGACGAAACAGGAGAAACGGGTCTTGACATGCATGTACATGTTTGTCGAACAAAAGCTTGTGCCGCGTCGGTTTTTTTTTTTAACCCTGGCAAGACATGGGACTTGAAGAATCTGAGTCTCCGCACTCTTCTTCACTGTGACCAAGACAAGTCTCGAAAACTGAGCTTCGAGTCTTTTCTTCTGCACGGTCTGGTGGAGGTGATTTGAGAGTTCCTCTAGCAACCAACTGACTGATGTCTTGCAGTAAAAGGGCTTTCTCGGAAGTTTACATAAACATTGGCGGCGTTGCAAGATACCCATCCTGTCAACATTCAGATACTCACTGGAAGAGGGATTTTCGGTCCGGGAGCCCAAAAGCTGTCGTGGCTAGGCACCTCAATTCACGCATTATTTTGTGCAACCTTGGCAATTACGCATAACAATGTTCGTACTAGTACTTTCAGGGCAACAAAACGAGTGCCACCTTATGAGGAGACCTAGGATCTTAGCTCATGTCCTCCGGCAAGGCAAGGGGGAAAGAAAAGCATCTATTAAAAGTTCTGAGTAAACAACCGACCAAATGCTCCGTACTATTACAGTAAATCATTCGATTGGTGGCGAGCCTGGCATCAAAATTGCTCATGGATACCCCCCTGATCAGTTGCTCTACTTTAAGAAACGTGAAAACCAACTTCACCAGCACTGACCTGCTTCGTACAGCGTGGAGCAAGGTGTCAAAAGGCGCAGGATTCTATCACTTTCGGCTATTTCCAATCATTCTCACACAATAGTTAAAGTAAGACCTAACAGCGAAGGGGTATATCGCGGCATTGGCAACGATCGTTCTCCGTCCTTGGCGGCAGATGCAAAAGGGGCATTCCAGAACGATCCATGGAGCTATCCAAAGATGCTAGAGCCGGCAACTGCGGCACGGATATTCTGGATACTAGCCGATTCGCAGAGTCGTTATGTCTGCGTGGTGCGTCCGTGCAACATGCAATACCCTTCTCTTCTGTACTGAGTGTCGTATATGCTAACAGCAAGAATACTTGTATGCTTCAGCTAACAAGCCTCAAATGGTAGTGGCGTTTGAGAGTTTATAAAATTCAGGCGCATATTCAACCAACCAATTCTTCTCAATCTTCGTAATGTCGCGGATATACGTCTTATCTCCTGTTTCCATAATTTCATAGAAAATAACCCAATCGGCTTTGCGATTGAACATGAGCGAATTAGGATGTACGTGTAGTATAGTGCCGCCCTCGACGTTTCGATACGTTCCATCTGGCTGCATGCGTGCTGTATGAGCAAAGTAACCAGACGTGAGACAGCGTCTAATCTGTTCCGCCTTCTTGCCGGGATCCGCCGTCGATGACGATTGTTGGTTTGATGATAGTGTCTCGTCAACGTTAATGCTAAACCGCTCGAGGTAGCGCTTGAGCTGGGCTCGGATGCTAATTGCTCGAGTCATGGACTTGTAGTTGAGATTGTGTTCATGGCAGAATTTAGCCTCCTTCTTGCCCTTGGTGATGAACGTCTGGTAGACGTTGAGCAATGTCAAATGATCGCCTTCTTCTACAGCAAACTTACGCCGTGAAGACTCCATCTTGTGTCGCTCGCCATCATGATGGAACCACACGTTGCCACCCAAGCTTGTCATGGCGGCAATAGTCAGCATTTCGCTTAGACAGTTGAACTGTGGTGCTGATAACAGAGTCTTTGCCATCATCGGCTCGACCGCCAGTTCTGCCATACGAGATCCAAGCGGTTGTGTTAACTTTGCGTATTCGTCCAAAGCCCCCAATGAGTAAAGCAGCTCCAGTGCCTTTGACATGAGTTCCGACGGCGGCGCAGAAAGGAAATCAAACCTAACCACATTATCGATTCCAAGGGCTTTCAACTGCAGGATGGTTGATGCTAGGTTCGATCTTTGTATTTCTGGAGGGTTTGTTTCTGGTAGCGTCTGGTAGACGTCTTCAGTGTAGAGTCGGTAGCATTTTCCGGCCTTGGTACGGCCAGCACGGCCAGCGCGTTGGGAAGCGGATGCTTTAGAGATAGGTGTGGTTGTGAGCGTCTCTATACCCGTCTTGGGACTGTAAGCCCGTAACTTGACGAAGCCGCAGTCTATGACATGGACAATGCCGTCGATTGTGACTGAAGCCTCGGCTATATTTGTTGAAAAGACGACTTTTCGCGTCCCTTCTGGCGGTTTGTCGAACACGTACATTTGCTGCTCTGATGAAAGTCCGGCATAAAGTGGTAGGGGCTGTAAAGGGCCATGCTGGCTATCTAACTGGACGGCTCTCTCAGCTACAGCTTGAATTGCGTTGTCGATCTCCTCGCGACCCGTTAAGAAGACCAAGATATCCCCCTCGCCCTCTTGGGTATGAATATCGAAGACAGTGTTGACAGCTTTCTCAACATAGTCTTCTGCCGGAGTTTCAAGGTATAGAGTATCAATCGGGTATGTTCGTCCCTCTAGACTCACAATAGTCGCAATCTCCTTTGGCGCCTGCCCATCTTCTTGCTTCTTCGTTTCTTGCTCTGAGCCCGCTGTAAAGAATTTAAGAAATTCTTCAGCTTGGAGTGTTGCGCTACTGATGATGATCCGGAGCTCGGGACGCTTCTTTCGAATCTTCTTCAGCAAGCCAAGCAAGATGTCGGTGCTGATGGACCGCTCATGAGCCTCGTCTACCATGATGACGGAATACCGGCTCAACAGGGGATCAGACAACGCCTCTCGAATAAGAAGAGCATCGGTCAAGAACTTAATTCGGGTAGAAGACGACGTGACATCTTCAAAGCGGATTGAATATCCAACTTCTTTGCCGATTTCACATCCCACTTCATCAGCTACCCGTAAAGCAACCGTTGTGGCGGCCACCCGGCGTGGCTAATACGTGTGAATGTCAGCAAATATATTCCAGTGAGGCAACTTTAAGAAGAGGGACACTCACCTGTGTCACCCCCATGATCATTCCATCTGAGCACCATCCAGCACCTTCGAGGAACTGAGGGATCTGTGTGCTTTTACCAGACCCAGTTTGGCCTATAACGATGGTGACTGGGAATGTCTCAACGACATAGAGTAAGTTCTCCCGATATTTTGCTATGGGAAGCAAGGACGGAGGCTTGTGTAATGCGGGGATATATGACGAGTCGAGGTCGAGGTCCGCCATTGTGATGTTTTCAAGTTAGTTGCATTTGACAGAATTGCTGCTAAATAAGCAGCTAGCTGCTGAGATCGACTTCTGTCTGAAGCTTGTTTCAGCTTGAGCATCACAATGCCATACTAGTCAAACTATTGGAGGAATTGTATTATTTAAAGACGTGCATCCGCAGTTAAATCAATCCATTTCTAGCTCTTTCAAACTCGAAATTCACGATCCATTCCACGTGTAGTAGTTCTTTGTGTTCTCTTCTTGAACACTTATCTTACCCTGGAGCATCTCAGAATCTGCTTAGCCACACTGTGGCGTCGTGGTTAGACACGGGTGATCACTGCCACCTAAGCTCCTTTATTTCGGTGGGGCACGTCATCAGCGTCGTGGCAGGCGTGGCTAGCTTTCAAACCCCTCCGTCATAATCGCAACGGAGAGACCGAAACTGAAGCGAAATCATTATCCTAAAGAACTCAACTATAAGCGAAATCACGAGAATCGATCACTTTGGTAACACTCGCTGCGCGCCCAAGGGTCAAAGAAGACAGCGACAATGTCAGCTCCCGCAGATACGGTATATATGATCCACCTCCCAGGACGGACAGCTTGTTAGTGGCGAGAGCTTGCGCTGATGCTGATGCTGGCGGTTCGACTGTGCAGAGCAAAGTGACGGATTCAGGCGCTGAATCGCCCACTACAGCACAACCGCTTGATATGTCAGATGATGACGTGCAGGAATCCGGAATTATAGGAGACGGCACCGTATCACCAATGCTCGGCTCGAGACAAAGCTTGGAGGGTCCAGCCCCTCCACCAAAGCCTCCGCGCCCTATGACCGAGGCGCAAAAGAATCAGATCATTCTGAAAGAGGCGTTTCCAACAGTTGACGATGGTGTCATCAAAGCGGTTTTGAGCGCAAGTGGAGGGAACGTGGAGCCAGCCTTCAACGCTCTACTGGGTGCGTTGTTGCGGCAAAGATTAACAGTCTACGGGAGCGCATGCTGACGGTGAAATTAGAAATGACCGACCCAGACGCCGTTCGGAACGAGCCGGAAGAAGTTCCGCCTCAGCAGCCGCCAAGACCTTCACGATCTCAGATTGAAGCAGATGAGCTATACGCGCGCCAGTTGGCGGAGCACTACGATAACGTCGGCGCCTACGAAGCTCGCACCTCCCACCGTGGCGGTAGTGGACGGACAAGATCACAGCCGCAAAATGAAGGAGAGGAGCGAGAGCGCAACTTTCTGGACGATGACCTTCCCATCATCCGCGAAAACCTCCGACAGGGATTCGTGGAGACACAGACGAAAGTCAACGGTTGGATCAGTAATTTGAAGAAGAAGATTGAGGAGAATTTCGATGAGAGCGAGGATGCTAGTCACAGAGAGGGACCTCAGTATCGCCACGGCGGGCCTAGCAACAGGAGCACGGATTATGACGCAGATCCGCAGGTACTCAGCGATGATTTTGCTGGCATGAAGTTTTCGTCGGATGGTAGTAAGTACTAGACGCCATGATCGCAGCTAAGCAAGACTGACAAGCTTCTTCTTCTCCAGCTCCCGCTCACGGCAGCCGACCGATGGCCAACACTGGCGTTTACAGACCACCTCCCTCAACTTCGCCGCGACCAGAAGGCCGAAGAGTGGGATTTAAAGATGAACCTGAAGAGATCAAAATGTACGATGCTTCGCCAAAACTCTCTCCCAAGGGCGAGACCCCGGCAGCGACAGCAGCCAAAGCAAGCAAGTGGCAGCCGCTCTCTAGTGTAGAGCCGGATCCGATTACCGACAACGATCCTTTTAGCCTGGGAGATAGTGAGGATGAGGGGGAGACAAAGGAGAAGGAGACGAAGGAAAAGCCGAAAGAAGGCAAGTTGGAAGATACCGAGCGGCTGAAGCAGGCTGCTGCCGAGGCGATGGCAGATAGTCTGGTCGATCCAGCGAAAGAAGGAGAAGCGAGCGGGAAGAAGAGCTGATCGGTTGATGGAGATGAAGTAATCAATGGCGTGGCTGTCTATGTGTTAAAACGCCTTTTTTTTGGGTTGTTGATCGTGACGACTTTTAAGTGGTAGCTGAGTTATAAAAAAAAGCACTTCCTTACTTGGTGACTTATTGCGATTTTGGGTGACATCGCTCAATTTACCTAGCATACTACCTACCTATTAGTTAGGAAGGTACGAAGTAGGTATGCCAAGTTAGTATGCATAGTCGTGACGTCTGAGTACGATTAGACTTCGGATGGAATCCGCTCTTCTGCCCTGCTGGCAAATATGTTTTCCGCAGGTGGCTTCTCGTGATGATGGATAAATCCGGGTCGTCGAGCCACTATCAACCCCTCATATTAGAGCTGCCTGGAAAGACACTTCGGTGCAACGGGCGAGGGTAGCGTAGAATATTGAATGCTACCTTAGTTGTAGGTACCTAACTTTAGTTGTAGTACGAAGTACCTCTTAACTAGTTCCATGTGCGTACGGTACATTGGAGGCCAAGTGGGAGCATGAGCTGGACAAAAGTCAAGTGAGCAGGGGGCTGTGGCTCTTGAATTGCGCTTAAATCAACTGCACCTATCGCTCACGCACGAGGTGCAATGCTGGACGGCGATTGGGTCCGGTATAAAGAACGGGGACGATGGTAGCAGCAGATCCGGCAAAACATCCCTACAAATGCAGCCCAATGGAGGGGCCCGAGGGGAATGTTTTTGGATGCGGGTGTTTGGCTGCGAAAACAGGTAAATGCTAGGGCGCTATCAGAATCCCATGGTAAATCTGGTGGGCTCCTGTTATGCGGCTAAATCATCGGCACTACTCGCGCATGGCCAAGTCGGTACCACGGCCCGCCAGAAGTCTCAGCGGCGCATGAGCAACCCTGGTCGATTCTGCAGGACGACCTACTCGTGGTGCTAAAGGCGTCTGAAGTACAACCGCCACGGGGTTTATTGGCCTAGTCTCGCGATGATCTAGACAGTCGAGGGCTCTGATGAGTCGCCCCCGCTTCGAAAAAGGTCACCATACTACTTGTGAAGTCAGAGAAGTGGCATTTTCATCGGGGCGAGGTCAAAGACCTTCAGGACTAAGACCAGCTAGTCAGTCATTCTCATTCTCATACTTGCCCTCACCGAGCCGTCAACCTCTCCTCTCTCTCCTCTCCAATTGGATCGGGGCAAGACATTCTGACTAACAAGGACAGACAGACACTCAGAAAGTCAGCCCGAGCTGCCAGCCCGTCACACACAGCCTCGTCACCTCGGCTTGTTGGTCTGATCTGATCTGATTCACCAGCCCATTCTGCGCCCCAGGGTGTCCTCATTCAGTAGGCTAACTACTAAACTCTCTTGCTGCTGCACCCTCGTGATTGAAAATCTCAGTCGGGGGCGAGAGAACGAGAGTGGCTTCCACCGCTGCAGCTCTCCTTCGTGTACGTAAGAAGCTTCCCTCAAACAAACAGCCTTTCCCTGCACCCAGTAGCATCAAAAGCCTATCCAGGGCTACATCATCACAACCTGCTCTTGTCTGCATCTTCTGTTCGCTACATGCCGGCTTTCTTACTCTTCTCGGCTTCAACCTGCATCTCAAACTATCCCGGAAGCAGAGCACCGACCTCCGCTTGCTACCACAGCGGGACAAGGGCTTCAAGGTACGAGCCGCGCCGGAGCTGCTTGCTTGCTGTCTGATGGCTCCGTTGGACTGTCAGCGAGCTGCCGACGTCCATCAGTCAATCGTTCCCCCCACGCGGACAAGTGTCTGGAGACTTTGTGCTGAGCCTACCCCTGCCCTGCCCTTCGGTCAACTCCGTCCTTTCCCGTCGATATGGCTAGGGCCAAGAAGAAGTTTGCCTGTTGCACAACCAGCTAAATGTCACAGCAGTGTTCGTTCTTACAGGCGCCGTCGCCCACAATCTTACCACCAACTTGGCCTTCCCCCCAAGAAAAGCTTACAGGCGTGAGATTGTAGCTCCGGCCAGTATATCCTTCCTTGTTCTGCCCGGTTTGGGCTTTTCTGTTTCCTTACCTCCTCTGCCCCCGCGACTCCCGTCCGCCCGGGGGTTCTGTGTCGCAATATGTAAGTCAGATGGGCGCTGCGTCGTGACGCAACCCCTGCTCCCCCCCGGGAATAATACCCCAAGCTCACATAGCTTTTTGCCGCAGGAAATTTGGCAAGCAGATCCAGAAGCGCCAGCTTGAGGTTCCCGAATATGCTGCCAGTTTTGTAAACTACAAGGCTTTGAAGAAGGTAACTATCTATCTATTTGCTTATTGTTGCGATAACAGATGACTTCCCATCCCATTTTCTTTTTTTGAGACATCTGTTCCATGAAATGCCCTCTTTCTACATTCTCTTTCTTGTTCGAGAATGTACGAGGAGATGGGATGTTGATAGATAGAGGGGGAGTGCCGACTGCTCCAGGCATCCTTGTACTTGCATGCCTGCACCCTCTCCTTCTCTCCCCAATCATTGGCATACTTTGCGTACATGTACACCATCAATTGCTGTATCTTGTACCTCTTGACTAATACCGGATTTTCGTTGCCTTACAGCTCATCAAGAAGCTCTCAGCTACTCCGACCCTTGCTGCGCAAAATGACGTCCACCGCCTAGCCACACCAGCCGACTCACAGGCTGCTCTGCAAGCAAACAAGGCAACTTTCTTCTTCCAATTGGTAGGTCACTACATGCGGCCATCATGATGGATATTCCGGCAGACTTGCTGACGCTTGAACAGGAAAGGGAGTTGGACAAGGTGAATGCTTTCTACCTGCAAAAGGAAGCTGAGGTATGTAAACTTGATAACCCCTTTGGTCTATTCCATCAACCCCATAATCTTCTTATTGTGAATTATGTCATCGCCAACCTTCACATAGCTTAAAATTCGTCTCAAGACTTTACTCGACAAGAAAAAGGTCATCAAGTCGCGCCAAGGTATTTCGAGGCGCTCGTCCAAGTTTACTACTCTCGAAGAAGGTTTCCAACAATTCGCTACGGACCTGAATAAGCTTCAGCAGTTTGTTGAGATCAATGGCACCGCCTTTTCAAAGATTCTTAAGAAATGGGACAAGACATCCAAGTCGAAGACAAAGGAGCTGTACCTCTCGCGTGCCGTTGAAGTCCAGCCTTTCTTCAATGCGACGGTCATAAGTGAACTGTCCGATCAGGCTACCACCAGCCTTCAAGAGCTTGGTGCCTGGTCGGATGGAATCCAAGTTAGCTTCGACTCGTCTACTACACATGTCGTTACAAGTCAACATTTTGTGGGGACCGATGAAGGAGACGCGGATTCGCTTCTATTAGATACTGTTATTACTGGAAACCTTGAATCGATAAAGGACCTCCTTGCGAAGATGCAATCGGCTACTCAAGCTAGCGAAGGCGACGTTACTCTGATCGAACGGTTGACAAGAACCTTCTTGACAGCGATAAACGAGGCTCCCAAGAGCGCTCTACAGGTCCTTCTAGATACTGGCTCGGTAGATTTGCATTCTTACGATGACATTAACGAAAGAAATTGTCTGCACCAGGCCGCTATCTACGGCAGACATCACGTCTTGGAATGGGGCCTTGCGGCCAACGTTGCCGTGGATCGAACGGACGTTTACGGGCGTGTGCCGCTGCACTATGCTAGCTTGCACGGTCGTCTAGATATGCTGGAAGTTCTGTTAAATGGTGAGTTGAGAATACAGGGCGATTTCGTTTGGTATAGGACTTGAACTAATTATCATTCTCTTGCTTTTTAAAAGCCAATCCAAGCACCATTGATCTCATTGACCATGACAACTTCACACCGCTGATACACGCCATCATACACGGACATGTTGAATGCGTCGAGCGCCTACTCGCCAGATCAGCTCGTATTGACCCGGTATCGGATGCAGACCATGTGCCCTTGAACCTCGCCTGCGAGCACGGTTCAGTCGCAATTGTCGAAATCTTGTTGAAACATGGTGCAAATATTCTTCCTGATGCCGAGGGACTATATCCTCAGCACTTGGTAGCGCGATATGGACGGACTTCGGACTTGCTTCTGCTTCTCAAACAGTATGGAGCCGATCTTGACCAAATCGACAAACTGTATGGATGGACCCCATTGCTACACGCTGCAAGCGAAGGCAACGTCGAATGCCTTCAAGCACTTCTCAAAGTTGGCGTCGACGCAACAATACGAGACGAAAAGGACCTTCCCGCCATGTACTACGCCGCGTGGGAAGGCCATCTGGAATGCATGCAGCTACTTACCCCGTTTAACCGGCGCCCAAGAGCAAGCCCCTTGGGTGGCCATCCTTCAGTTGATATCATGGGTAGTAGTAGTGGCCCCCTGCCCATGTCGCTAGATCCAGACGCCATCCCGATCCTAGAGCTGCCACCGCCGATAATCCCACTTCGACGGTACGGCCACAACTTCCTTGATACCAAGACGGTGGTGCAAATCGGCTTCCAAGACGCTGGCGAACAGCCGCTGGTCTTCTTCCAGGACGGCAAATACCCAGCTGCTCGATTAACCATTTCCTCCAAAGTTTCAGATCTCATCCCAAAGAATATCATTTTGCCATTCCAAGAAGATACCCGCATTGTTTCTTTCCAAGTTGATAACTTGGAGACATTTTCACTCGACTTTGACGTTTTCCCAGCATACGGCGCCAAGACGATTGCAAAGACGGTGGTGCTGCCATCCGTCTTCCTGAACCAGACTGGCGGCTCGAAATCTGTTCTGCCACTGTTTGACCCACGGTTACGAGCTATTGGCCAAATCAGTTTCAACACGCAGGTGATCAAACCGTTCAGGGGGCAACCGCTTGAGATTACGGACTTTGAGACTTACTGGAAGGCAACAAGCCAGTTCAACCAGCCGACAAACGCTATTGTTACCGGATCAAGTCTGTCTGGTGACTATGTCCGAATATTTGTTCAGTACACTAGCGATGGAGTGCCCATCATCTGGCCACAATGGACTATTTCATGCGGTGGACTCGACATCCCCGTCTGCAGACTATCATTTGCACAATTTGACGCAATCACGTCTCAGAGCACCAGTCGCGCCCAGCTTGCGGGTCTACCGTCAAAGACAGCAGAGGATATTGCCGAAATTTACCACATCTTAGCGACCGCAGGAATAACTCTGAAAGATGCCCTGGCAATTCTCCCCCCTGGTATCCATGTCAATCTACAGATTGTATATCCGAACTCAGAGGAAGAAGAGACATTGGCCTTGGGTCCAGCTCTAGACGTCAATATCTTTGTTGATTCGATCCTCACAATTGTTTTCGACCATGCTCGAGCTCAGAGGGCACAATCCCATTCGC
Organism: Trichoderma polysporum; assembly: GCA_030278935.1. Taxonomy (NCBI): domain Eukaryota; kingdom Fungi; phylum Ascomycota; class Sordariomycetes; order Hypocreales; family Hypocreaceae; genus Trichoderma; species Trichoderma polysporum. The sequence goes on from JARFTM010000008.1 coordinate 276,600, forward strand.
CGCATGTAGTGCGTTCCATGGTGTTTAGCAGCTACAACGCGCGACTATGTACTGCTCTCAACTGGAAGCAGCCCAATTTCCCAGTATTTTTGTGCAATGACTTGGGCCGAGATGAGAAGGTAGTACAAGCCAGCGGCAGGCGGACGACGTCGATTAAAGAAGCGGTGCGGATTGCACAGACAAATAACTTTATGGGTTTGATATGCTATTCTCGGCTGTTGGTAAGAATTTATTCCCCTCTTTTTTTTCAGTTAAAACTTCCTTTGTACATGAACCTAACTCTTTCGTATAGGATATGGTACCGGCGCTGGTTGATGCTGTCAAGTCGCATGGACTTGCCCTTGTAATGGACAAGTCGTCTGATACCCCTGAAGCAAGCCCTCTTGCGGATCCTTTCCCTCGGCCACCTAAGGGCGTCGACGGAATTTTGAGAAATCATGGTATTTTACGCTTTAATGATTCTATAGACATGTAGAAGATGTGGGCTTTTCATTGGGATGGGGCGCGAATTTGGGCGCGGTAAACTGTGAAATTGGTGCTTGCGTTGGCATGGTGTGGACATACAAAACAGAGAAACAAGATACTGTCTTTCCCTCGGTATTACGATGTGGTCTCGGTGCACTTTTTTTTTTAAGTCAACATATCTAGATATTAGTCTTATCAAGCACCTTTGTACCCATATTTAAGATTCGCCAGGTCTCTCTCGGGGTCTACACCCGCCATGACAATCTTGGCTGTTATGGCGACAGAGTAGACGAGGCCAGGGATATTGCCCATGCTGACCCAGCCGAATCCTCCCCCTCTTGCGTCTCCTCTTACCAACCCCATGAGTATCAACAAGACGGCCAGACCCAAGTTTAAATAGGGCAGCGTCTTTTCTAACGGGGACCGCATTTCGATATCCCTACGGCCTAGGACACCACCAAGAGTATTGCGCAACCGCAGTGTATTACTCGTAGATGCGCTGCCTCCTGCAGCACGGCTATTCCCACCACTGGCCCAAGTGTCGAGTATCTCGATGCCCGTCTGTGTGGGCGGCAGGCGGTGGAGCAGAAAGGCCGTCGCAAGGAGGGACGTTATGCAGAAGATGGCGAAGGAAGTGGTGGCTGGGTCGATGAGCGGGCGGATGTAAGCGATTGTTGAGAGGAGGGGGAGGGCGAGGAGGATGCGGGCGATGGTTTCGTTTTGGGAGGCATTTTGGGTGGCGAGGGTTTGGATGAGGTTGTCTTGTTCTGTTTTTATGGGCACCGATTAGATTGGATGGTTTTTTGGGGAGTTCCGTGGTGGTGGAAGGGGAGATAATATTATACCTTGCTCGTCCATGGCTTCGGGGGAGTCGGAGTCGGAGTCGTGGGGGTATTGAAAGGTTCGTCTTAGACGTGTGGAGGACGACATGGTCAGGTATGATTGTGCGTGGATTTAGCAAGAGAAATGAAGATTATGGCTAGAAAGAAGGTGTTGCAAGGGATGTGATTTTCGTAAAGAGAAGGGGGAATGGATGGCGCTGATGATGGCACTGCTGGGAAGACGAGACGTGAATCAGAAAGTTAGTGACGACAGCACCTTGATAGAGCTCTCTCAGCCTTATGACGCTATAAACCTACAAACAGAGGTACGTACCCTTTTAACACGCCCGTGCTACTAAAGACTTCTTCAGCCTCATGCAAAAGATTAGGTAATCTGATCTAAACCCTTTTATCTCGCTAGCTTCGTATTCTCTCTCTTAGTTTTTGGCGCAGTCATGTATGATTTAGTTATTGAGAGTATACTGGCAACTACGGTCACGGCGATGCGTTTCTGTCAATATGAGAAATGAGAAATGGCGAGTGTTAGAGGCTGACTGCCTTGAAGATTACCTGTGACGAATATATGTTTGTTTATGGGGAGACCTGAGATGAGCTTGACTTGGTTTTATCAATGATTTTGAGGATGGGAATGATTGTCTTGAAAAGGGCTTTTACGAGCATGATATAGCTATGTATGGGTGTATCGCTAGTGCTTTTATGGTATCACAACTACTTAGGTGGTTTCCACAGGTGATAGAAGTTATTCATTTTTGTGGAAGATAGAAGTATGTGGGTGAAATTTATGGTTAAAACTTGTTCATCTGTGTAAGTAGTTGAAAGCGCCGACATCCTGGTATATTGGCCAACGTCTAGTGCAATTTCGTCGTCTTAGTACAACTTACCAGGGAGTAGATCCTTCACACTAGCAAAATCTCTACGTTCATCAAGACACCATCAAACATTAAGAGAACGAAGAGCAGCAATTGAACAAACAATGGCGCTTGCTAAGGCAAAACTCGTCATCTTTGACTTTGACGGCACCCTCTTTGACACGCACGCCTCCATCTCACACTGCACCAAGCTCACCTTTGACGCCCTCCTCTCATCACCACAGGACGCCCCCTCGGAGGCAGAAATCCACCGTCTCATTTCCTCTGGCGCAGGTCTACAAGACACCTTCCGCACTCTTCAGCCATCAGATGGTGCAGGAAAGCCCGAATGGTCAGCAGAAATCGAAGAGCGCTGGATAACTACGTATCGCACCTTGTACGCCCAACACGGCCAGCCTCTGATCAAGCCTTTCCCATTCGCCGTCGAGCTTCTGAAGCAGTTTCGGGAATCTGGCATTGTCATTTCCATAGTTAGCAACAAGGGAGTAGCTGCTGTTGTCACTGCTTTGAGCGGCAACGGGCTTGGGGGCGCGGTCGACGAGGAGCTGATCGTCGGGGACAAGACGCCTGGAGCAACGCGAAAGCCGGATACAGCAAGCTTTACTAATGTTTTGCTGCCGCGGCTGAAAGATGCAAAACATGGGCTTCAAGAGTTTGAGGGCATTGAGGACGGCCGCGATGTGCTTGTTGTTGGAGATACAGTTGCGGATATCCAGTTTGCAGCGAATATCGGAGCCAAGTCTGTTTGGTGTCGCTACGGGTATGGAGATCGAAATGCGTGTGAAGGCTTGAAGCCTGATTATACGGTCGATTCACTGGCTGAAGTTGTTGGGATTGCTCTTGGACATTGACTATAGGCTTGTGTTGTTTAGGTCACACTTTTGTCGCTGTTGCGTGCTGGCGATAGCAATCACGGTTCATCTTTGGCTGTGCTGCCTGAATTGTCTTGCATTATATGCCTTGCTGTTTATTGTTCCTTGATATTTATTCTCTGTTGTTTCATGGAATTACTGGATAAGTATTCACGGTGGTATACTAGATAGACTTGGCAAAAAGGGCAATAAATGAATCGCTCTGTAGGATTCGCACCGCCTTGCGGCATACATAAACCGCCAACCAGACGAGGCGCGGCCCATGTCTTGCAACACTATTCGTGGGCTGGGGCTGAATGGAACAAACGCTGGAGCGGCGTTTTCATCAGTACGTGGCATGGCAGCTTCCATATGCCTCTCTGCTATTACTGTACGAGGCTAGATGCATACCAAATTGCTCTAATTTCACTGCCACAGGAATTCCAGAAGGGAAGGGCAGATTCTTCCACTGAAGCGCCTCACAGAGAATTATCACGCGCTTCAAGAACCGAAAGACTGTACTTTGGACCTAAGATGCTGCAATATGAGATGACGTCGTGATATCACTCACATTGATGACTTATGTAGTATTGCGAAGCTGCGATGTAGGTTGCTGGCGCATTAGAGGATGGATGACATGTAAGGCTGTTAGAGAGATGGTTATGTCTGTCTTTAATTATAAAGATGAGAACCATAGCCACAAAAATGCGTAGTGAAGAGTATAAATGCAAAGAGAAAGGAAATATTGAACACTGGAAGACGTGTATCAGAAAAGCGACACAGCACCTTGATGGCATTTATGGAAGAGCTCCCTCAGCCTTATGACGCCACAAGCAGAGGTACGTACCCTTTTTGTCCCGCCCCCCACTAAAATTCCTTCAGCCTCATGCGAGAGATGATCTGATCTGACCCTCCTAACCTCTCATCAATACCAGACACTTCACTCGCTCAGAACCGAGGCAATGATATCCCAAATTGCTAGTCGGAGGGTGCTGGCCGTGGCCTCTCGGCGGGTCGGCAGCAGATGCAGTGCGAATTCGCGTGCGGTGGTGCAGAGACGGGGAATGACAACGACGCCTGCGCCAAAGCCAGGCGATGGTCCGTTGATGTCGAGGCGGGCAGATCGTGAATTGCCTGGTGAGTTTTTGATGATGACGGCGATGATGATAATAGATGCACTTGGGATACATCACCAAGTTTAAGGGGTTTAAAAAAAAAAAGAGAGAGAGATAGCTAATCTCGCTCATTTACAGACGTCGGCGAAGTCTCCCACGGCTGGCGCAGCACCTTTCCCATCTTCGTCCTCCTCGTGGCCGTCAGCTCCGTCGCCATCTTCAACTACCAAAAGACATCGTCGCCCATCATCGCCTCGACGCTCTACGCCCTGCGCACCTCCCCCCAGGGCAACGCCCTGCTCGGCGACGAGATCTACTTCAAGCACCAGATCCCCTGGATCCGCGGCCAGATGAACCAGGTCAAGGGCAAAATCGACGTCAGCTTCTCTGTCAAGGGCTCCAAGGCCTCGGGCGTCATGCGCTTCGCCAGCCACCGCCCGTCTCCCAAGTCGCTCTTCAAGACGACGGTGTGGAGCCTGACGCTGGAGGACGGCCAGGTGGTGGATCTGCTGGACGGCGCGGATCCGTTTAGGGGCTTGTTGGGAGATGATGGTGGTGATGATTTGCCGCTGTTGACGGAGGAGGATATGGCGGAGTTGAAAGCGAAGGGGTTCAGACAGCAGGGTGCGTTGAACCGGTGATTTCTTTTTTGCATATACTACTACGAAAACGGCACGGATGGGTGAGTGTTAGAGATTGGGGCTATGAGGCGATGGAGAAAAATCCTAAAAAGAGCAAGTCTCTTTGTACAAGTAGATTGTTTTGTTTGTTTGATGAGTCTTGGATGAGGTTGTCATGATATGTATGATGTACTCCTATAAATACAAAAAGCCCGCTTTTCTTTGCCTCTTTTTTCTTTTTCTCCTTCTTGCCCCTTGTATTCATTACAGAGCCCTTAGAATCCCCCCTTGTTGTCATCGCTCCATCCAATGGCTCTCTTTTTATTTTACATTGTATAACCCCGTCGTAAACTCTACACCTCTGTCATGTGTGCCCTCCGCTGGGCCTGCATCTCCAAGTGCCTCTGCCTCGCCTGCTCCAACTTCGCCTGCAAATCAGGCTGTCTCTCGTCCAGCTCCTCAAGTGCCTTCTCTCTGTGTGGCAGCGCAGGGGCTTTCCTCTTCTTCGCATCCTGGAGCCGGACAATGCGGCCCTTGGGTCCGGGGATGGGCCCACTGACGAGCACCACGCCCAGCTCGTTGTCCACCTTGAGTACCTTCAGGTTCTGCACCGTCCTGAAGTCGTTGCCCATGCGACCAGGCATCTTCTTTCCGGGGATAACACGACTTCCTCCACCTTGCGATGGACCTGTTGAACCAATCGTTCGGTGGTTCCTGGAGTTACCGTGCGATGCTCCTTGACCAGAGAATCCGTGACGCTTCATACCACCTGCAAAACCCATGCCTCTTGACCGAGCTCGCACGTCGACATGCTGTCCCAATTGGAACCAGTCCGGCAGTAATTGGGCGCCCACGGGCAATAGTCCCTCGTGACCACGCACTTTGAACTCCGCCAGCTCAGCCTTGGGCGCAATGCCCTTGGCTTCGTAGTATCCCAGCATCGGACTCGTCACATTGCGACCCTGTCTGGATCCAAGGCCAATCTGCACAGCCCAATAGCCGTGCTGATCTCTCGTCTTGTTCGCCACAACCTGCACCTGATCCAGTTGAAGCACCGTGCATGCCACCCGAACCTTGCCCTGGAATATGCTCGTCATGCCCTTCTTGATGGCGAGAACTCCCGTGCGGAGGGGTGTTGTGTTCTCGCGGCGCTTCAACGCAGCGGCGGGGCCAGTCGTTAGGGCAGGGAGTCCCGAACTCGGCTGGTTGAAGCGCTTGTGCTTGGATCGCGGCGGTGCTGTCGACCAGCCATATTTGATGCCTCGCTGGGGAATGTGCGGGAGGAGGAGAGGCGGCCGGTTGATTGCGGCGAGGCGTGGCAGAGCCACTCGAATGGGTATCCTGGGAGGCATTGAGGAGGCACTGTGATTCATATACCTATGCTGAAGTAGGTATTTTGCGTGGTGCCCTCTGGGCTGAGTTTTGGGCGATCGAGTTGCGATTTAGATGGTGGGTCGACGGGAAATTTTGGAGTTCTGGCATGCGTCTCGGGTATTCTGCGGGCGGGGTGTCAGAGGTTCAGCCTCGCGGGGTACGTACCTATTAATGGCATCATGAAATCTTGAAGCAAATTGACCCTGTATATTCAGGGCTGTCTAAAGTGATATAAATTACATGTAAAACCTGGATCTCGGTTCATGAGAGATTCATAAATAGCTCATGGCTAATCCCTCAAAAATATAATCATTTCCCCCTGCGTTGCATCGAATCAAATCAAATCCCCGACCCTCTTCCTCCAATCCCGCTCCCCATCTCATTCACACTCGTGCCCTTCACTTTATGATCCCCAGGCTGTGCAGCCGCCTCATAGATGATATTCGTCGGCGCCTTTCCTAGCCTTGTCCACTCGCCCTTGAACCCCAAGTAACTGATCCGCGACACATCCTCATCCCCGTCACCAAAGTTATCCACAAAGAAAAGCACCAGGCGTTGGACGCTCCCAAACGCAGAGCGCTTGACGGGAATCTCCTGTATCTCTGACGTTTGCGAGAGCTCTAGAATTTGCACTGGCGTTGACTCCTCGGCCGCGGCGAAGTCGAGGTTGTCGTGGTTGATGTACAGGTGTAGAGTTTTGGGAGCTGAGAGGGAGGGTGATGTGCGGAGGAGGATGGAATGAAGCTTGACTTGCGCAGTGAATCTACATGAAAATCAGCAAGAAATAGATGTTTGCATAATGTAAAATACAATGCAATAGAAATAGATTAGAGAAATTTTTTGAAGCAAGTATATAAAGACACAAATATAAAACAAGGAAGAAAAAACAAGACCAAAAATGAAATAAAATCTTACGGCACTGTCATAAGAAGCTGTTCATCAGCATCACTCTCCAGCTCCGGCTCAGAGCTCAACCTCTCCGCCCACGTCTTCTTGACGATGCCCTTGCCGGTATCTCTGCGCGATTCATTGAGCGTCGTGATTTCGTCAAAGTTGATTTGCTCGTACAGCGAAGACTGCAGCGCGGGGGTGATGTCGTCTGTGTGGTCGTGCTCGCCGTGATCGTGGCCGTGGCCGTGGTGATCATGTTCGTCGTGGCAGTGAGACATTCTCTCTCTCTCTCTCTTCCTTCCTTTTTATACTCTGATGAATTTTGAGCAGATGAGGTAGATAATTAATTCGGGTTGTTTCTTCGAGATAGAATGAAGGGGAAATGGAGATGGGGAGGTGAAATGATTTTTTAGTATTTGATGATGTAGATGGACTGTTTTGATACAGTGAGAGCGGCCCCGCAGGTGGCTACCCGCAAATGCGAATTGAGTGATTCCAAGTATCACCTCACGGATAACATTGCCACCCTTATTAAGCTACAATACACATACTGATAGAGATCCATTTTCAGAATTAAATTTTTCTATACAAATTCTTAAATTCTCCTACGCAATAAGCAAGTCTATCCAATATCCTCACAGTGGGTATCAATGAAAATCATCAAAAAGCTCAAATCCAACAACCACAAGCAAGCAATCCCATCCCAATTTATTCCAGAAACCTCATCTAAACCCACTTTTCCTCTTCCCCTTCTTCGCCTTCTTTCTATCTCCAAACATTCCAGAAACAGGCTGACTCATCGTCACAGCCGGTACCTGGGTCTGAGTCGCATCCGGAGCCGCCTGGCTGGACATGACTTGCACGGGAGGCGGCCGCATCGGTGACATGGGGTTGATGTCTGGGAGCCCCTGTCTCATGAACGCAGGCCGCCTGAACTTTTCTGATTGAGCTTTGCGCTTTGCTTCTTTCCTCTGAAGTCTTTCTTTCGCGTCCCTGAAGAGTTCTTCATTTGCTCTTGCTAGGCTAGACACGTAGTCGTTCGGATCGACACCACGCTCTTTGGGCCAATATGATAGCACTTTGGATCGTTTGGAAGCGTCCAATTTTTCGGTGTCTAAAGATTGGGCTAGTAGCCGTAGTCTCTGGATAGCCCCGTCGGTGTCGGGAGAGGTTATCGATGCAGCGGGCGATGGGGCAGGCGAAGATCCCATGTCTCTAGAACTTGATCTTGATGGGGTTGTGATTTGAGAGTTTGCAATCTGCGGCCCTGCTCGCGATTTCCGGCTCTCTTCTTCTACCACCTCGGAGCTAACAGGCCCAAGTAGTGGTATATCTTGAAACATGATCCCATAGTTGGACAAGAAGGCCTCCCTGGCTAACTCAGTGACCCAAATTCTTCGGACTTGTTGCATGTCCTCAGAAATGAAGTCTTTCACCGGATTGAGCCATATCTCGGAGAAATATCGCTGTAGGTACTGTAGGCTGACAAGTGACATGGGGTCCTCACCGGCGTTATATCTCCTTAGTTGGGTGACGACAACCTTTTCGTTATTTTCATCTAGCAAGCTCTCCATCTCTTCTCTCATAGGGTCATCAGCTGGTTCATACGTTGGTTGCCGCAGCATTACCTCAACTACTTCATTCCTATATCATAATATTATTAGCACTCGTGAAGCTAGAAAAAGCAGGAAGATAGTTATTTACCAGGACAGTAAGGGAAGCTTCCCCTGATCAAATCCATCGTTGAGGCACTGTCTGAGAGCGTCAAAAAGATGAGAAGGGAGGCCGCTTTCTCCTTGTCCTATTGACACCTGAAGTGCGTTTTGGAGGGCTTGGTGTATCCTGTCCATTTTGATATAGACGGGCCGTGGACCTGCAGAGACCCTCTTAAGGTCATCATCGGGATATCTTACATCTTCGACCTCTTCCCCGTTCATCAGAGCCTCAACATCATCAGTAGTCATCTCGTCTGGGACAAAAAACGAGCTAGTAAGATGCGCCATAACCGTTCTTCTTCTGCTTTCTTTCTGCTTCTGTTGCTTAGCTTCAGCCCAAGCCACTCGCGATTTTGGGTCTTGAATTTCAAGTGCCCGATCATAAGAAGTGACACATAAGCATCTCTGTAGACTGAGATCCTTGCCCAAGAAAGATAGCTGGTAGAACCTGACGCCTTTCCTATGGTAGTCTATCCCTGGACTCGACGCATCTTCTTTGACCGAGACAGCAAGTTGGATTGGGTCAACTCTTAGAAACTCAATGAGGTTCTTTGCGGGGAATTCTCTGTCTTCGCTCCCCGGAAGTGAAATAATGTCGCGATGCCATTGTGGTATTCTGCTCACAGGCGAAAATGTGAACCAGTATATACAAAGCTGACCCATTCGTGGATAATAAATAAACACTAGCGACGTGTCTTCATCATCATCCGACGCTCGACACACAAACATTCTTGAGTCGTCATGTTTAGTTCCTAAATGTGGACAAGATAGCAAGATAGAGGGCTTTAGAGGGCCCATACCCGTTTCACCACGACTAAACAAATCGACCCAGGTGATGTGATACTGTGTGAGAATGAAAACGTGGCCTTGCCTAGTAGGGCTGCGATGAATATTCAAAATCCAATCCAACTTCCCTCTTTCTCGTATAATGCGCCCAAGTCTTGGAAGCAACATGTTTGCGTCTAAGTTTAATACTTCCATTCTCTCATGATTCCACATCAGCAGATATCGCGTAGTAGCTGTCCCCTTGCTATATGAAGGAGAAGGCGAGCTTTCTACTTTCTCAGGCCCCAACCCCTCCATAAAAAGAATGCCGTGTCTTTCATTCGGATAAGTGGGCTTGGACGGCAATTCTTTTAATAGGCCATCAGAAATATGTCCGCATTTGCTGAGAGATAACTGAGAAACTGTTTTTCGCTGGAGTTGCAAAGCTCCCGGAAGATCCCAGATACTCCAATACCCGGTCTCGTTTATGATAGCAACTTGGTGTGATCGGCCGGATGATGCAGCAATGAAAGCAACATCGGAATGACCACTCCCTCCTGTCTGATGATTATAAATAGTGAACAAGGGGTTTGGGTTGATTAATGACGGCCGCTCCCGAATTAAATTGCTAGTTGGTTGATTGGAAACTGTTGGAATCTGTCGAAATTCTGGCCGGAGTATTGTTGTCGTTGTTTCTTTCTGAACCAATAGCCAACGATGAGTCTCACCTTGCAAAGGATTTCCGGCAAATCTGATCTGCCGAATGGGCAATCCATCGTTAGCCCAAGTCGCTTCCGCTCCTCTGTTGGCCGGGTCAATGGTCATAACGTTCAAGAAGGCATCTTCATTCTCTCCCCACTGCCACTGCGTATCTTCCATGCGAGCAAGACGTAGGAGTTCGCCAGATTCCCCGGAGGCGACAGCCATTATAGGGAACTTTCTAATCCCAGCTTTGTCACTAGAATCGGGAGTATGCCCAAAGGCTAATAGAGGCCGAGCGTTAGGAGCCTCATCTGAGACTTCCAACTCTTCCATGTCTTCTTTGAGAATATCTTGGTATGCCGTGTTGCCCATGGCAATCTCCGGGCGAGACTTGAATAGCCATCGCTCTTGGGTTTGACGCTCTCTCCAGAGCCTCGTAGAAGACTCAGGAGGCTGGGTTCTTGAAGCCGAATAAGTCTTGGTAGAAGAGCCAATAATTTTGAAATGAGGACCTAGATCTGTACATTAATATACATTTTTGACCACTCAATTTTAAGACCCTCTTTCTCACTTACATCTTGAAGTGAACCGGGATGTCTCAAGTATCCCAAGTGTCGCTCCGGACTGTTCGCTCGGAATATATTTCAATACTCCTGGAGCACCTAGGCCCATGAGAGGGTCAGGCCACCAGTCAGCCATTTGTGCCTAGTGAACGTATCCAGTGTGATAAAAGCTTGTCGATTTTTCTCTGTCATCTCGAATTGACCAGAGATAATCCAGCTTGCATTCGGGGTCACATGGAGGAAGAAGCGTGCTTTAGATTGTCATTATGACATGCGGTGGATATAAAATATTCTCATGTCCGCCTAGCAAAAATATTATTTTCTCAGTGCACTCCATTCCAAGGTTATGCCTGTTGAGTTGATCTTGATTGCAATGAAGTTCTTTGGTTTGAACCACGTGACTGAACCTTGCACTTGGATTTTGCGCCACACTTTAAACCTTGTCGACCCAGCAACCTTCTTTTCTGGGTAAACACGAACCGGAAGCTTGGGGCGAACTTGACAAGCATCGTTCGAGATCCTGCATAGCAATCTAGCTTTGTGCTTCGTCGCAACACCCAGGCCCTACGCAGTGTTTTACAACAAAAAAGGGAGAAATATAACAACCATCATGTCTACCGCTTTCGACCCAACAATGTCAATCGGCCATGGCCGCCAGACGATGGCGCCCGCTGGCCCCTCCGTCGCTGACACGCTGCCCAGCATCGACTTTGGGTTCGATGATTTGCGCGATCGCATGGCGAAATTTACGGCGAAATTCGATGCATTTATCGAACAAGGCCGCAAGCGCGTCTTAGAAGAGCGCAATCAGTTCCGCGTCAATATGGCCGAACTTCAAGGTATGCACTGGTAGAAAGGCGGATGGCATGTATTCTGATACTAATTTACTCCCGCTTGCAGAGGACGAACGAATGAAGAGGAAGGATATCGAAATTGCCCAAGTAAAGATGTCGACGTACCAGCAAACAATTGAGAAAGAAGAGGCTGAGAAGCGCGAAATGGAGGTATCTATCTCCTCGCTGGCGGCCCAGCGCGACAATCACATCACCACCAGAGACAACCTAAAGACCCAAATCGTCGAGACCCAAGCCGAAATCGACACCCGTCTCGCCGCCCAGCGCGCATATGCAAAACAAAAAGAGACGCAGTCCCGGTACAATGTCCCCGAGCTAGATTTTTGGATCTCAACTTTATGCCTGCGGATTGAGGGCGCAGGAAAAGATGACAGGCTCAAGTTTGTGTACACACACATCGACGAGAAAAATTGGGAGCGCGAGGCGTGGTTCGAGCTGGTGACGAGTTCCAGAGATTACGACGTGAAGCATTGCAGGCCAAAGCTGGAGCGAGAGAGCGTGGAGAGAGTGCTGGATAAGGTGAACGAGACGAGGGAGCTGGTGGTGCTGCTGAAGGGGATGCGAGAGCTGTTTGTGGAAGCGATCAAGTCTTGAATGAGGAGAATTTTTTTTTTTTTTTTTTTTTTATGATGATGCTATATATGCCAGATACCCGTGGTTGACGATATACATGATGTTTATTGATTGATATCTTGTGCCTTTTATCTACTGATGATGTGATGATGCAATGTACCAGAATGCAACAATTGCCAACGAAATTAATAATGAAACAAAATTAATACATCAATAAATTTACAAATACTACACTCAGCTAATATCTGACATAAAAAGAAGTCAAGACATTCCTTTCCCGCATACTTAAATCTCCCCTTGATCCTCACCAGCCACTTGCACTAACACTGCTAAAACTGCCATCACACAATACCGCGTCGCATGCCCCACCATCCCGTCCATACAAACAAACCTGAGCCGCAATTCCTCTCAACTCCAAACCACCATCATATCAACCAAAAAGTTCCCGCAATGCCCAAACCCGATAAACACGCCGCGGCCTCCCAAGCCGTCGACATTCTCGAGGAAATCGCCACCATGCTGGTACGCACAAAGAACGCTATTCATTCTATCCGTCTCTCTATCTCGTGCTAACCATCACTCACTTTGCTAGAACTGCCACATGGACCGCCGAATGCTGTCTACATGCATCTCATTAATTGAGCAGGGCGTCCATCCAGAGTCACTAGTCGTACGTACTCAAACCTCTCCCTTTGCACGCTATGTATTTTTTTTTATTCCATCTCAGATCTTTATGCACATGTGTTTACGTCGTTTTACTAACGCCCTTCGTAGCAAGTCATCAAGGAGCTGCGTGAGATTGCTGATGAGACGAGGCGGGAACAGCAAGAGGCTGCAGCAGCTAATAGTCGGTGAACCCAAGTCGCCGCACTCGCTCATACGACTTTCCACATGTCTACTATTCGATACTTTTTTTTTTCTTTTCTTTTCTTATTGTAATGACGGCTGTTTGATTTTGAGCTGGGATTTATCTACTGTTATTGATGGCGCATTGGGCGTATACAACTGCTATATAACCACCGTAGACAAACTAATTACATGGTAAATGTTGAAATAAAAATATACGGTTAACCCTTAATTGACATCCCTCAATCTCGATATTCAAAAATGCACCCTCCTCTTTTTTGTTCAGCGAATCCCTTTTTCTGTCGATGCAATCCCAATTTCAAAGCGCCATGCCGTCGTGCTAAATGTGTAAAGAAACTCAATCAGGAAAACAATAAAAAAGAAAAAACGTGGTATCCCCCAGAAGCAAAGTTTATTCAACTGCCAAACTCCACTCCAAAAAGACGCCTCTAGTGAATAATAGTGGGTTTTCATACGTCGTCGTGCCTTGTTATGTGTGTTGTCACCAAAAGCTAAAGGCTCGGGCCACAAACCTGGTTCATTATCTGTGTCCAATTAAGTTGATTCCGTTTTCATCTTCGTCATCATCATCATCGTCGTCGTCGTCGTCTGCCTCGGGAAGATCGTCATCACTGGATTCGTCTGAATCGTAATCATCGTCATCACTAGTTCCATCGTCCTCGTCATCCTCAGCACCTCTCCAGAACCCTAGGATGTCGTCATCAGACTCTCCGTCGACTTCCAGAACGGCTGACTGCGGTATATCCATCATCATGTTGGTAGGCGACATCGACCGTGCATATCTTTCCAGTATACGCGATGGAGGCTCAGGTGCATTTGAAGAGTGCCGCCGTCGGTTAGGACCTAGGATTGTTCGCGAGCCAGCCGTAACTGAGATCCGTCGACCTCCGGGTCCGGCTTCTTCCAAGCTAGCCTCTCCTGCGGCTTGAGGATGATCACCAGCACCAGGCTGGAGCGCCTCACTGTTCCGACCCAGTATCTGCAGCTCTACCGTGTTATATGATCGGCATATTGAGCATTTGAGCCCAAACCAATGGTAGGCCACCGTGCTTCTGGCAGAACAATCGTTGCACAGGATCTTGGCTTTTGTATCACGAAAGTCTGGTGGCATTGGCTGGTTAATAATGGCAAGGTCCAGATTGCGAAACTGTGTCTCCATGTTCACGAGGCTCTTGTTACAAATTGGACACTTGTACGAGGCTCGCATATGCTGCTCATAGCACTTTTTATGTATACTATGGCCACATGTCATGAAGACAACCCGCTTCGGTGATGTAAACATGTATTCGCCGCAAATTGGACAGTCACAGTCAGTCGATCGCTCGATACACTTGTGCGAGCTCTCGATTGATGTAGTAATGCACGCTCGGCATGTCTAAAAAAGTTGTTTAACAATGCATTCTCTAAAAAGAATAAGGTGCGGAAGATAATTTGAAAGGTAGTATGCTCACCTTGCAGTGGAAGAAATCCTTTCCAAGTCCCATACCCCGGCGGCATATTCCACAGTCATTGCAGTGATAGATGGGCTTGTTGGAGCGATTCTCCCAAAGTTTACAAATGTTGCAGTAGTATTGCGCCGATATCTCACCACAGTTGATGCACGCTTCAGATGCCTTTTGGGGTGTAGCACAAATCATGCAGAGCATGTTCTTTGTGTCCTTGCGGATAAGCGTGTGGTCTTCATGGATATCATGGCAAAAACGACAGGTATACCATTTTTTGCAAGTAGAACACTGCAGCTTCACGTTCCGCTCATAGTGCTCACATCCTAGCGGGCCCCGAGTTTCAGTAAGCGAAGCAGCTGAGTGCGTTGGTGTTGCTACGCTTGGTGACCTTGAGTGTCGGATAGGAGCATAGGTCGGGGCGATGTCACTTTCACTCAAGATAAACGTCTCCTTGGCCGAGGGCTCTCCTATCATCTGATTTTGCCAGTACTTGAGTGTTTCCAGAGGCCCGGTTGGGTTAGCAGGCTCCCATGTCTGGCCGATTGATCCGTCATCCGAACTGCTTTTGCCCAGGGACGAGGCGGTGATTATTGAGGCGCGATAACCTTCAAGCAGGGTATCGTGCATGAGCCTTGCCTTGTCGCCAGATGGAATTTCCCGGCCATTGATCTCCTGTATGCGGGTCCGCAGCTCTCGCATGCCATCATCCTCGGGAATGGGCCCGCTCCTGACCGGCACATTTCTGGGTGGTGTTATAGGGAAACCAAGATGGTCGAGCAGCGGTCCATTGAGCACGACCGGCTCGGCCGTAGCCTCTTCAACAATTGTTTCCTGCGTCGAAGAGCTCAGAGGCCGTGAGTTTCGTCGTTGGAGCGACAGGTCAGGCCCCTGCTGCCCGACGTCCTCGGCATCATCCGAGTCGTGGACAGCGTCTGGGTCTGGGTGGACCACTGGTGTCTCTTCCTCACCGGCTAACGTTGCACGGGAGATCTCAGAAAAGCGTCGGGCCTGTCGCAGCACAGGGTTGATGATGAATTCGGAAACAAGGGAAGGCATCGGGATTGATTTGTTTGGGACAACCGCAGCGCCTGCTGCTGAGGCGCAGCTGAAGGACGGGGGGGTTTTTAAGATTAAGTAGGATGAAGCTACCTAGCTCGTGCAATAAGACGGGCAGCTGTGGAAAGGCGGTGATGCCCGGGATTATACGAAGTAAGAAATGGAAGAAAAGAAGCAAGATACGGAGGGGCCACAAGCAAACTCAATCTCAATGTCAGCAGCAGACATGCTCAGCTGGTGAGGGCCTCCATCTGCTTGACTGCCAGAAGGTAGAAGTAAGACCTGAAGAGAAGTCAGTCAGTCGTGCGATGGCCGGTCGGCGAGATTCTTAGTAGACAGTGGCCAACATTAATCGCAAGGATGACATAAGGCAAAGATTAGTATTGGACATTGATAGTACCACTCCGTATACCAACAAAAAAAGTCTTGTCGCTGTCCGTAAACAGCTCTAGTGGCGGGACGCTTGCATGTGATTGCGCCAACAAATTAAATTCCAGCCCAACAATCAGCTGCTTTTAGTGTACTTCGTGTTTGAAGTTGTTTGAAGTGTTTGTAAGTACCGGTAGTACAGTACTCGCTGTGGCTCAGCCTTCTCAGCTGTGGCTAGTGGCTGGTGTACGGGGAGCAATCAGGTCAGGTACGTACCCGCAACAGTCCAGCAAGGAGCGCCACTAGCCACGCGGCTGAGCACTGGCGTGGCCCAGTTGGAGGGATTGCAAGGTGGCCAATATTCCTTAGAGCTGAACCAGGGGGGTTTAAGGAAGCTGTCGTATTCTTGGAATATCCGACGCAAACAGCAATATCCACCAGAAACACCTCCTTTGTCATCTCCATTTCGTTTCTCTCCTGAGCCGGACTTGGCTTTCAGGATTGTTCCTCCTTTTCTCCCTTTTCGTATCGACGGTGCCAGCGTCGTCGTCGTTGATGTTATAGCGTTTTGAGTCCCCCAAGCTCGTCCAGTCATTACAAATTGTGCCGCAGTGTGCTTCTGTTGGAGCTGGCTGATTGACTCCCCCCCTTTCTCTCTCCTCTCACCTTGAAGCCCTTCAACCATCTCAATTGATTCCTCGTTTCTATTCTCAACTACTGGGGACACCAGAAAGTTGTCTTCAGGACCATGGCTGCCGACAAGGCCGCCCTCGCCTCCGGCGCTGATCTGGGGGACGGCTTGAGGAAGCGACAAGTAGCTTCGCAAGCCGCGCCCTTGTCCAATGCGACCCAGACCCAGCCAGAGGACAACAAGAAGCTTGCGAAGAAGGTATGAAGCTAGCCAGAGCCAAGAAGACTCCATTGCGTACAAGGATTGGCTGACAGCGGTTGCAGGAGAAATCCTTCTTCGAAGTGTTTGCAGATTTAGAATCCATCTTTGCCCCGCTGATCTTCACGGCCGTTGCCATCTTCACCCGATTGTACAAAATTGGCATTAGCGATATTGTGACTTGGGATGAGGCTCAGTATGTACATGCCATTCCTTAACTCTCTCTGCTTGAGAGGTACTAGGATGGAACGAGTTTTGCTGACTGCCGTTTGACAGCTTTGGAAAGTTTGGCAGCTACTACATCAAGCATGAATACTACTTCGACGTCCACCCTCCTCTCGGAAAGATGCTGGTAGGTCTCTCCGGAGTCCTCGCCGGCTACAACGGATCTTTCGAATTCAAGTCTGGTGAAAAATACCCCGAAGACGTCAACTATACCTTTATGCGAGCCTTTAATGCCGCCTTTGGCATCGCCTGTATCCCCATGGCCTACTTTACCGCCAAGGAGCTGAAGCTGGCCCGGCCTGCTGTCTGGCTTGTTACCCTGATGGTGCTTTGCGAGAACTCTTACACCACCATCAGCCGTTTTATTCTCCTCGACTCCATGTTGCTATGCGGAACCTTTGCCACCACTCTTTGCTGGGCCAAATTCCATAATCAGCGACACAGTAGCTTCGAACCCGAGTGGTTCTTCTGGCTCTTCATGACAGGCTTGAGCATTGGATGTGTCTGCAGTGTCAAGCTTGTGGGTCTCTTTGTTACTGCTTTGGTTGGTCTTTACACAATTGAGGATCTCTGGAGAAAGTATGGTGATAGAAGGATGCCTATTGTGAGTTTTTTTCCCTTCCCATTTTCACCTGCTATGTTGATGAACCACCTGCTTACAACTCCATTAGCCTGTTCTCGCCGCTCACTTTTCTGCTCGCGTCGTGGGACTCATCATCGTTCCTTTCCTCATCTATATGCTCTCATTTGCCCTGCATTTCGCCATTCTTGATTCCACCGGTCCTGGTGATGCTCAGATGAGCTCCCTATTCCAAGCCAACTTGAAGGGAACCGAGGTCGGCAAGAACAGTCCCCTGGAAATCGCCATTGGATCTCGCGCCACCATCAAGAACATGGGCTACGGCGGCGGTCTTCTTCATTCTCACGTTCAGACCTACCCTGAGGGCTCTGGCCAGCAACAAGTTACCTGCTATCACCACAAGGATGCCAACAACGACTGGTTCTTTTACCCCAACCGCTACGAACCCGATTACGATGCCGAGGCGGCTGATCTCCGATTCATTGGCGACGGGTCAATTATACGTCTAATCCACGCTCAGACTGGCCGCAACTTGCACTCTCATGATATTGACGCCCCCGTTACCAAATCTCACCGCGAAGTTTCAAGCTATGGTAACCTCACTGTTGGAGATGACAAGGATCACTGGCAGATTGAGGTTGTCCGAGATGCGGCATCTCGTGATCGCAGCAAAATCCGCACCCTAACCACGGCTTTCCGACTTAAGCACCCTTCACTAGGCTGCTATCTACGAGCTGGCAACACCAATCTTCCTCAATGGGGCTTCAAACAGATTGAAGTTACCTGCGACAAGCAGAACAACCCTCGTGATCCTTATACCCACTGGAACGTCGAGGCTCACTGGAACGAGAAGCGTAAGTCATGGCGCATTTCTTTCTAACCGGCTCATTCTTGCAACAATTATAGCTAACTCTTTACCTTTTAGTCCCCGATAGCGACCCTAATGTTTACAAGTCGCCCTTTATTCACGATTTCATTCACCTCAACGTAGCGATGATGACATCCAACAACGCTCTCGTACCGGATCCCGACAAGCAGGACGATTTGGCCTCGCAATGGTGGCAGTGGCCCATCCTTAATGTGGGACTTCGCATGTGCGGCTGGGACGACAACATTGTCAAGTACTTCCTTCTTGGTAACCCGTTTGTCTATTGGGGCAGCACGGCGTCTCTCGGCATTGTCGGCCTCGTCGTGGTGTGGTATATCGTGCGATGGCAGCGTGGATTCAGGGAGCTGGACAACACCGAGATTGACCGGATTCACTACGCCGGCATCTACCCCGTTATCGGCTGGTTCTTGCACTACCTTCCTTTTGTCATCATGGCGCGTGTCACTTACGTGCACCACTATTACCCTGCCCTGTATTTCGCTATCCTGTCCCTGGGTTTCTTGGTCGACTGGGTCCTGAGGAACCGCCTTGCCGTCGTGCAGGGTGTCATCTATGGTGTCTTGTACACCGTCATTATCGGACTTTACATCCTTTTCATGCCCATCTGCTGGGGTATGACTGGAAACCACCAGCAGTATTCGTACTTGAAGTGGTTTGCCAACTGGCGCATCAGTGACTAAACTCGCTTTTCTAGTTTCAACTAGGCAATTTCAACCAACACTGATGGCGAACACGTTTTACTTCATGTTCGTTATCAGAGGCTTTTTTTTTTATCATGGTGGTAGATGAAGAGAGGAAGAGGTGTGAGAAGGGAGGCTACTTATTTTTCAAAAAAAAAAAACCTATGTAAGATTTTTTAAAAGGCGTGGGATGGAGACTTTTCCACATTATAATGAAGAAAAAAGACAACGGGCTAGGTAGGATGGATTTCGCAAGTCATATAAGAAAAGATGATAGGGACACACAAGGTTGGCGGAAAATACTATACACCGCATTTAATGCAAGACATACATCTCCCCCTCATTTCCGCCATGCATTTTGTTTTGTTTTGTTTTGTTTTGTAGAAAGAGGCGTGTGATTACAGGCTTAAGTCTGCCAATTGCTTTGCTTTGAGCAATATCTATTATTATTATTATACAGTGCCATGTTTCCAGTTACTTTGCTATGTCTTTTAAGAGGTCTTTTAACGACCAGAGTATCATGTAATTATGAAGCCCCTTGGGTATCATGTCTTGCTAGCTTTCCTTCCTCCTCCTTTCATTCTCCCAATTTGCTCACACGGCTTTCGCTTACGATTTGCATTATACAGAACGGAGTTTAAATATGCCTCAACAACATCCACCACCCGATTTACTAGCGTCTGCGTTTAATCTCACCTGCCGGCTTCCGCCAGCGCTGGGGCCTTTGACACCAGATCTCCTGTCGTTCAGGTTGTATTTCCCGGCCTGGATGTTCTGGTATATCCTCTCGGCGACCCTCATAAAGGCCTTCTCCACGTTCTCACCGCTCTTGGCACTCGTCTCGACGTACTCGAGGATTCCGTTCCGCCTGGCCCACTCTTCCGCTTCCTCCCGGGTGACCTCTCGCTTATTGTCTTCCTGCTGCGTCAGGTCTGCCTTGTTGCCGACCAGGACGATGACAATATCCGGCTCAGCGATCTGGCGGAGGTCATTCAGCCAGTCTATAGCGTGCTGGAAAGTGGCCTTGCGCGACAGATCAAAGACGAGCAGCGCACCGCTTGCGCCGCGGAAATATGACCTCGTGACGGATTTGTATGTTTCCTGGCCGGCCGTGTCCCACAGACTGAGCTTCATATGCTTCTGAGGGGTGTTGCTGGTATCGCGCCGGGGTTCCGGAAGGCCTCCGGGAGATGACGGCTCATCGGGAGAGGAAGAAGACGAAGGAGCAACGAGGGGGGCCACGGGAGTGTGAGGCGGGCCGACGGGCACGATGCGGGAGCCGAATTCAACACCTATTGTGACGTCGTGGTGCGCGGAGAAGCGACCTTCGCAGAGGCGGATGGTGAGACTGGATTTGCCGCATCCTGAGTCGCCTATGCAGACCAGCTTGGCGATGTAGTCCCAGGGAGCTGAAGAGGACATGGGAAGATATGGAGGTGCGCAAGGCGCAGGGTTTTGGTGAGAGTAAAAAGAGGTGACGAGAGAGAGGAGGGATGAAAAGGGACGAAACGGCGGAGTATGGGAGGAATCAAGGCGTCAGAGACTCTAAAATCGAAAGCTGCAATGGCTGCAATTGCTGGGGTGGTACTTCGTAGTCGCAAAATGTAAGTGTAATTGATCTAAGTGGGTTTGAGGCTGTAGCGGCGGCGAACGGCACGTGCGCGAGTGCGATACAGAGGCAGCTCAATCTCTTGGCGGCGTGGGAACAAAAAAAAAAAGACACGGCGGTGACGATTAAGAAGCGTTTGCGGCAATAGACGAGACGTTGAGTTTGTCGGGTTGACAGTGAGAAGAAAGAGAAGAAATCACAGGATGCGCGGTGGCAGAATTACACAGGAATGAAGTACAACTTAAGGGTTCGGTTTGTAAGGCAGGTGACGATGGCTGTCACGGGCTAGCGAAGAGGGAGCTGACAGGCTGTTGGTGTGACCGGCGAGGAAAGCTGGAGAAGAGGAGAATGGGGGCCGAAACGGTAGTACAGAATACTTGGCTTGCAGTAGATGGGTACTTGGTACTTACCTACTTGCTAAGGTACTGCTACGAAGTCTAGTAGCAGGTAAGAAGATTGATTCCTTTGCAGGTTTGAAATATCAAGAGCTGGGCTAGGCTAGGCTGCCGCAGAAACATTCCATGGCCGAATTTCCTTGACGATTGGCGTCTTGCAGAGAAAGCTGAATAGCGCTGTGGAGGTAGCTGTTATCGGTGACGCAAGAGAGCGATAACGGCATCATGACGAGACGGTTGACTAGCGGTAAGTACCCCGTACCCAGCAGTGCTAAGCCCGTACCTACAGTAGCACACCCGGCAGCACGGAGCAAAGAGCAGCGTACTTGGTACTTGTACTATAGACTAATAGGCAGCCATGTGCGCACACCAATAGCAGCAATACCGTATGCATGTTGTGCAGTTAGGCTGTCATGGATTTTGACGAGCGGACTGGTCCAAGAGCTGCCTTCAACTTTTGCCTGGACGTACTGTACCTCATGTCTCATGTTAGTACGGAGTACTACCTAGTAGGTACCTCAGGTAATGGAAGTCTCACTGCTGTGTTGGCACTACTACCAGCCGCAGCCTCAACTCAATACACGCCCGAAAGCTTGATTAAGGCATCTTTCCATTTACTTTCCTTTCTTAATTATTATCCCTTCCTTCCATGTCTTATTCACCCTCCAGTATTAAGTAATACCACTAAATACCTACCTAGGTAAGATACGATACTGACAGCATCCCTCAGTGACCGGGATCAAATGACGGCCTACCGCCCTTGTGCTCACCTCATTCAACGCACAAGTTCCTCGGGTACCTTGAGGGTACTTGTACTTGCAGCCTGCATCATCCCAGCAGGCAGCGCCCCGGATGCGGATCCAGGCTGCCAGGGACCTCCTATCGCTAGCAAAACCAGTGCTCCTCCAAGGTCTTACGAGGTACC
Organism: Trichoderma polysporum; assembly: GCA_030278935.1. Taxonomy (NCBI): domain Eukaryota; kingdom Fungi; phylum Ascomycota; class Sordariomycetes; order Hypocreales; family Hypocreaceae; genus Trichoderma; species Trichoderma polysporum. Next base: position 298,728 of record JARFTM010000008.1, read on the forward strand.
TCCGTCCTAAGGTTACGGGGCTACCGCCCAGTCACCTGTGGCTCTCGCTGCTGAGGCGCTGACCGCCAGCAAAGTTTAGGCTCTAAGCCAGCGGAACACGCCCACCGACCCTCCAACCGGTCCCCTAGCCATTCACTAAGTTTTGGGCTATCGAGGTCACCAAACCGACTCATCCGCCTTGTGTCGCCTGACCTCAGCGTTTTCTCTCTTCTTGTTCTACAAAGAGGCTTATCTTTTTGTCTCTCCGACTTGGCGAGCATCTCGACCAAACGGCCGCCATACATACATCTTACTCATATCCCCTTATGGTGTAATATTTTCTGTCTTTCTTTCTTAGTCCTTATTCATTTTGGGCCATCACTCTACCCGTTACATGCAAGGGAGAGCGCCGCCTTACCCTTTGCTGCCTTTCCAAGCGCTGTTCGTCATCGCCCGTCAACCTGTTTGCCGATTCCATCACATCGCCGTTGCAACGAGAAAAACAAATAAACTGCCGCTCAACACAACCGCAGCTAGCCAGCTATTGAGGTGACAGCCGTACCAACCACTTATCGTGGGGGCGGCGGTAGGTGAAGGGGCACCATGTTTTCCGAGTGTAGGTGACGACATCGCATCCTACAAGGCTGCATCTTCCGGGCCTGCTGCTAACATCTTTTCCTAGACGCCTCAAGATTTCTCGCACAGTCTCAGTCGAGGCTGTCGAACTTTGGCCAAGCAGACAACGATACTTCGTCCCGACAAAACGACTGGTCATCACGTCCATCTCGACCCTACCGAGACGCCGGTCGCGGAACTGGGGGCCAAAGGTCCTTTCTTTCTAGGGGCTATGGCGGCAACCCATATCAGAATGGTGGAGGAGGAGGAGCTTCTGCCGGCGGCGGCGGCGGCTCACGCTTCGGCCAGCTTGCCTTTGGTTCCCGCATAACGGCTGCGCAAGATGCACCTCTGTTCCACAGCACACTAGACGAGTTTCGAGAGGAGGACGATGAAGAGGAGCGCGACAGGGACGCTGCCGACCTCTTTGCGCTGCAGAGATCACGGAGGGTAGCCGCCGCTAGCAAGCTGGCCGACAGCGTCGAGTCTGACGCCAACAGTCGAGGTTCGATTGAAGAGAGTTCAAGTCATTTTGATCACCCTTACCGAGCTCAAGGCTTCGCTCGGGGTATCAAAAGCAGTTGGAATGGCACAAGGAGCTCACATCAAACTGCCGTTGCAAGGGATGCACTATTAGAAGAGGAGGAGGCAGAGGAAGTTGATCATGATAGCAGAGATGGTGGAAGCGACCACAGTGATGATCGCAAGGGGAACATGGTCGACGTTGGTCTTGGGTCACAGGAGGATCCGGATGAAGATCCACCGGATTCACTACTGGGAGAGACAGTTGACGGTAGCCCCCCGGCTTTCCAACGTTTCAAGGACCAGTCTGGACGAACGCCTCTGATGGAAAGATCCGCAAGAAGCGATACCGACGTGGACAGCACGCGACACACAGAGCCACCACAGGCTGATCCAACCCCAACAGGAAACATGTTCGTTGAGGGAGAGATATTCCGGCATGATCCCTTCTTCGCATGGATATTCTTAATCTGTCTCGCCGGTATGATGTCAACTTATGTCTTAGTATGGTTGAATACCGCGCCCAGGAGCAGTCCTGTTGGAGACACTATTTATACGGCGTTACAAAAATCGTTCAACATGCTGGCGGTCGATACCGTAGTGGCAGTATTGGTGTCATTTGTGTGGCTAGCAGCGCTGCGGTCCTTTGTTCGGCCGCTGGTTACTGTTATCCTAATCGCTGTGCCAGCCATTATGTTTTCCTTTGCCATCTTCTCGTTCGCATCGTCATTCAAGGGACAGACACCCGGGTCAAGCTTTCAAGATAATGTTATGAGATGGACAAGCCTCGTTCCTGCAGCCTCGTGCGTGTTGTGGTTATGGCTCGTCGTCAAGGGCCGAAGAGCGATTCAGCAGGCCATTGAGATCCTTCAATTTTCCTCCAAAATTCTGGCTCAAAACTCAGGCCTCTTGTTGGTGGGCTTTGGCTGCCTAGCCTTGATCGTTGTATGGACCTGGATATGGCTGGCCATGTTTACACGCGTATTCATGGGCGGCTACTTCTCCAAGTCTTTGGCTCGATTCGTGATTCGCTTCTCCAGCTGGTGGCTTGGCGCGGCCTTTGTCTTCATGTACATGTGGACGCTCTCCGTCATCAACGCGATCCACCGAGCGACGACTGCAGCGACTGTCTCCCAATGGTACTTCCATCGCAACGCGGGACCTGCTGCGCCTTCGAAGGAGATTGTCCTGGCCGCTTTGGGCCACGGTACGACGACCATCTTTGGTAGCATTTGTGAATCAACGCTGCTGTCTCTGCTGATCCGGGCACCACTAATCTTCCTGCCAAGGAGGATAGGCGCAATAATAACAAACATCGCCTCCTTCTGGATCCCCACACCCATGGTGGCTCTCACAAACCCTCTCACAATTACTTTTGCAGCTATTCACTCTCAGGGTCTGGCCACGTCTGCCCGAGGCCTTGACCAGATGGAGTTTGTATCGCCTGCAATTCCTACTACTACATTAACACCTAGGGCTTTACGCCTACGCGGCCAGGCGAACGGCCTACTGCCCTACCGGCTGGCCAAGTTGCTCTTGGTCGCCACGCGATTGATTATGGCTACGGGCCTTGGTTTCGCGGGATGGGTCATTACCGCAAAGCAGCTGCAAATCCAGCTTCCGGATGGCGTGGGCGTGCGAGGATCAGCATACGCATACGTGGTCGGCATGATGGCTAGTTTCATTGGGTATTCGGTTATGGGCGCAATGGAAGGCATTCTCAGCGGAATCGTCGATGCAGTTTTGATTTGTTATGGAAGCGAGCGACGAATGGAAAGGGGCCATGGACGATTCTGTCTTGAAGCGGCACGTCTGTTTGGCGAGCGACGAGGAGGCGACGAGGACCTCGGGTATGCGTAAGCAAGCTCAGATCGAGGCCCCCCATTCATGTATGACGAGGAGTTTTCTTTTTTTTTTCTTCTTTTTTTTAGGCACTTTCATGCTCATTTTCATTTTCATATGTTTTACTGCTTGCCTCTTTGCTCGTCGTTGCGATCTTTGAAATGGGCTGAACGGGATGATAGATTGGTAGAACTGAATTTTGGAATACTGGAACTCAAAAAGGATCATGCAGTGGAGATGTTTGCTACGACAAGCTCCAAGGAGGGAAGGGCAGCGATGGTATTTCATTTCCAATTCATATTTTCAATTTATAAATATCTATACGGTAATTCGTGAAAAGCAATATGTCACATCAATAAAGTTCTTGGTACCCCGTATTATTATCAATATCAGCCAGTCATTTGGCAGACTAGGTGTTGCGATTCGATAAATGAGAATTAGAAAATGGATTGATAGTCTTGGCTAAGACATGTCTCTTCCATGAAAGGTTAGACACTTTGGCCGAGTGGTTAAGGCGATGCCCTGCTATCAACAGGTATCATAGGCATTGTGTTCGCACGCGCAGGTTCGAATCCTGCAGGTGTCGTTTCATTTTTTGGAGATTATCCACCCGCATTTCTTTCTCTTTTTTTTCGGAAAAGAGTATGTATGCATGCATGGGTTTGGAATGTCTAAGCTACGAATCTCTGGCTTATCATACATACTACGTGTATTTTTTTTTTTTTTTGGTTTGGTTGGTGAATTTTATAGCTTTTGCTTTGGTACAAACCTAGGCGATTCTCACGATCTATTGCGCAGCTTCATGAACCTTCTATCTTGCGGCTCGTCTTCATACAAAAAGAAAACGGCGTCATTGGTCTAGGGGTTAGGATTCAACTCTTCCATTTCATATGTAAAGTTGAGGCCCGGATTCGAGTTCCGGATGACGCATTCCTTTTTTTAATGTTATCTTCTTATTTCTTTCTTTTTTCTTTTTTCTTGCCGCGGATTGAAAGAAGGTATTGTTATGATTTCTTTTATTGCGGTGTTTTAAATCAAGCTGTGCTGGCTGGCTGGCGACACAATGCTACCATCGTACCGTCATAACTCCATCAACGTTACTCATCTTCCATGAATGCAAAGTTTCACCGTCTATATATCAAGACTTTAAGAAGACACCTTGTATACAACCAGATATTGTATAAATAAATACCCTAGCTAAAGGGCACGCGTCAAATCATTTTAAGCTCTATGTACGGTCTGTATATGCTACAAGCCACCCCAGGTCTATCAAATTGCGTTCATTCATTTCATCCGCGCCTCCTCCGGCATTTCCTCATAAGTAAAGTCGCAATCCACCTCGTTAATTGTTAACTCCGCCTTGGATGCAAGTAAATCCGCAAGGTCCTCTTGCGACAGGCTCGCTACATCCAGATCCTGCATCCTGTTTGTAAAGTGCCGTATTTGTAGCAGGGGTTCTGGGTCTCCCGGCTCTCGAAGCCTGCGTACCGAGCGGGCGAGCCCGCCATGGCTAGCTTCGATGCTCTGTCTCTGGTTTCTCTCGAAATAGCTGAGTAAATGACCTGCTGGGTCTTCATTCAAGTGTGCTTCCCGGCGGAAGAGCCCTGTTGAGGCATATTCTGGCCCTTGTACGGCGCCAATGGTAGGATTAGGGTTGATAACAAGCTGGTTTGTGTCTAGATAGGTTCGCTTCACCAAGTCAGCGATGTGCACGTCTTCGTCGTCGTCGTAAATATTTTCTGGATCTCCTGTATTTCGGTCCGGAGGCTCTGGATCGGGATGTGGTATAAATGGCGTGGGGCGTCGAAGCCGGCGATCCACGCCCAGGATAGTTATGAAATGTGCCTCTGGCTCGTCTTCTTTGTTTATAGAAAACAAAAACACTCGGCCCGTCGCATCTCCAACGACTAATTTCCGTAGATCCGGAGAAAACGCACCACAAGAAATAGGACCGGGTGCTTCTAAAAGGGTTCGCAAGTATGGATTGCGCTTGTTACGCACGTTCCACACCACAACAGTCCCATCGCTGGAGCCTGTATAAAATCGATCCAAGTTATTCCCCCAAGCCGTAAATTTAACTCCAGTATCTTCCTTCTCTCGGTCTTCATAGTACTCCTCCAAGGGACGGCCATGCTGCAAAATATGCACGGGTTTGTCCCCTTGAGCTGTGTCCCAAACGTACACTTTGCCATCTGTGCACCCTGCAGTTACATATGCGTGCCTTGGAGAGTTTGGCATAAAGGTCAACTCGTTAATATCGGCCGCAAAACAGTCGAGGTTGTGATATTCAGCATATGCGGCATCCTGTTCCCTAAACAGGTGGATCTGAGTTCGCACGCCGGGCACCACCTTCAACTGGGAAGGCGAAGTTGCGGCAATGAACCTTGGTAATGTAGGGTGCCAAACCACCTCGAAAAAATTGGCTGTGGTGGCGGTCAAGACAGGAACTCGCTGGCCCTGAGCTGCATCCCATAGAGTGATCTCTCCCGAGTCCCGCTTATCTTCCGGTATATCATGGTCTTCTCCAGATATGCTACGAGGAGAGTATCCTACAGCTAGCAGATGCTTACTCCTCGAACAACGGCCCCATTGCATAGTTGCAGGATAATATGCCCACTTATCAGAATCATCAGCGTCGGTACGCGTGCATGAAAAGGAGACATAAGAGCTATTTGTAATGTCATTTGTGTTGACGGTGTATACCCGAATAGCCTCTGTGGGGGTGTCAGCCGCGGTAGCAACTCGCCCAGAGCCATCCTTGGCCGCAGCAACAAAGTTTACGTTGCCCTCAAAGTGCCATGTAGCCAACGCAGTCATAGTGCTGCCCGTCTCATCGACTTTCCACACCTTGACCGTTTTGTCGAAACTGGAGGTGTAGGCCAAGCCAAGAACGCTATCGTAGTCAGAGCACACAACGGATGAGTAGAGCCATGGATCTTGGCTTTGGCGCATGGCCAAGGTAGAATTTTCTCCCTTTTCAACGAGCGGCCGTGGAATTCGGTGATCGGGGAATCCTTTCAGCTGTCCCAATTTTGTCGAACAGAGGAGCAGGTTTCCAGGCTTATTGTACTGCTGATTATGGCTATCAGAGTGTACCGTCGTGCCGCATAAGACATTGCCATCTGGAACCCAAGTAGTCGTCGCAATGTCTCCAGCACAGTTCGTATACTCTGCTACCAAGGCAAGGCTATCTTCATGGATCTTGCTAAACTCGTTCTGAAAATTTTCATATTGACGCATAAAGCCAAATCCTCGGTTCCCTTCTATTTCGCGAGCTAAAATCAAGGATGCCACTCGGCTGGCACGTCTACTCTCCTGTTGAGGCCGAGAATTGTGCGCACTTGGATCCAGTGTCAGGATTTGAGCTCGAGAAGGCGGTGCCGCCTTGCCTGCGATCACATCTAAGCAGTAATTTTGTACGTCATCAACTGTTCGATAAGGCAAAGTAGTGTCAACGATTGAAGGGACATTAAACTGAAGACAAAGTTGCGCAAAGTTTTGGTAAATGGCAGGGGCATCTGCAGGGAGGTATCTTGAAATGCATGTCATAATGTGCTGAACTTCGTCAGAGCTAAAGTCCACATGATAGACCAGTGGGCCGTTCATCTCTTCTTTCAATTCACGATATAGGTGACCAGCGCCTTTGGCAATCAGGTCGCGATCCAATGCTGACTGGTAAGGTCGTTGTTCAAGACCAAACCAGGCGTTTGACGATGCGCCGCACTTGGCAGGCGGCTTCCATCTGCTCCAATGTCTTGCAGTTGGTATATTTTCAAGTATCTCAGTTTTGGGGGTTTCCAGCTGTTTGACATCTGTCATATGAATCTGTGGCGGATCCTCTTTATATTTTAGCGGCGGCTCTTTCGCTGAAGGAGTCTGGTGTTCGGCCTCTGCTGGCTCTTTCACGGAAACAACTTGAAATTCCTAAGGAGCAGTGTTAGCTTGGGATGGAAATATATACAGGCTGTTTTTTCCCCAATTCCACCTACGGGTCTCTTAGACAACTCCATAACAGTCATTTTCGCTTTTACAGCAGTCCACTCATCATAGGCAGGAAGTGTATAGTCGTTATTTTCGTCCAATCGGGAAATAAACACGGGATCCTTTGCGAATATGGAAACGGCCTATAACCACCGTTAGTTCGCATGCCCAAGATACCTTAAATATTTCAGATCGTCCATACTCTTATCGCAATCTCATCAATGATGTACTCAGAAGGTGATAGGTCTGTTAGAGCTCGGCTCACGTATGGCGAGACCTGTTGGCATGCAATGTTCCGCTTCTCAGCCCAGCCGAGGTCCACGCGCCTCCTTTTGAAGGGCGGTCCTCCATCCTGGGGAGGATCGCGATCGTGCTGCTGGTGCTGTGTCTGCGGGAGAGGAGGCTGCTCGATGCCATTTCCGTTTGCAATGCGATCCAATGATGGCGGCGATGGCGGCGGCGTTTCAGTCAGATCAATGACCATGGGCCTGGAGGCAGCAGAGGTAAGCACGAGGCTCATGAAGACGGCCGGCTCGCCAAGAGTCTCGAGCGAGCATCTCAAGCAGGCGTCGTTAAACGGATCTCTGGTTCTATGGGCGCGGTGTAAAGAGATATAAACACTTACCCCATCGCGTGCCCACACGTTTAAAGCTCCAGGTTTCCTATTAAACCTAGGGATACGTAAGGATGGGGGTCTTAAAACACGCCTAAGGGGAAACTAAGAAGTAGTAAATCACGTGAGACGGCTTAATGTGCTATAAATGATCTATATTTTGCCTCGGCTGATATTATAAAGCTTATTTCACTACAAATATCTTAATAGGGCTCTAAAAGAAAGGTATTTACCTCTTAATACAGTTTAAATAGTTAAAACTGCGATAAAATTGCTATATTGTATAGTTTTTAATACATAACTAATTATATAACAAAGCTCGAGTTTCTGCCATTTATTCTGGCGGATTTTGCTCGTTTGACATTTAATTTTAGTGAGATCAAATCTAATGTCTCTGGGGTCTACAATAAGCCTAAGCATCTTTCTCATTTTCATGTGCTGTGTTGTCGCGCGTAAGCTGCATCAAGGGTTCGTTTAGGATTTCTTTTAGCGTACCAGTATCCGTTTGCTTAGCAGTACCCAGCTGAATAATGATATTCTACGCGATTACAAAAAATAACTTTTTTATTTATTTATCTAAAGCAAAATTATAATCGTTAATCCAATTGTAACATTTTTATATCAAAGTCTCGGGCCTGTGGTATCATCTAGATCGCGACGGACAAAACTGCCAAAATGCAAGATTAGGCACGCATGGCAGATCCGATGCGATCCACAAATTAGAAGTTGCGCCGGCGATTTATGTAATGATAAAACAGCTTATATAATTCACCAGTTTAGATCATTACGCATTTTTCTTTCTTTCTCTATTTTCTTCTTCTTCTTTTTTTAAAAAAAATAAAAATGGCTGTTTTGCTAGTACCAATTCTAAATATTCTGTTTTTACGTGACTTATTACAAAAGAGTAGCACTCTGGGGTCTTATTACAAAAAAAGAGTAGCACCCTGGAGTCTTATGTGAGACAGAAAGGCTTTGCTTTGCTATCTAAGGTAGCTGAGATTTATGCCTATGTAGCTAGTGCGTAGATAAAAACTTCAATGCGAGGTATTACAACATCTTTAATGAATTCACTATTTATACGCGTTGTTTCACTTGAAGACGGTGTATCTGATCTTCTTCTCTTACTTAATGCTCAAGTTGAACAAAGCATGGCGCTACCTCGGTATATGTGGAGGACGCTGCATCAAGATATCCGGATATGCAGAGATGTCGTGCAACATTTATAAATCTGTTGCGGGGAATACCACGTTCTCATACCGCGGGCTAAAAGGGCTAGGAAATCAGTTTAGTTTAGGGTAGAATCTAACGAGTTTTCATCAATCGGATAGACTAAATGATAGTAGCCCATAAAACATGTATATTACGACACCGAGTTTAGCGAGGTTTCCTAGCAAATTTACTGTTCTAGAATACGAAGACGCTATTACAGTCCAGATTTCCGGAATTAATGTAGTCTTCAGCTATCATCTTCAATTAAGTATTTTTTATTACTTCCTCTCATTTATTTTAGATTCATAATCCTCCAGCATTCATATTCGACAACCACAATAGCCAGAAATAAAACAGAAGGCTTGCCGCCATGCGTGCTGCAATACATACCCCAGCAACTAGCCATCCAAACATAAAATAAAACAAGAAAATCGCTCAATATCGTCATGCCTACTCATATACATGCCACGTTCTATTCTTACAACTTGGCAGGGCCAACCTCGGCTGCAATCTCCTCGTACATCTTGTCGATCTGAGGACGGAAGGCCTTGGCGGTCTGAGGCCGCTTCAGCTTGAGACTATTGTCAAATTAGCAATTTGCCTTCTTTTCTCTTTAATGATTTTCCTTTCATTTGTACTTACGTGGGTGTGAAAAGCTCGTTTTCGATGCTGAAAGGCTCAATATCGAGGTAAACATTTCGCACACGCTCAAAGCTGTTGAATTTCTGCTTCTGCGCAATCTTGTTCAAGACCTTGAGGAATTCCTGCTTGACCTTGGGATGGTTGGCAGCCGCCTTGAGAGCAGGGATATCACTAGAAGTAATAGTCTCGCCAAGGACCTTGCTAGCAAACGGTGGGAAGTTCTCCAGATCGATGCCGAAGACAGCGACAAGAGTAGACTCCTTGGCATCACCGTGAACATAAGCCATGGCAATCAGGTTGGTGTTGCCCAGGTAGACGTTCTCGATACGCTCAGGGGAGATATATTCACCCTGGGACAGCTTAAGGACGTTCTTCTTGCGGTCAATAATCTTGAGGCGACCCATCTTGTCAATCTCGGCAATATCACCAGTGTGGAACCATCCATCAGGATCGATGGCCTTCTTGGTCTCCTCTTCGTTCTTATAGTACTCGCGGAAGATACACGGGCCTCGGAGAAGGAGCTCACCGCGGGGGTTAGGCTTGTCGTCGACAGTGTACTCAAACTCGGGCACAGACTCCAAACAGATCTCGACACAGCCAGTCGGGGGTCCAATATTGCCAAGACTGAAATCGCCTGGCAATTGGACGGTACCCACGGCATATGACTCAGTCAAGCCATAGCCCTGGTAAAAATTGTTGCCAAAAGCAGCACGGAGGAACTCTTGAACATCAGGGTCCAGCTGAGCGCTGCCACTGATCATAGAGTGGGCCCTCTCCAAGCCCACGGCGGCCCTGACCTTGGGAGTCCAGATGCGATCGTAGAGGAAATGCGTGTTGTTAGCTTTTCCTGGTGGCAGACGCATGCTGGCCTTCTTGGTATTGATGACTGTTCGAGACAGAGCTCCCCTAGTACCCTCCGCTTCAATAGTGGCGGTTCGGATCGCCGAGTTGAAGCGGTTGAACAACCGGGGAACAGAGATGAAGCCTGTAGGCTTGAGAATCTTCATGTCATCAACCAGTCCCAGGATATCGCCGCGGAAGAAACCAATGCTAGCGCCTTCAGACAGGGCAACCTGATCGATCATCCTACCGTAGATGTGAGCAAGAGGCAGGTAAGACATGTGAACATCCTTTTGGGTCACGGCACCCTGCAAGCGGCTAGAGGAGATGGCAGAAACGGCATTGCCGTGAGTGATGACAACACCCTTGGGCGCACCGGTGGTTCCCGAAGTGTAGTTGATTGTGCAGATGTCGTCCCAACCAGCCGGGCGCATGGGGCGGCCTGATTTGGCGCCAATCTCCTCTACTTCCTTGAAGGAGTAGATCTTGATGCCATATTGAGCAGCAATATCGTTCAAGACAGACTTTTTGGACAGACCCTTTTGTTCACCCTGGTCCAGGTCATCAAGCGACACGATTAACTTGAGGGAGGGAAGTCGAGGGGCCATTTTCAGGAGAGTTGGGATATGGGGCAGACTGCTGATGACGCAGGTAAGTTCGGCGTGATTGATAATGTACTCGGAGGCGTCTGGGCCAAGAGTCTCATAGAGCGACACAGTGAAGAGAGCCTGTGACGCAAGAGCAAGATCTAGATATCAAAGAAAAAGACGATAGGATTAGTCCACGGTTTGCAATCGACATTGGAAAGTATTGTAATGTGCGGGTTCCAGCCTACCGGTAATTTGCCATTCAGCGCGGTTCTGAGACCACAGGCCAACGCCATATTTGTCCTGGTTGTGGCCGATACTCTTGTGGATGTCGACAAGACCAGCTCCAAGATTCTTGCGACGCTCAGCCACCTCGGCATATGTCTCCCACTCATACTGATCCTGCCATGATTGCGTGCTGACGTTCCAGTGACGGGAGCCGAGGCAGCGCTTGCCGGGGCGCTTCTTAACGGCGGCTTCGAACAGATCGTGGACCGATTGGATCTCGGGGTTGAAGGTGGTCAGAAGCGGACCGTCACCAATCTTGTGATGGCGGTAAATGGCAGTGCGACCAGGCCGTTCGGTTCCAGGGAGAGCAACGCTGTGAAGAACTCCGGGCGCAGGCGGAGTGGAGAGGCTCTTGACATACGCAGCCATGTCTTTGGTAGCCATTTTGTCGGAGGTTGTGAGCTGAAGGCTGACCGCGTGTTGATGTTTTTACGCTTTAAGAGAAGGGGGGCCCTGCAACGCTCGTGACGTACACGAGAATTGAGAAAGAGTTAAGGAAAGGCGACGCGCGAGCCCGAAGGGGAAAAAAAAGGAAAATATCCAAAGAGGAGGGACAAGGGACTAAAAAAAAAAAAAGAATTCAGATCTGAAGATGAGGTTGGGAGAGGTGGAGGTTTAACGAAGACCATGGGCTTGCTGGGAGGGAAGGCCGAGGTTCGCGGGGCCTCGGCAGCCCCAGATTTGGCCTCTCGTAGCTTGCGCCCAGAGACCGAAAAAAATCTAGTGAATGCCTGTACAGGTACGCAAATCGTAGCACGGGAACTGCTAGTGCTTGCGACGGAGCTGCTATTAGCGGCCAGCCCCGACAGATAACCCACTGAGGCGTCCCACCGGCGGAGTTCCAGTGGGCTAATGCTCCGTGGATAGCGGTCTCTAGCAGCGATGCTGTAGCGGGCTTTTGGCGCGGCTGGCTTTCAAGGTTCTCACAGTGGCGGGTGTTCCGCAGCCCCGTTGGTATCGCTGCTGGAAACTAAAATTGATAGATAGATGTGAGATTCCCAGTCTTATCATAAAGATCTTAGATTAGTATTTATATATTACCTATAGGCGGCATTGGGCGAATGGTGCTCGGACGGGATGAAACTGGCTGCGCTATAACTTGTGTCTGAGTAGGTATGTATACCGTAAATACGGCACCTCCATGTATGTACTGGTACAACGGCGATTTCTGTCTTTCTGCCACAGGTACGGAGTACACTAAGCAATGGAGGCCATCTCATTTATGCGCCAGCGCCGTACCGCCTCTTCATGTCTCCGAGACTCCGTATTACCCACTAGACAAATTAAACTAGTCAGATGCATTTTACTTATAAATGACAATGTTCGATCACACAAACTGCTGTTGAATTAACGTCAACAACCGTCAATTTTTTTTCATCAACATCATCAGTAAGAATCAAATTGTCGTCTATTCTAGCCAAAGGCGCGTATACAAAGTCCGGGTCACCACGTAGCACAAAACAAGTGAAAAGTCCGGATCCCGTAGTGACGTCGGCTGTTTCGGGGAATAATAGCCACTCAGTGGCGACGCTTGTGCTCCGCAGCAGGCGAAGCGGATCCTATTTCGTCTGTCTTGTGTTCTGTTTCTATTGCAACTTGTTTCTACTTCAATTACTCCAAATCCTTTGCCTATAACCCTACAGTTGCTTGTTGTACTGTTACTCTGCACACTCATTCATCTATTCGTTCATCTATTCGGCAATCCCACCGAATCCGGGGCAACACCATCATCTGGGGAGACTCGTAGCTTGGGCTTACTAGTACCCGCTAGAGCACGGCGGTGGGCCTCGGTTCAGGGCACGTCCGCTGTGCGACGGCCAATCATGCTGCTGCTATTCCGCATAGCGTCTCGTGCCAGCATGTGAAACCCCAGACCTAGGGAAGAGTCGCCGCGGACGGTCTTCTGCAAAAGGCTACTTGTCCGGCCCAACACGAATCAAGTCAGCGAGGATGAAATACTGCACAGCTGCTGTTGACTTGAAACGTGTCCCTACTTGTGCTACGGGGCAATAGTTAGATGCTAGAATGCCCACTAGAGCCTCGACGCTTCTCCGCTATCTTCTCTTCCCCGCGCTGTCCCCATTCAACGCCCTGATAAAATGAGAGCCGAGGGAAGGGCTGACAGGGTTCAGTGTCTGGTTGCCGGAGGGGGCGGCGCATCAATACTGTCCGTTGTATATCTGCTGGCTGCTTACTCTATTCAGCGCCAGCTTTATTTAATCGATATCGGGGTCAAGGCAACACACGCTTAGAAAAGCCATATACTACTACCAAGAGAGAGAGAGAGAGACCCGGGCTGTCACGAGACTGGCATTTGATGCGTCTCATACGACGTGAAAACCATCAAGTTGCGCCGTTTCGAGCTTCTTTGCCGAATGACCTTGTGCCACGTCGCAAGCAAAGACGATGCCAGTTATACGTTATCAGAGCTATTTACTTTGTGTCACTATGAAACCATCGCATCATTGCGGTGATATGTTTTGTTTTTTTGACACGATTTAGAACGGCTCTAATATATTAACTGCCACGACTTCATGACTATGTGAAATTCACCTCGCGATATCTGTGAAACTATCATATTGCTAGTCCACCACGGTCAGCAATATGCTTACCACGAGAGAATCTAAACGTATCGTACTGTAGACTCACACGAATTTCCCATTGATACACATGGACTTTCACCGCAGCAAAGAAAATGTTCTCATCACTTGCTTGCCCTTTGCTCATTCCACTTTAAACAGCCCATTAACACGCCCTTTTTTCGTCTCCCTTTAGCCATTAATTCAAAATGTCTTAGACATCCCCACTAGTGTACGACCATGAAGCTTCATACCACTTAATGCTAATAATAAATTACCCACGCCAACTTTCTTCTTGGCACATCCTGTTTCGTGGCTCTTTTTAATTTTGATATTTTCCCCCTTCGTTTAACAGGTTCTCGCCATGTCGCGAAATCTCATCATTTGCTTTCGGGCCCTCCAGGGCCTCATGGCTGCTGCTAGCATCGCCTTGGCAGCATATGGTAAGCTTTTCAGCATTTATATCTTTTCTGGCAACTCCTTTTTTCTAACTCCTAGCCCATCGCAGTTGTGAATTGGCATCTTAGAGGGCCTCACCTCTCAACGCCGCCCTCTATCAATTTCCTCCTCTTCTCGCCAATCTTCACTCTCTCCTCCATCGTATATATCGAACTCACGCCACCCTTTGCCCCCAAAGCCATACGTCCAATGTTATCGCTGAGCGTCGAAGCCCTTAACTGCATCTTTTATTTCTCAGGATTTATCGCCGTGGCCGTCTGTCTGGGAGATTTAGCTTTCTGCACAGGCTCAGTCTGCATGGCTGGCCGTGGCGCCGCGGTTTTGGCAGCGGCACAGTTCAGTCTGTGGATGGGCTCCGCTATCCTTGCAGCAAAAGAGATCTTCAAGGGCGGGAGGCAGATAAAGTTGCCGGGCAGGCGACATGGCGCCGGAGACATGGAACTCTGAGCGTTTTAGCCGATTTTGGAGACCAAATATGAGATACATATATTGAGATTACTGATGGGATGGGAGTAGTACTAGTGACTAGATCGATCGTGGTAGTTTAGCGGGCACCTTGATGTTAGGATTAGCATGATTTATGACTTGAGGCATAATGGTTGGATAGCGTGCGTGCATGGTAATCGGGTGGTATTCTCTGATAGGGTAGATAGTTTATTGCAACGAGTTACACTCGACCCTTTTAGTCCATCCGCTACCCAATAATCATACATACTTGGCGTTCATTCCCTCCCATGCAATGGGTTGAAGGCGAAGAAGCCGTCATCAAAGCAGTAGATAGACAGGTACGGAGTAGCTAAGTCACTATTAGCAGTCATGTCAGGATGGCCTACCTCGCCAAGGGTATTTCAATATCGGGGAAAAGGATGAAAGGATATAAAAGGCCAGAATAAGAGAGAGAGAGGTTGATAAGCGCATATACTAGTTCAAATTACCTAACCGTTCAAGATAGTCGAGAGAGTCGTAAGGCTGGAAGGTCAACGATTTGCTAATTCTACTCAGTGATCCACAATAGGCGACTAGGTAAGTCTACGCAACGCCCACATTGTCCAGGTTTAGTCACACCCAAACTCCTTTCGGCGCGCGAAAGCCGTCAGCTCTCGGTTATTTTCCTGTTTCGCTGAAAGAGGCAATTGGGACTATTTCCATGCAATTCCTAGCGAGCTTAATTAATTGGCTGGCTGAAAGATGAGGATTTGTGTCTGTGTGCTTGGCTAAATTTAGGTGTGGTTAGTCAAGATCACTTGACACAACCAACTTCATGAATGTCTCTATTGCCGGTTGCTTCTGCCGCCCATAAGCGTATGGCTGGAAGATGTTTGCATGGCGTTAAAGAGAAAAAGCCTCTCAGCATTAACCAGCGAACCGTCAGATCGTGGCAGCATGTTTACGGCGAAGATGAGGTAACATTGTGAGAAATAAGAATCTGATATCCTGGCTAAATTGGGAACAGAGGAGCAGGGAACGGCCGTTGTGGACCAGGTCCTGGATGGGGGCTTGATGAAAGTGCGAAAACCGGCCGACAAAAAGACGCCGATGAGTATTTTTTCTTCTTCTTTTACCCCTCCAAGCAGCAAAAGGGCTTCTGTTTGCGCCGTGGGTGTGTCAAGAACGCTGCCAAATGACGCGAGAACGGACGATTGCGTGCTCGGGACGGCTCTAGGGAACCCCACCCTCGGCGTGGAGGCTCCAAAACGCTCAATTTCTGCTTTTGTCGAACGCGCAACTGATTAGAGAGGAGAGGGCTCGATATACTGTACGAGCAACCGGATTCCTTACTGCCTGGTAGCGGCTGGGCGAACTGGACCCCTACTAGTTGGTTGTAGAATAGTTCGTAGGAGTTCGGCTGGTTGCTCAAGGTTGCGCCGTCGAGGTGCTAGCACGGAGTATAATATAATCATAGCCATAGTATAAATACAACTCGGCGGCGCACTCGAGTTGAGCCGATTCCTGCCCCTCGGCTCAATTTCACTCTCTCTTTTCCGTCTCAGCTGTTTGTTGAGTTTTTGCTATCTCTACTTTTTGAATCGCTTCGGCAGCAACTTGGTCACAATGGCAGACAACGTCAGCAAGAATTTTGCAACTCTGCAGCTTCACGCGGGGTAAGTTGACGTCAATTCTCAAACTCAATTGCTAGGATAGAAGCGCGGGGCAGCTTCACAGCTTCAGCCTTCTTTCTGTACGCGGCTCTGGCCTAAGGCTAGAGAGAGGACCGAGCTGCTGAGAAGCTGCCTGTCCTCAGTTGCTTTGCCTGTGTTGAAGAAGTGGGAAAGAAGAAGACACAGAGAAACAGAAGACATGAATCAAGACACTAATCTTTGCATCTTCTTCCAGACACACCCCCGACTCGGCGTCTAATGCCCGAGCTGTCCCCATCTATGCCACCACGGTAAGCATGAACGCTCTAGCTCCCTATCGTGACTCGACATACGCCATGTATAAAAAACAAAATAAAACAGCGATAAAACCATACAAACTTCTCAGAGGACATTATAAGCTAATCAATCATTGCGCGACAGAGCTTTGTTTTCAACGACTCCGCTCATGGTGCGAGGCTCTTTGGCCTCAAGGAGGACGGCAACATCTACAGCCGCATTGGCAACGTGAGTACCCTGAATGCGCATCCTCCAACGGTCTATCCCATAACACATGACACGGACACAAAGCTTACTCGTCTATCCAGCCCACCGTCGATGTCTTCGAGAAGCGGATAGCTGCCCTTGAGGGCGGTGCTGCTGCTCTGGCCACCTCCTCAGGCCAAGCTGCTCAGTTCATTACCATTGCTGCCCTCGCCGAGGCTGGCGACAACATCGTCTCTACCAGCAACCTTTACGGCGGTACCTACAACCAGTTCAAGGTCACGCTCAAGCGCTTCGGCATCACCGCCAAGTTCGTTAACGGCGACAAGGTCGAAGACATTGCCGCCGCTATTGACGAAAAGACCAAGGCTGTCTACGTCGAGAGCATCGGCAACCCCCGATACAATGTCCCTGACCTTGAGGCCATTGCCAAGGTGGCTCACGAAAATGGTGTACCCCTGGTGGTAAGTGGTTGGTGATTTTGCAAATTAAGCTTTATCATCGTAGCCCATATCATACGGAAGAGAGCCCCAAAAACTGATGAGTGAGCAATTAGGTTGATAACACTTTTGGTGCCGGTGGATACTTTATTCGCCCCATTGAGCACGGCGCCGACATCGTCGTCCACTCAGCTACCAAGTGGATCGGTGGACACGGAACCACTATTGGAGGTGTCATTGTCGACTCTGGCAAGTTTGACTGGAGCAAGAACAGCAAGCGATTCCCGCAGTTCGTCGAGCCCGCTGAAGGGTACCATGGCCTCAAGTTCTGGGAGACTTTTGGCGCCGTCTCATTCATCGTCCGAGCTCGAGTAGAGTTCCTCCGTGATATTGGCGCCGCCCTCAACCCCTTTGCTGCCCAGCAACTCATTCTCGGTGTCGAGACCCTCAGTCTCCGCGCCGAGCGCCACGCTCAGAACGCTCTGGCCTTGGCCCAATATCTGGAGAAGAGCCCCAACGTCTCCTGGGTTTCCTACCCTGGTTTGGCAAGCCACCCATACCATGAAACCGCGAAGAAGTACCTCCCAAGAGGTTTCGGTGGTGTCTTGAGCTTTGGTGCCAAGGGTGGCGCTGCTGGAGGCAGCAAGATCGTCGATGGCTTCAAGCTGATCAGCAACCTTGCCAACGTCGGTGATTCCAAGACCCTGGCCATTCAGTGAGTGCCCAACAATTACCCAAAAAGATAATTTTAAAAAAAAATGTTCGAGATAGGCTGACTTGATTTCGCAGCCCATGGACAACCACCCACGAGCAGCTGAGCGAGGAGGAGAGGATCAGCTCAGGTGTCACAGATGTAAGCAACCAAACCAACGCTGTCAGCGTTCACGATTAACATTAGCTAACATGACACTCCTCTAGGATCTTATCCGCATCTCAGTCGGTACTGAGCACATCGACGACATCATTGCCGACTTTGAGCAGTCCTTCAAGGCTGCTGGTCTTAGCAACTAAGAATAGGAAAGCCCTCCTAGTTGTATAAAACGACGGCAACGATGAATGAATGAAATCCATGATTTTTTTGCGATCAAAGACGATGTGAAGAGAGCTATCCAGCGTGAGGCTATTTCATACCCCATCTAAGTCCGGCGTTGCGGAGTGAAAGAGGCGATGATTGGCTATACAATTAGGTCATAGAAACGGGGGAGTTGGTGTCAAATACCCGCTGATTGGCCTGTTGCGTCGAGAACCAATTTGGATATAAGCCTAAGCTTCAGCTAAAAGGAGACTTCAGTCCAGAAATTTAACGTCGTTTAAAGCGGTAACATTTATTTTGCTTCGCACTGATCTCCATCCTGCCGCTGTTTCTGATTGCTTTGTGTTTTGTGGCACCCTATATCGTCATCTTGCTTCTGCTTGCTTATCTAAACCCTACTGTAGAGCTTAGCTAAATGACGCATGCGCCACCAGAGTTGCAGCGCTGCCAAAGGTTCCAGTCGGACAGCTTCGATTAGCCTGCTGTCACGGCCAATCTCATCGGTGTGTAATTGCCGCAGCCCCCAAAGCTTGAGGCCTCCGTTGCCTCCGTTTTAAATTGGGCTGTTTTGGTGCCGCTGTCATTCAAGGTTTTTTCTTTTCCTTATTTAAGTAGCTTTTGCCAAGCCATAATTTCTTCACTTGTGACTGTGAACTAATCAATGAATTGCATTGAATATTTATGACAGAAAATCTGTCAGGTTTCGCCACCCGTCAACAATGGACGATGTTGTTAATGAAGATGCGTTAAGCACGACCATCCTGGAGGCTGACGAAGGCGGTGGGAGCGAAGTGGGTGACTTTTACGCGGATGAGGATGAGCCTTTACAAGGACCTCCAGACATATTTACTACGATTCATCGGTGGGTGCTTATAAGAGGATCTTAACCTTTTTGACTCTGAATTATCGCATTTGGAGATTCGAAATTCTTCCTTTTTTTTCTCCTTTTTTTTTTGCTCTCTTTTCATTCTCTGGTTTCTCATATATACAACTCTCTTGCAAACAGCATGCTGATTGGTCAGTGAATAATGAAGCGTGCGAGCGCTCATCATCGCTAGTATTGGTAAGTGACACGCCTCTAACACTCACAACACAACTACCTATAGTAATAAATGCAATAGAGGACCCCTATACATCTGAGCAGCTGACGAGCCCGCGCGTCAACACGCTCGTGGTCCGCCCGTTGGTAGACAGGCTATATGACCCTGATGACATGTCCATAGGTCTGCTCGCCTACTCCCCCTTTGCTCATGCAGGTGCTTTTGTAACTTTACTGTACGCCTCTTTGGACGTTTGTTTGTGCCCATGTGTTTCCGCATTTTAAGTGAACGAAATATTATTATATGTCTGGCGAAAACGGAAACTTTTGGATAATCATGGCTCACATGATGGGATGTTTACTAGTATACTGCCTCCTCGCCAACCGAGTCCAGTTCCTCAAAGAACAAACCGCCGCCAAACACCAAAGCGTCAGCCGCGCGCGAGCTACCCTCTGCGAAATCGTCGCCACCAAGATCCTGCGCAAGTTCCACGAGGACAACTCCCCCGAAAAGACAGGATCCGCCGGCCTGCTCCGCCTGGCCAACGTCCTGGTACAGGGCTTCGATCCCTTCTCGGGTGCCCCTGAGGATGTCGTCCGGGTTGGCAGATACACGCACTGGCCGGTGCAGGAGCGCGGCGGCAACGAGGGGAAACTCACGGCGCTGGAGCTGGCGATTCTGTCGGAGAGCAAAGCCCTGATGAGCTCGCCAGCGTGTCTCCGGGTGGTGAACGCCGTGTATGAGGGCCAAGTGGTGTACACGCCGATATCATTTGTGGACATCCTCCCAGATCATTACAAGTACCATCCGGTGTCGTTGTATGATCCGCGCAAGGCGCCGTTGTTGAACCATTATAGACTGATTGTGCCAAAGTGGAGGAACTTACTCGAGTCCATGCAGTTCATGGTGCTGCTGGGACTGTATGTACTGACGATGGTGAATCGAAGCAGCCCGAGTTTGAAACTCTATGAGGGCCTGTTTGCCGTGTATACGGCGGGATGGATTCTAGACGAGTTCGCGGCCATCATTGAGCATGGGTGGGCGGTGCATTCTCAGAAAACGTGGTCGTTCTTGGACGTGACGTTCACAATGATCTTCTGCGCCTATCTCTCCGCGCGACTATACGCTGCTTGGATCTCCATCGTTCATGGTCTGGATGGTACGGACTCTATGGCGCTGCATATCCTGTGCGTCGCAGCACCCGTACTGCTCACCCGATTTGCGTTTAGTCTCATGCCGGACAATATCGTCTTCATCTCGCTGCACGCCATGATGAAGGACTTCCTAGTGTTAACATTCCTCACGCTGTGGTGCGTGGGAGGTTTCTTCCTAGCGCTGCAGTGGCTCTTGATGACAGGCCAAGGCTCAGAACCAAAATGGTATACAGTCGCCAAGTGGCTTCTATGGATCTGGTTCGGACTCGACGGCACGGGCATCCAGGAGTCTGTGCAATTCCACGTCGTCCTCGGCCCAGCCCTTATCGTAGCGTTTGCCTTCTTGGGAAACACGCTGTTCTTGACGATTCTGGTTGCCGTGCTGACCAACACGTTCTCGCGCATCGTCGCCGCTGAAGCCGCCGAGATCCAGTTCCGTCGAGCGGTCCTCACATTCGAGTGCGTGAGAAGCGATGCCATCTTCGCCTATCCACCTCCGTGCAACATGCTAGCTGTCCTCTTCATGCTGCCCCTGAAGCTCGTCGTCTCGGCACGCATGTTTCACACCATTCACGTTGCCATTGTTCGAGTGCTCAATTTCCCCATACTCCTATTCGTCAGCTTGTACGAGCGCAATTTCTTCAGAATCGGCGAATTGAGTCGCGGGAAGAAGTCGAATCAGCTATTTAGGTGGCGCTTCACCGGCTTCAACCCGCATGGCGACATCGAGGCTGTCTTTGAAGCTGATCCGCCGCCGGGTGTGACGGACGAGGCTGAGGAGCTGGATGGATTGAGTGAGCTTGGATTTACAGATGATGGTATATCGAGGTCTTCGAGAGAGATTCGGAGACCTGTGGTGTTTAGGTTGAGCAATTCGAAGAGCAGAGATGAGACGCTGGAGATGTTGGGTAGGGGAGGGAGTCCTGGGGCGGAGGGGATAGGAGGGTCTCAAGGGTTAGATTCATAATGTTTAAAAGTATTCCTCACGTATTTAAATGACAATAAATAAACACAAATTATTTTATTTAATGCTTCTGTATTCTAGATAATAGTCAAAAGGTGCTGTTCGTCTACGTGCTTTACAACCCACCCAATTACAGGCCTTACAGCACCTAGCTAACTCGCTGTTAACGGGGGATCATACAGCTTGCTCCCAGTGGATACGCACTAAACCCCAAATAACCACCACACCTCTCAACTATCTCTCCAACTAAGGCAATCTGGTTTCCCTCCAATCGTCATCACCTCCAAAACCGCCGCAACAATGGACTTGACGACCCTCCTCACCCTCGCATTCGCCGTCCTGAGCGCCTCAGCGACGCAACTCTCGCTGACCGTCTCCCTCCCCGCCAAGCCGAACCCGTTCCTCCTCCCGCCGAGCACCCACGCCACGCTGTCCAGCCTGCACAAGCGCCTCGACGCCCCTCTGACGGCCGTCAACACCTTCAGCTTCCACAACGTCTCCGCCGACTCGTACCTCCTCGACGTGCACTGCGCCACAGATACCTTCCAGCCGCTGCGCGTGGACGTCGGCGAGCATGGCGAGGTCAAGGCCTGGGAGACGTTCCGCGGCAACGAGTGGGGGAACAAAGGCGAGGAGGTGCAGGTGAAGAGCGAGGGGGAATCATGGAGGGGCATTAGTGTTAAGGCGCTGGGTGGAAAGATCTTCTTCATGGAGAGGCCAGCGTGTGAGTCCTCCCTCTATCTGTTCTCTTTCTGGGCGAATTATTTGAACTGACTTGTAACATCTGGATAGTTTCGGTGCTGAGCATCCTCAAGAGCCCCATGATTCTGATGGGTCTCTTTACGATGGGTATTGTGTTTGGCATGCCCTACCTAATGGATAACAGTACGTCTTCATCTTTATTCCTTCTCAATGTCGCATGTTATATATATGCGTGTATCTATCTTATCATGGACTATAAAGCTGACATCATGGCAGTGGACCCCGAGCTGCGCGCCGAGTTCGAAGAGCGACAGAAAGATAGCCCCATGAACGCCATCATGGCAAATGCCCAGGGCGGACAGAACCCCCTCGGCAACTTTGATATGGCGGCCTACTTGGCAGGCTCAGGCAAGAAAGAGGGCGTGAAGAGGTGAGATGTATCGTATAGCACAGCGCTTGACAAGAGGTAGGTAGGATGCAAATGCAAATACAAATTGGGGGGGTATTGACGGGGATGGCAAGATTGTGACGGCCACTATTATAATTTTGGGCAAAGGCAAAGAGATCACTGCGGATGTTTTTTTTTAAAAGTAAAGGGCTTTTTATGCTGTGTCATCAGCTTCGTGTAATGGGCATTACTCCGTAACGCCGTCCTCCTAATCCTAGCCAAAACGGCTATATCGTGTCTTGTTATATGAATAGCTAAAACAGACAAACCGACAAATAACAAAACTGATTACCACCCTAGAAACTCTCCAACCATGCATCGTGACTATAAATGACAGCAATCATATAGCTAGCTCGCCTCACTCAGTCTACCGATTAAAAGCCACCATCATCGTAGTTATCTCCGTTGTCATATCCGTTGTCATATCCATTGTCTACGTTAGAACACCCGTTAGTCAAACAATTCATGCTAAAAGAGGCCAAACGAGGGGGAAGTAACTCACCGTAGCCTTGCTCATATCCTTTATCCTCAAAGTGATCAATCGCATCTTCTACCAACAGACCACCCACCACACCAGCGCCGAGACCGAGGGCAGCTCCTCCCAAACCAAGAGCTGCCTTGCTTCCAAAGCCGCTCTTAGCCGGTGCCGCTGCTTGCGGTTGCATTTGCTGGTAGCCGCCGCCTCCGTAGCCGCCAGGCGGACCGTATCCTTGGGGTGGAGCACCATATCCGGGCCCAGGAGCATAACCGCCGCCGTACGCACCGGGTGTTCCTCCATATCCGGGACTCGGGCTACCGTATCCAGGAGCACCGTATCCTTGCTGCGGAGGCTGTCCATAGCCCGCGTAGGGGCCTGCGCCAGGAGCGCCGGGGAAGCCGCCTGGAGAACCACCAATCCTGCTGCCACTGCTGCTACCGCCAAGCTTGCCGGCGATTTTATCCAACAGACCTCTCTGCCCACCCTGCTGTTGCGGCGGCTGAGGTGCACCAAATGGGCTGCTGCTTTGCGGTGGAGGGTATGGGCTGGTGCTCTGTTGGCGGTATGAGTCGGAAGAACCTCCTCCGTAGCCATATCCGGGAGGAGGCTGGGAGCCGCCGCGAGCTCGCGCATCTTCCTCGGCCTGTAGCTTGGCTGCTAGGCGAGCATCTTCTTCCTGTTGGCTTTGCCTTGACGAGGAGCCGGCCCCGAAGTTATTGCTTGGGTCGCCATAGGGGTTCTTCTTGGCGTCGGAAGGGTAGGGAGCGTTGTGGCCTTGATAGCCTGGAGGGGGTGAAGGGGGCGGACCTTCTCCGTCGGGATAGGCGGGACTGGTGGGCTTGTCCCATTGGGATTTCTTGGTGTAGACGTTTACGTAGAACCTGAGAGTAAAGTATCAGTGAGCTGAGGAATGCCAGTTTTAAGCGAAGCAAGTTTTGCTGCAAAGCCGTGCAAGACATTATTAATGGACCTGGACGTACCATTCTTTGTATTGGTCGTTCCACCGAGCGGTCCAGCCGGGAGGGACTTCAGGAGCCCTGGGCGGCGGAGGCCCTGATGGAGGAGCGTAGTCGGACATGGGAGACGTTGTCTAATGGTGAGTCCGAACCGTTGGTGAGTGAGGAGAAAGAAAGAAAAGAGAGAATGGAGAAGAGAGAGGAGTGGTCGTTAAGAAGAGGAGGAGGGGTGGTTTAGCGTGCTGAACCCCTAGCTAACTGTTTTGGCGATGACACTGACTGTGCTTCAGATGGCGAAATCGAAGAGCACTGAGCGGTTAAATTTGCGCCTGGGGTATCAAGCAGAGGAATAGAAGAGCAAGGAAACTGTTAACATTAACTATAAAAATATTTCGAAAATTTTATCTGCGCAAAGTCTCCCAGCAGGCTTCCATTTTATATATACTCGCGCTGCCAAGCTGGTCCCTCTGCAGCCCCCCCCAAGGGTCCTCTCTAGAAACATCCCCGCAGCGGCCGCCAACCGCCACAGCACAGGCGCACAGGCCATTGAGCCTACAACAGCCAGAAGTTGGAGGCGCAGCGGAGGACCACGTATGTGAGTTGAAGAGCATGATTTGCGTGCCGGCAATCCGACCACCTCGTGGCCAGAATTTACTGGGTGGTTAAGATGCCCTAGTAGCGGGTTTCTTTCTAGTTCAATGCTTAAAGCTAATACTCTAAATGCACATTTCGTTTTTCAAAAATGTGCCATTTACCACTATATAATATCTGATGTATCATTATATAGCATATGCAGTCTTTCACATGTATCAAAATCATGGAGCTGAATGTGTACCATCGCTCTCAGGGCCTCCTCTTGGCAAGATCTCCAGCGCAGATCCAGTCCCCGCTAGGCCACTGCGAAAATATTCCTCAGCACACTCCGTACAGGTGACTAACTAACAAGCCTGGCTGATGACATACAGTAGACAGCGCAAAGGATAGCTAGCCTCGGCCCCTTGAATGCGTTGCCTCCGATCTAACACAGCCACATGGAAGCCTGCACTGCCACGAATCAAATCATTCCTCTCGCCATCGCCACATTATGGCTCAAGCGGGATTGCGTTTTACTCCGTCCCCATCGTCAAGTTTGTCGATATATTCCTTTCCTTTTTTGCCGACCGTGAAGGAGATTCTCTAGGAAATGTGCTTACGAAATAAACACCATTTTCGATTTCATAAAGCCTTGATATATCGTTGATGATCTCCCAGAAAAGTTACCGGTAGCCTTACTCCGCCCGCATACTACCTCTAGTTTTCTTTGCTTTGGAATCTTCCTCTATAAATACTCGTACTAAAAGTCAATTCAATCCATGATTTGGAACAAGATGGGAAGAATCAATTTCTGAACCAAGTTAGAAGGCTCTTTTGAATCTGCGCTCGGCCTGGTTTCAAAAGAAACAATGGACCCTGCAATTTATTCCTAAGCGCCAATGATGAGAAGTCCCATTCGACGGCTCCCCAGTAGAATGGTTTTAGAATCAAGGCATACGTACAATATATATATTCCATAATATCAGCCGTATTGATGCACCCCAGCTACTGTACTCAGGTACATACACGTTTCAATATCACGGACCCAAATCCCCCGAAGAGACTATAGCCTTCCACTCACCAAGTCGAGATAGACCTCCAGTCCCAATTGTAGCCCCCCTCATCAATTTACATTACCAATATCAACATCTAAGTAAACTTGATAGCATCATCTCCAACCAAGACGCTATTTCCCCACTCAGCCTATCGGCAGCCAAACCTCCGGGACTTACTCGGGCTCCCTCCGGTCTCCGACGGCGGTTCGCAGACCACGGCCGATGACACTCCGTCAACCGACTGGGAACCGGGGGAACCGGCTTATAGCTACTAGACCATCGCTGGGCACCTCAGAGGTATTGCAGTATCTCCTCATGCAATAGTCGTTTAGAAAAAAAGAAACAACTAACACGTTGAATCATGTCATGTACTTAGATGTGTAGATGCTCACCACCGTCTATTTCAGTCATTTCCGCTCTCTGGAGCAGATCTAAAATAAAAATAGTTGTGTATATAATATCAACACACACACATCATGAATAAGAGATCCATAAGTAGAGAAACAATGGTCTCTCTCATTACAGGGAGAAAATAAGACAAGATAGACATAAAACAAGTATAGACTTGTTTCAAGCCCACCGTTGAAGATTACATTTTTATCGCCGTCATTTCGTTTTCCGCGTGTATATAAGAACCCAAATGTTGAAAACGTCCATTGCCATTCATCGAGTCCTGTCCCAAACGCCGTCTAATGCTTAGCCGTGACCTGATCACCGGTCAATTTTTCCACGTAAGTTTTAGCCCTATACAACGTGTATTATTAGCAAGCTGTAACTGCATGGTTTATAGGAAAGGAGCGGGGGGGATAAAAGCTTACATGTCTCCAACAGCAACCATGCAAATTGTCTGCCAAACGCCGAGCCCAATTCGAGGAGCGACACCTCGGTAGAGGCCCTTGAAGCCATTGTTCGCGTAAATGTAGCGGAAAGTGTTGCCCACCGTCATCTTCTTGGGTCGGTTGGGGTCGTCCTTCTTGCTCTGCATCTCGACACGGATGACCTCAATGGGCTGGTTCCAGGCACTCAGACCACCACCGAGAGCACTGGCAAGAATCTTCTCTCCAGCAGAGAGCTTGTCGCTCTGCTGCTTGCCCGTGGCCGAGCGGATCCAGCCCTCGGCCAGTCGGCTGAGACCGAAACGGGAACCCCAGTTGGTCATCTGTCGGATGGCGACAGCATTGACACCCTTGTTAATGCCGCGGATACCCTCCTTGTTGTAAATGCCCATGAAAGTCTGGAAGGTGGAGGGAGGCTTGACACCGGAGGCGGCCAACTTGTGCTGGGTGATTTCGACCGTCTTCATACAGGTGCAGAAACCCATGGTGGCATAAGCCTGGGCAACACCACCAGTGACACCACCAAGAATGCCACCGCCAAACTCAGAAGCACCCATGTAGCGAGCGTAGTACTCAGCCTCGGAGGCAACAAAGAGCAGCACAGCGCCCTTGGTGGAAGCCTCAATCCAAGCCCAGGGAATAAGACCCTGGTAGACTGCCAAGCGAGAAAAAAACATTAGCATTAGCCGAAAGAACGCTTCATAAGCAATTGAGCTTCGCTTTCACTTACAGCCGAAAACACCACCTCGTCCCCATATGCGACCCAGAGCCGTGGTGAAGCCATCGGCACGGTTGGCGGCCATGGTGGTCTTGACAACCTCAAGGGGCTGACCCAGGGTAGTCACCTCGAACATGTTGAGTCCGGCGCCGAGCAGCAGGTTTGAGAACTTGATGGGCTTCTTCTCCGGAACGCTTCCCGCGACGGGGGCTTCGATAGCGGCGGCGACCATGACTTCGTGGATGTTTTGCTGTAGGGGGCCCTGACCAAGGGAATAGGGTGCTTCTTCGCAAGGGGTGGGAGGGAGATGTTTTCCGTGGAAAGGTTGGAGGAGGAAAAGGGGGGGTTGTGTTGAGGCTTTGGTGAGAGGGATGTAGTACTTGTACTTCTCTTAGAGGAAAGACGGATTGCGCACCACTAAGGCTTAGCTCGCTGACTAAGAGGCTGTCGTCGAACGGGATCGGAGCACCCTTGCAAAAGCAGATAAGCGGTCTTCGGAAACGGTCAGCAAAGTTCGGGCTGGATAGGAACCGGGCCGAGGACCGAATGGTTTGCCTTGGGAGCTGGACTTGGACCCCAATCCGTGATTGTCCGAGTGCTTGAGCTTGCATGTGCTTTTTGCGAGAGTTGGGGAAAACCTGATTCTCCGCTTTGGAGGGGGCCAATATTACTGGCCTATCCAGGGAGTTGATTTGGAGATACGAAGTACGTATCATATCCAGCAATTCACCTGCATGCCGACTGAGACAGGTGATATCTCTTTATGTGTCATTCTCGAGACACAGGAATAATACTCTGTACTACCTCTACTATTACTAGCACTAGCCATCGAATCAAGCCTCTGACCGCCTTGCACGTTTGAATGTTCTTGGCCCTCCCTAAACCCCCTGCGCAAATCACATGTGTGTGGGAGCTGCTTATTTTGTAGGTACAGGGTACGGCATTCGTCTGACTCCCAGGCAGATACCGGTGATTAATCGACAAAAAAATATACAGACTACGCCCCAAACACATCAGAAAAAAGCACGATCCTAAAACAAAAACCAAAAAAAAACTTTTTAATCCGTAATACAGACAGGGTGGACAATGCTGAGGCCTTCTATCTGCCTGCAGTGGGCCTTAGCCCGTGTGGCGTCAGATCCGCTGAATTCGGTTTGCGGCCATCAATCTCAACATGTTGCGATTGTTGAGCTGGCTGCGTCTTTCCTGCAAGATCTGCTAGGGCCCAGCGGCGCCAATTGGCACTAAATTCCAGATGTCTACGTAGCATCATCCCCACTATCAGAGCTCCCCCATCGAATACGAATAAGAGTACAACAAAACTACTGCGGGCCTCCCTTTTGCGATGCGCTTGACGCTCTCAATGTACCTTGTGAAGCTTGTCTGTCTCGGTAAGGTAGTTCTGCACTTGATACCCAATATAGCAATTTGCGGCGAAGCATCTTTAGATTACAAGAAAATTGCAAATTGGATACAAGATGATGAAATTCCGGAAAGTGTTGGCCTATGGCTTTGGAGTAGTACAGGCTATACCATCTACAGGCTGCTACATCACAGTTACTACATGCATGCGTCTCGCTCATCCAAAGTTGCCATGAGTTCATCTTGTCTCATTACATCAATTGGAAACTAAACAGTTCCGTATATTGTACAATTAAGCGCCGTTCTGGCCGTCGCTGTGTCATCCACAGACTGTCTATATCCCAGTCGACTATCACATTCGCCCAAAGGGCTCCAATCTTTGCTTTTTCCCGTTTCCAATGCCTCCCTAAAGAAAAAAAAGAAGCTCCATCTATTGCACCGGATTTTTTTTTTCCTCCCTCAGCGTAAAACTCCTTACAGCTTCTTGACAAGCTCAGCCCACTTATCAGTAGAGAACGACTTGGGGCGCTCGATGGGAGCACCGACAGCTCGGTCAATGATCAGCTGGGGAAGGACACCAATGGCACGGGAGACACCAAAGAGGACGGTGTAGTAGTTGGCCTCGGTCAAGCCGTAGTACTGGAGCAGGACACCGGAGTGGGCGTCGACGTTGGGGTAGGGGTTCTTGGTCTTGCCATGCTCAGTCAGGACACCAGGGGCGATCTTGTAAACCTGGCTGACGAGCTGGAACATGGGGTCGTTGGGCATCTTGGCTGTAGAGGAGTTAGCTTTCTTTTTTTCCCTCCCAAGCTTAGAGTTGATTCATTCAACATACCTTGAGCGAAAGTGCGCTGAGCAGTGTAGCGGGGGTCGGTCTTGCGGAGGACGGCGTGGCCGTAACCGGGGACAACGCGGCCGGCGTTGAGGGTAGACCAGAGGTAGTCTGTGATGGCCTTGTCGCTCAAGTCGTCACCAACAGCCTTCTTCATCTCGGTCAACCAGTTCAGCACCTCCTGGTTGGCAAGACCGTGCAGAGGGCCGGCAAGACCGTTGAGACCAGCGGCCAGAGACAGGAAGGGGGAGCTGAGGGCGCTGCCGACCAGGTGGGTGGTGTGGGCGCTGACGTTGCCACCCTCGTGGTCGGTGTGGATGGTCAGGTACAGACGCATGAGCTCAATGAAGTCGGTGTTCTCGCCGAATCCAAGCTGGTTGGCGAAGTTGAAGGAGTAGTCCTTGTCCTTCTGGATGGGGGCAACCTTTCCGCCCTTGAAGACGTTCTGGTAGATGCGAGAAGCAATGTTGGGCAGCTTGGCAATGAGGTCCATGGAGTCCTCATAGGTGTAGTTCCAGTACTCCTTCTTGTTGATGCCCTTGGCGTAGGCCTTGGCGAAAGAGGAGGTGTGCTCGAGAGCAGTGACGGCCAGAGAGAACTGGGCCATGGGGTGGAGGTCGGTAGGGCAGTGGTCGATGAGCTCCTCGACGAACTTGGGGATATCGGAGCGGGCAGCCCACTCGGCGGACAGATCACGAACCTGCTGCTCGGTAGGGACCTCACCGGTCAGAAGGAGCCAGAAGAGACCTGTATGACGAAGAGTTCCCGTTTAGCCTCTCCAACACGTAAAAGCTCACACATGAATAGTTTGTTCTATCACTAACCTTCGGGAAGGGGCTCCTTGCCACCGGGAGCCTTGGGGAGAATCTCCTGGCACTCGGGAATGGTCTTTCCACGGAATCGGATACCCTCCTCAGCGTCGAGGACGGAACCCTCCCAGACAAGGGACTTGATGCCTCGGGCACCACCATAGACCTGGTCGAGAGTGACCTTGTCGATGACCTTGGAACCGTGCTCCCTGTAAAGAGAAGTCAGCACTGCGAACAAGCTGGAGAGATGGCTACTCTCGGCGCCGCTGCAACTATAGGATTCACTAACTTTCGGAGGGCCTTGATCTGCTCAATCTTCTCGGGGAGAAGCTCGGCGAAGCGCTCCTTCAGAGACTATACAGAGAAGAAGAAATTCAGTCAGCCTCTTTTCCACTTGATTATTCAACCTCGTCGAATTTTTGCCTTGAGGCTTTTAAGCTTCGAGAGGCAAGATATCGTCTTGCGACGCTGCAACGCTGCTCACCTGGGTCTTCGCGGAATAGCAGCGGGCGGCGTTGAAAGCCGTGCCATTGAAGGCAGAGCCTCGCAATGAGGCCCTCAGGGCAGAGTTGCTGAGACGAGTGACAGAAGCCATTGTAACAATGTTTGGGTATAGGGGGATTAGAGGCAGAAAAGAGGGCACGTCAGATGGGTGGGAGTGGCAGAGGTTATAAAAAGCGCAACGCTCGCCGTTACCACGGCAGGAAAAAAAAAATTAGGCCGGCGGTTCCTAGCCAGCCTCGGAGGCTTGACAAGGTTGGCAAAGCTGGCTGCTGGGGCCGTTGACCTTAGCACCGGAACTGGCCAAGGGCACGCAGGGCGAAAAGTTACATCGCCTGCACAGGTAGCAGGGCACCGAAAAGTACCTCACGGCTAGGGCCCAAAGGCGCCATGGCCAGCGGTAGCCTCTAGTGGAAGCGACTTGCGAGCTCGCCAACAAACAACTTACTGTCACTTCTAACGCGAGGCTCCCCCACCCCACCGACTAACTGCCCCCAACCATCTCCATCTCCCCGACGAGAGGCCAGATGGCCCGGAAATCACAGATGGACCTCGGATCGGACGCATAAGGTTTCCTAATCCAGCAGCTATAGCAGCTCTAGGACTGTACTGAATCAAACAAGAAGTTGTACTATTATATAAAGCCCTTGGATGGCACTCGTTCTAATATTTTTCTATCAATCCCTAATATGATGAATAACATTTAGACTTGAAGCGGTCAGCGTGTCTCAGTCATTGATTGGCCTTTGGTGACGAGATGGTGACGACCAAACCAGCCAGGCTTGTGCGCAACTGAAGCGCGTCGAATTCTTACACGAGGGCCACCATTGCTTTATCGGCAGCCCGCAAAGTCGAGCTGTAATTGGCGAAAGATTTGCTCTGCTCCAAACACGGCACCCGCCACATGCCAAAACAAAATCCCTCTGTAAAATTGCGTTTGTCCTCGTGCTCGACATACGACCAGAAAAAGAACGCTTTTGCTACAGGACTACTACCTACCTACTACGTTGACTTTTGGTAAGGCTATTGTTGCATCCAGCTCTGCCGAATCCGTCGCAAACGAGTTGCCGTGTAAGTTGCCATGATCTCCATTCTTCCGGAAAGAAAGACGTCATGTGATGGACAAAGCCGCTCCGGCTTACCGACGAGCCCTTTTCCCCGTACGGTAGAGCAGAAAATAGCCCAGATCCAAATGGCTCTCTCATGACACGGAGTGCGTCATCGTCATCATTTGTAGTACTTCACTATAAATACTACTTACTATGACTATATTTGTCATGTAGAAACACCACGTCCACAGTCCTTGACATGCACTCTGTAGAGTAGAAAGAAACACCTTCAACGGCAAAATCCACAATACGGATAAAGTTCGCTTCGCTTCCTCCCGTCTTGTCTCCATGAAAGAAAAAAATTTGCGTTCAACCAGAGGCAAACAATATTTCGGTACGTACCATAAAATTTGTCGGTGACCTCAGCTGTAGTGGCCTGAGTAAGGGAACGCAAGGTACTGCTACTTTTGGCGCTACGAGAAAGTACTTTGCGCTCCGCTGCAGACGAGTAACCATCACATGTATCTGTCTGTAAATAGACCTGTACTGCGTACATCAGGCACGACCCGTTTTAGGCCCAAACGCGGCAACCTCCAGTAAAGTTTCAGTAGTGGGCATCGCTCCCTGCTAAATCTCGCGCGACCCGCCCCTCTTCCCTCCTTTCAATTTCTCCTCCTTCATCTCCATCGCCACCATCAAAAGGTGCTTCAAGATCTTCCTTCCATCATCACTTGCACCATTTGCATCGTATTTTCGCATCAACATCCCCTCTAGGCCGACCGACAAAAACAAAATAATCTTTCTAGACAGGCTTGTGGGCAGTCGCCTCCAGCCCTTGTGATTTCACTTTTTTTTTTCTCGCGTGTGCGCGCTCCATTGCCGCAGTAGAAGATTTTTTTCTTTTCTCACGCGCTTCACCAGTCACAACGTACATTGTACATTTGGGACTTTTGTTCACTTCGTACAAACGACAAGAAATTCTCTTTCGTACAGTATCGCGTCGTTCATTTTTGTAAGAGGACTTTTGATCGATAGTACATCGGAGGAGAGGCAGCCTAGACATCAGCCGTACGACTTTTTGTTGAACTAAGAATCTCCTCGCACAAAAAGTGATTCGCCGGAACAGCCAAACCAAACCAGGAGATAAGAAACAGCTTGTTTTCCCTTTTGTCTTCATCAAAGATATATTCTCTCGTACACTAGCAACCGGCTATATCTTGCTGGGACCTTCCCCTGGAGGATCTGTTGAAAGGAAAACAAAGAAAATTTTGCTTCCAGCCTAGATTCCAACCATGGCATCCGCAGTAACAGACTTGGAAGCTGGCCTGCAGGCCATGCTCAATTTGAAGCCACCCGGTGTATCTGGTTCTCGTATTACTAGCCTAACGTCCCTCTGCGTGGCCAACATTCAGGTAAGGCTTTTTGGATAGATTTACTCTAACGCACATGTTGCTCGAGCGTCGCCTTCGTTTTGCTGACTTCGCTCCCTTGCAGTCCGAATCCGTTCTCATTCAGAAAATTTACACACACTTCAAGAAAACTCCAGGAACACACAAATTGGGGGTCCTCTACGTAGTAGACTCTGTAACCCGCAAGTGGCTTGAGCAAGCAAAGTCTCAAGGCCAGTCAATAAACAGCTCCGCCCAGGATGGCACATATGCCGCTGGAGTTCACCGAGTGACGGAACTGATGCCCGTGTTGATGAATGACATTCTTCAGTCCGCCCCAGAAGATCAAAAGGTACGTGTAATTTGAGTTTAATCTGTATGGGTCTGGTGAAAAAAAAGAGCAGCGCTCCCGCTCGTAGGCGTCTGAACGTGCGCTTCGTTTTTCTTGACATTTGGTATATCTGGTGAACAAACGGCAAGACCTCTGCATTCATCTTCAGGAATCGATTCTAAGAGTGCAAGTCATCATTGCTCGTTGGCTGTTCATCCGCCGCCTCTAGGAAATCTCCACATGACATCGTACCTGAAGGACTAGTAACTCACACTTTATTTCTCGCCATGTAGGAAAAGATCAAAAAGCTGCTTGATATCTGGGAGAAGGGACAAACCTTTCCCACACCCATGATAGAATCATTCAAGGAGAAGGTCAACGCTCCTTCACCACCAAGTACGTTTCCTCGCATGGCTGGTCTAGTTGGTCGCAATCCTCTTCAAAGAGGCGTGAAGCTCCTCCTAGTCAGCCGCATTCTAGATGTTAAGGGAATAAGCTCTTCTAACGTGCATGCAGAATCAACCACCCCCCCTGGTAGCCCGCCTGCTGGATTAGCAACATCGGCTCAGAATCAGGCACAGAACAAGCCTGCTGTGCCCAATGGTTCGTCTATTCTGGAGGCCTTGGCTAACATTGCTCGACAAAACACTTCGGCTGCACCAAGCAATCAATCTATCCCGGCTCTCGCCGCGTCGTATAGCATGCCTTCTGCTGCCATTAATGCCCCCCAAGCCTCTGCTACTCCCCCCGGGCTGTCGCAGGCCCTTGCTTCATCGATCCCACAGTCTCAGCCTCACCAGTCGTATCCCCAGACTACACAACCTGTAAATGTGTCGTCTCTGCCTTTCTCGTTGACGCAAATGCTTGGTCAGAATGCTCTTCCAGCGATGTCTGCTAGTGCGAGTAACCCATCCAATCCATATGCAGCAGGGTCTGCAGTACCTCCCGCCTCGGGAGCCGGCGGAGCTGGCCTAGACCCGAACGTACAGCAGCAGATAATGCTGATCAAGGCCCTTGCCGACCAAGGCGTTCCCTTTGATAAGATTCCTGCTCTGATCCAGAGCATGACTGCTGCCGGTACTACACCTGGAGGGTTTCCCGCATCGCAGCCTCCCGCTCCTGTCCCCGCTGCCCAAGGCACTTTTCCATCGGCCCAGCAGCCGTGGGCAACAGCCGCTTCAGGCCCAACACCAGACCAGGGCTACCAAGACAGTGTAAGATCTCCTAGATATCGCGGCCGTTCGCGTTCTAGATCACCTGACCGTTGGAATCCTCGCGGCTCTCCGCGCGGTGGACGTGAATATGGTCGTAACTCACCTCCTAGAGGAGGACGTATGGATGATCGGGACCGAAATGGCCGAGCAGGCAACGATTACCGCCAGCGTAGCCCTCGTGGACGCCATGGACGAAGTCCTTCCCCCGCCAATGAATTCCAGCAGGAGAAATGGATTGAATTCGACCCGTCACTCGCCGCTGGCCATATCAAAGTCTTTAGCCGTACCCTGTTTGTAGGAGGCGTTACGTAAGTACAAGACTCACGTCTCTAGCTTAATAAGGCAATCGTATACTAACTGAGTGTCAGATGTTCCGAAGCCGAATTGCGTGGCATTTTTGGCCGTTACGGCACTGTTCAGACTTGCATCGTTAACAAGGATAAACGTCACGCCTTTGTAAAGATGTTGACGCGTCAAGATGCCGTCCGTGCAAAGGATGGCATGGAGGATGCTAGGGGTCTTGAATATCCCCTTCGAGTAAGTACAGGTCTCCCGTTGCACTAGTATGCGTTATGATATAAACAACGAGCTAACTCCGATACGCAGACTCGATGGGGTGTAGGCTTCGGTCCAAGAGACTGCAGCGACTACTCGACAGGTGTTAGTATTATTCCCATCCACAAACTTACGGACGCCGACCGAAAGTGGATGCTTACCGCTCCCTTCGGAGGAAGCGGTGGCCGGCCCATCGATACAGGCCTTTGCGTCGAAGAGCCTGATATTGAAATCGGTGCCGGCGTTTCGTCCAAGGCCATCAGCCGTCGCATGCAGACAGACAAGGGCGGTAGCAACGGCCCCAAGTCTACGCGCCACCGCGAGGATGATCCAGCAGCAGCAGCAGCAGCAGCAGCAGCAGCAGCACCGACAACACGCTGGCGACGCGGTCGAGATGACAGCCAAGGCCAGATGGAGCTCGACAACCCACAGCAGAACAACAACATGGCCGACTTCCCTTTTGGAATCAGCACCCTGCCAAATGGTATGCCCAACTTCCCATCAGGCTTCCGATTTCCGGATCCCGGCACTGCTGGAAGGACCTGAATAGGCTACCCTTAATGATACTTGAGAGATATAATTGATTTGAACGGCCTTGGCAGTTTGAACAGACAGTTCGGGCTGAAGGCAACAGCAGCATCAATCATGCATAGGGTGAACGGCGTCTGGCGAACGGGTGGCCCCCTTTTGGAATCGGGACTGTTCCTTGACTCTTCGTGGTCTGGACTGTATAATTTCGTCATTGGCGATAGAAGCTATTCATTCTTTTTCTTTTCCTGGTTCTTTTCTTCTTTTTCCTATTATAATGTTTGGGAGGGACGGCATCTTCATACTCTGAATCAGATACCTACTTAGCTGTAACTAAAAGTCAACTTGAGCAATTACTATGAATTATCTTGTGTCCATTTAATGTGATTTATGTGATGAATACTTGATCATTTGGGTGGAGGGTATTGTGTACATTGCTAATGTCATACCAAGCCATTTCATCAAATGCTTGTCCAGTATGTTTTTGATCGGTGAGCAAACGCCAGTAGACGCATAAAATAACACATTGCGCAGTAGATCTCAGAGAATACAGAACTGGGCTTCGGAATTTTATCAGCTCATTAATCCACAGGGTGAACAAAGTAAAGATACTATCTTATTCTTTTGGTCTATTTGGAATTAGAGTCGCCTACCCTACAACTTACTAAATATCCCTTCTATTTCCCTCCATCCCCACCACGTAATATTGACTCAGATTGGCGAGAGTCGCTTATTTTCATTACGTGATGTGAGTATGGCTATAGACTTGCCGTTCCATTGGTGGTATTGTCTTACAAAAGCATGTCCATCATTCCAACAGATTCGCTTTCCTGGTGAGCACACGTAAGCGAGGAACTATACGGAATGTAAGATGCCATTTATAGAGAGTGGGTATCTAGCATCTATCCAGCACTCTAGGGGTACTAGTATTGCCCTTGGTATTTTAGCTAGGTGCTGAATGCCTATGATTAAGTAAGAACTCGGAGCTGGGTAAGTTCTTGGCATTCTTTGAGCATTCATTCACACAAGCTGTCACTTGGTGAATCGTTTTGCAAGAATAGGATTTAACAATTCAGTAGACCAAGGGCCTGGACCTGTGAGATTTGTATGCCTCCTTGAACTCTTGTAAAGGAAAAGAGAAAACCCCTCCTGAAGGCTGAGATTTATGTTAGATGGATAAAAGAGAAGAGCGGTTGAGATAGATAACATTGCGACAGCCCTAGTAGAAAAACAGAGACGATAATATTATCTCAAGTCTAGCAAGTTTCGTTATAAAAGAGGGAATCTTGAAATAAATATTCTGATTTCAATTAATTATAAAATGGTAAGATATGCATAAACCCTTCAATTTGAAAACGTTTACACAGCTTTTGCCAGACACACAAGCCTTAATTATTTTTGCAGGCTTGGTTTCAGACTTGGAGTTGTCATATCACTAACTACCTACTGGCATATATATGTATCTTACCTGAGGCAAAAGATTTTGGAAGTTCATCAGTAAAGAATTTAAAATAAAAACCATTTGGTGTATAAAAATTTGATAAATGCTTTATTAGTATATTCAAACTAAATAAGTACACAAGACTTACTCAGTATCCTTATTTAAGGAAGTGGCTGTCCAGCATCCCATGTTGGCTATCCAGCACCTGTGATAATTCTAGCTATCCCTGATACTTTCTTTTAATTCATGATACCTTTTGCTAATATTCAAATCCTACTACTTACTGCTGTCTTCTTTTAATATCTATTTTCTTCTCCTACTATCTGCTATTTGCTGCTAGTTTCAGCTGCTTACTGCTGCTTTTTCAATTAAAAATAGTAATGTTATACATCTCAAAGCATACACACTTCCTTTTTCTCTCTCTCTTTTTCTTCTCCTCGCAGCAAATTTGGAGATGCTGGATAACCACTCCCTTATTTAACTTATGTACTTATCTATCTGCTCTGCTCAATTGCTCCCCCCCCCGCTCATCGGGCTCTTCGGTGACTTTTGTAGCAGCTGGTGAACTGCTCTCTCCAGTTTCAATTGTTCCTGGAGAATTTTCTTGGCTATGGTTACTGTCACTTGCTTGTCTAACGCCGAGCCGTCCTCTGAGCTCTCCTACCAGTAGGCTATGTACCAGTAATCTTTTAACCAGTGGTAGCCTTTGTACCAGCGGCTTGATTCATTTATCTTTGGTAACCACTAGATCCGTTTCAATTCTCTTTCTTGCAGTTGCAGATGCTATAATTGCGCGTCTGACCCGTTGTACTGCATTATCTGCAACCTTTTGTTGTTCATCTCTTTTCTGTCTGGCGATTCTGGTTGCTTTTCCAGCCAATTGTTTTTTGGCCTTTTCGCCTGCTGTTTCAACAATTGATGCTATGTTCACCACAATATCGGCGAAACTATTGGCTATCAGTCTTAGCTCAGCACGAGACTTAGGCCCTGTTGCTTGATGGTATGCGTTCACGGCATCTTTAGCGTGTGTGACAGCTTCTTGGGCCTCATCCGCCTTCTGTTTAGCGGTGCGAGCAGCCGTCTGCTGATCATCGAATTCCTCGTAAGCTTTTTTGGCTGCCTCTTTGTCAAGGCCTGTCTCCATTCTCCACGCCACAATCTCAGTACGCCGCAGCAAATCTGTTAGGCCTATTGTTGATTAGGAAATACATTTGCTGGTGGGTGGGGCCTTAACAAACGTCTTTGTAGATTATTTTCATCAACATGTGGTGCACGGTCTGCAGCCTTTGTATAAAAAGACGTTAGATATTGCAAAAAGCTGCTGATGAAAGCTTTGGTATGCAACGTAGAAAAAGTAAATCTATACCTGATAGTTTTCATGGTGTATGGCGGGCCTTTTTGTTAGTTTAGCCTCGACCTTTCTGGAAGATACCATCGAAAGCGATGTTTTCGCGGCCGGCTCAGTAATCCTGTTTTCCGGTAAGAACTCAAGAAATTCTATGAAGTAGCAAAGAAGGTCCAAAGCAGGGGCCTCAAGACTTCTATCCAAAAGAAACCGAATATCGGACAAAGCATTTGATACAAGATCATTTGCTCTTTGCAACAGCGATTTAATACTTCCCCAGCCGAGCTTGTTGCTAGCTGTAGTATCATGCACAGCCAGGATTGCTGTTGAAATCCTTTCAAGAATAGTTTCTATTAGTTGTTCCGAGTCCATTTAGAAAATTGTTGGCACGGAATTTGTGCGACTGCGAAATAGAAATATTGCGTAGGGCGAGATTGTTTGAATCTTAGATATATCTAGCTGAAGGGATTACTATTGAATGATATCAAACGGCACCAGAGTATCTATGTTGATTATATGCCCATTGGAAACTAAGCCTTTTATCGTATCTCGTTATTCACTCTGGAACCGGGTAGTAGACTAGTTGAGCGATTAGAACTCCAAGGCTGAAATACCCCATGATGGTTAGGTCATATATTGGCCTCTGGAATGATCCCCAAAGCTTGATGCGCCAGAAGATCTACCTGCTTTTGACTGCTTGCTATTCACAGCTGTCAGCCGCAGTTAGTGAAACTCAATTTCCTACAGCGTAGGAAGTAATAGTGTGTAGCATTTGAGTTTTAGAGACACCTATATTCCAGAGGTGAGTTCAAGACTAATATCAACCAGTGCGCCGGAAGACATGATACTGGCAATATCTCCTCCGTCATATCCATTTAAGAGGCGTTCAAAACTGTTCCAAAGGAGCCCCAAACAGCCCCCAAAGGCTCACCTCCACCCAGAGACGACAACTATAAGCATATGCAAATATTGCGGGTGGTTATCAATGGAACTCATTGGACTTAATTGGGGACAAGCTGCTGGTAGCCAGGACTACCGTATGACCAGGCATAGGCGACACACTCTTTTGAACATAACAAGGTATAATTGAGCTTCGGTACTGTATCTTTATGTGACCCTACGGCCACCGGACGCAAACGGAAAATACACGTTGCAATAAGAATTCATTAGCTTTTAATATATCTGAGTATCTGATATGTGCCATATCGGAAGGGGCATGGCTACGAGCTAGTATTAAAGACAATTTGTGTGGTGCCTTGGTTATAGATCACTGGTGAATGTGCAAGCACATATAAGCTAAGCCTGCTGCACAAGCAATATATCCAACTCGTCTTCTACATGAGACCTCCTAGTATTCTCTCCGCTCACGGAATAGACCTAACCTCGGGATGCGACGACGGAGGGGGGACGCGAAGACGGACGGGATCCGCCAGGGCTAGTTCCATCAAAGAATGGACCAGCACAGTGTGCAGGTAAGCGAATGGGAGATCCATCAAAAAGTGGACCAGCAAAGTTCGTATCTTCTGTAGGTGAGGGACTGCGAGATCCAGCAAAGAGTGGACCAGAATAGTTTTGCCCAGCTGAGGATGACTTTGTAACGATACCATCATCGGTCGCTGCCTTGCTTTCCTTCACCTCTCCTTTCTTTGGTCCTTCGCTTTGGTGATTCTTTCGCGCTCCTAGCCCGCTTTTAGCTTCATTTTCCTGTCCTCGTCCCCTCGAACTTGATCCATCTTTTCTTTCTTCCGCCTTTGGTGGAGCAAGTGGTCGTAGTTCTGGGTTCATTTTATTTCGCAATGTGTTTGACATGTAATTCCGTGTCTTGAGATCTTAGTTTTGTTTGTCCAAGGACAATCCTTAGAAAAGATAGATGAAAGGATCGATGCCTGTGTCATCACATACACCGCTCGATGTAAGATTATATGACTACAAGGGATAGTAAGCTCCAAAGGGATATATATAAATACTCCTTGGCATGTCCAGTGCAAGATTCCAAAGTCACCGTGTCAAGATTTGAAGATCGACGATCCTTCCCTAGAGCCCAATTTGAGTTGGAGCCACAAAGTAAGCGTTAGAGGCATAGAGCAGGAGATGTAGTGTATTCAGCTGGATGCTTAGTTTCAGCTCCGGCCATCCTATCTCGATTCTGACAAAATTTGAAAGTGGTAGAAACCAGATGGGTTCGTAAGCATGTTATATGTAATCATTCTGTCGTCAAAGGCT
Organism: Trichoderma polysporum; assembly: GCA_030278935.1. Taxonomy (NCBI): domain Eukaryota; kingdom Fungi; phylum Ascomycota; class Sordariomycetes; order Hypocreales; family Hypocreaceae; genus Trichoderma; species Trichoderma polysporum. The sequence continues at coordinate 339,438 of JARFTM010000008.1, forward strand.
TGTAACAGAGTCTGCCATTTATCTCATTCATTCCATTCAAGTTCAGTATTATATGATCAATTCTCATAAGATTGTATCCCTAAAAAATTATAAATATCCTATTATATTCCTATTATACACACTATCCAGCCTTACGACAGCAGACACCCATTTATGAGACACAATGCTTCCAGAAAAGATCCGCAAATGCCTATCAGACTCATATTTTATCAAATATATGCGGAAAAAGGGTCCAACATGGTTGCAAGATCCCGAATGGGTAGCTTTTCTAAGCAACGTTGATGCTGACACCGGTACGTAACAAACTATGAGTGATAAATTATTACTTGAATCTTACCATTCAGAGGAAAATTTCCCGTATGGCACTGCATATCTTGCCTTCATCCTGCATTGTGATCCATCAATGAGTATTTTCCGTCGCTTTGACTGGTTGACCACCTACTGCCTATTCGAGACTCAAAGCAGACTCATCAGGCATGAAGATGAGCTTAGATTGTTATTGACGACTCCCGAGTATGCTCGTGACGAGTCACATTTCATTACACATGATAATTTACTCGGAAAGACCAAAAGCGAACTTAAAGAGTACTCAGAGATGGCAAAGATCAAATACGACTTCCTTAGTTATAAAATTCCCGAAGAAAATTCATTCCGCTCTCTTCTTTGGATGTTTTACCCTAACCCACCAAAACTTCGAATGGTAGACCCGTCGTGGTTATTTAAGAAGGACGATATGATGGCTTTAAATCCGAGGCCAGGGTATACAGGGTTAGGCAAGCTCATAGAATTTCTCCTAGCGATTTCTCCCATGGTAATATTCAAACGGATTGCCTTCTTGGTAAGTAATTTAACACAGGTAATAGTGACAATCGAGGCTTGGACTAACCAAAGCTTGAAAGACAACCTCCAGCACTGATCGTGCAAAAGTACCTGGAGCGCCGAAGTTTATAAGCTACAGCCGCGTGATGGGGGCAGCTACCATTTTTGCCTGCGGTTTAGCAATATTTCTCATTCTTGCTCCTGTTGGTATCCTTTATTTTCACCAGGACTGGCAGAGAGGGCAAAAATATTGGACCATTGTCGGCTTCTCAGTTGGCTTTTTTATATTTGCATGGACATGCACCCATGCCAGACAGCATGAAGCTCTGGCAGCAGGCGCCAGGTAAGCATATCGAGACGAAACATGATTGGTTTATTAACATATTCAAAGCTACTGTGCCGTTCTTGTAGTATTTCTTGGATTGGATAGTGGAACTCGGATCAATTAGCTCCAGGCCTCATATGGAGCTGTGAGTTGGGAGGTTGGTTTTCATTGGTGTTAATGTCGGTATTGCGTAGATAGCTACTAAAGCTTCTTTGATGTTTAATATTCTATCCTTGGTCACTCAAAAGCCTTATCTAATAACCTCTGCTGATGGGTTTCTCTACTCTCATTTCAGAGAGAAAGGTTGAGATGAAAAGAAATATGCTTAACGTGCTGCCGCCGGGAAGCAACGGCAAAAGGTGGAGACAGGGTAGTAACGACTCAACGCCTTTCCGAGAGATTTTAAGAATACGTGAGAGTAAATTTTAGAGTTAAATCTTAGTCGCGGGTCAAACGGAAGAGGTTAGGGAGGGGCAAACCGGGTAAAAAGAATTGGGACGGATTACAGGTGGTGATGTTGGTGCCGTGTAAACCGGAGGTAGTGAGGTGTGGTGGATGTGGAGTCCCGGCGAAGCCGAAAGTTTTGAGCAAACAATTTTCCGTGCTGCTGTGCTACTACTCAAAGACTGATCGGCGTTAGGCAGAAGGCTGAAGATCAAATCACTCGTAAAAGAGAACCAATTGAAAGAAAAATAAAAAGCGAAAAAGGCCAAGAAACGCCCCAATATCAACTACTGTTGAGCAGAAGCTGTCGTGCTGGGTTGAACGTTGTTCAAAGGCAGGCTAATCACAGACGGTGCCCCTTGGCTGTCCACGCTAGGAGATTGGTACGCCTTTTTTCTGTTTCATAGCTCATTGTTTCAGGAAAAGTCTTTTTCCCTCATACAAGAATTGTTTGGATGAAGATCCACGTATAGGCCAGTGCATAGCCTAGTGGCAAAGGTCAGACATATCCTGTGGTGGTGTATGAGGCAAAATCTCCAGTGGCTCTGTTCAACTACAGTAGCTATGGAAATTTCAGTTAGGTCACTTCTTGGCGTCGGAGAGTCCCCTCTTGCTATCAAAGCCAAGCTCCGTTGAGGGGCAAGCAAACGGTGCTGCCTGATTGCACTTAAATGCTAATTGGCACATGGAAATTCTTAAGTGAGAAAGGAGCTATTTAGGGCAGGTGAGGCAAATGCCATAAACCTACCTATCAAATTAAAAGTCAGAGAAAACTCCCAATATGGTTTACTGTATACAGGCGTGACGCATGGTACAGAGTGTCCGCTCCACATAAAGCATTTGCAGCTTTGTCTCCACCACGGAAGCTGCAAGAGGCGAGGCAACGCTTCCATCCAGCTTCTAGAGCGTCCAGCCGATCTGCTGGTGGCGCCAAGGGGGTTTGCTTATTTGCGATTTTGCCACAGCGACGGGAGTTCCCCGATTACTGTGTAGGTTAGTGGACCTTCTTGAAAGGAGAAGCATTGCTGACACTGGAGATCATGACAATGCACTTCAGGCCGCTCCGTGCGGATTATTAATAAGTGTCGGTAAAGTCGATGCAGCTCGCGTGTGTTCCTCGCTTGGAGACTGCAGTTAGTAACGAGTCCAGTCACTCCTATTCTCTGCTTTCCCGCTTCGTATCTGTATAAACGCCGGCGCCAGCAAGTACGAGTGCTCAATGTGACAAGTATTCTCCGTGGAAAATGCAGAGTAGAGGCTCCATATTTTGCGTCGTCTTTCGCCATGTACCCGCTTTCTAAGTACGGCCCTGTGTGCGAGACTGGCAATCCGTGGTGCTCCGTGCTGGGGATGAAAATAGCACTTTTGAAAAGGGCACTTAGCATTGATTCTACCAGAGCCAATCAACGCTGGCTTGATACGATGAATCCCCGTTTACCAGCTGTCTTCGGCGTTCGGTAGTCGGCCGCAGAAAGCCATGTAAGAAGTGTCACGGGATCAAGCTTCCTGTAAGTAAGGACCAATAGTGCATGCCACCTATCAGGAGTGCACGAGTGTACAAGTAGCTTTCATTGCCGATCCGCCTGAGCGTCGCCTCGCTTTGTTGTGTTGTCGGTCCTAACGGAATCGGCTCAGGGTCCGCGAGCTGGTTGAAGATGAAAATAACATCCCTGAAATTCTGTGCTGTTCTTGATGACCTCGACCCTGGCGCTGCTGGTTGGCCAATGGGGCGCCTTGGCAGCGGCTTTTCCACGGGGCTACCAACTAAGCTAAGCTGATGAGGTAATAAGTGAAAAGGAGAACTGGGAAGCGAAGAAAAAGAGAGGCTGAAAACGGGCAGGTGCCGTGTATTGGGCCGACGACGGATTGACGCAGCAAATCAAGGCAGACCGTCCCCAGGCGCCATGTCACGGTGTCTCGTGCGACTCTTGCTTCGTTGTCTCTTGGCGGCAACGCGTTCTGTAAATTACTCGCTACGAAGTACAGGCGATACAAATGCTGACGCTGAACTTGCTCGCTTGTGGTGGTCGCTGCTGTAGCAAGCAAACTTCGTGTCTCTGCAGGGAAGCGCTCTTACACCGGGCGGTATTAGTAGCACCATAACCAGCATAGTAGTAATTTCGCGTACAAGGACATTGCAATTCTCGTTAATCGTCATATGTCTGCTTTTTTCCCAAGCCAAAACTCTGATCGATCGCGGAGAAAAGTTGAATGAGCACAAGCAAATAAGCCAGCACACGTTGCGCAGTGACCATTCAGTGAGCCCAGACCCCTTGCTCCGCCAGGTATCATGACTAGGGGGGCAGCAATACAGGCATATTCTGGATATACAGCCAGGTAGCGGGCAGCCAAGAACCACACAGTGGCCCTTTCATAACTTGACGATGAGCGGGGACGTGCGGACACTAGTTGGGCTGAATCCATGCCTTTCATGACTGGAAGACGATTTCCCTCCGTATCGTAGGTACCGCATGCGGCAATGAATGATCGCTGTTAATAACATGGCATGGGCACTGGGGTTGAACAATTGGGCAATTATGCAACTTTGTACACATTGACCTTAATGAACTCGAGATGCTATCAACGTTTGAATTGGACAGGCACCTAGGCATTTCGTATTTCACAAACTTTAGGCCAGGCCAGAGAGAGCGATTATTTGTTGCAACTCATCATGCCTTGCCCCTTTCCAGACCGTCTTGGCAGCAGCCGCATTGAGATGGAGTAAATAAAAAATGGAGTGAACAGCGTGCATAATATGGAGAACTGGAGACCAGACGCACCTCTTCAGCTCAGGGTCTCGTGGATTCCTTCTTACTCGAGTCGTAGTACGAAATACGGAGCGCAAGTGGCGGTATTCTATCTAGGTGAAAGTCCGTTTGCTCAGTCTCAATGGAATGCGATATCGCCTTGACCCGCCAGCCAAGACCGTCCTATGGAAACATGGTGGGCTCCCCCCCACGACCGAAAAGAGGAATTTCGAAGAAATCCCTCGTCTAGCCGGGGGAGTCGTCGGTCAACGCTTATGGGAAAGGGGTGGTTATGGATGCGGTGGCTTTTTTCTTTTTTGATCGTTGGTAGCAAAGCATCTAGGAACCTCAGGGCTGGATCTGAATGGGCGACTAGCTGACGCAAGGAACGCTTTGGTGGGAAGAAACTGCGAAGGTATCTGTGCTGTATCCTGTAGATGACGAGAAAACTATTTGTCCGCCATTCTTGATAGTATTGGTCCACCTACGGCGTAATAATTGATCGACTGCGCTTCTTCATCTGCTGTGTCCATCATAGACGTGTGTACTCCGTATGCATGTACTTTACACGCTGTAGGGCCCCAGCTCTCTACACTTACATTTCTTGTGTTAGACAAAAGCCTCCTACGCTATCTTGAAGAGAGGCACACCTGCTTGTACTGACGCCGATGTTCGCTGCACAATTTTCCATGTGTCACCTTGAATGCTGCCTCGTGGTCGGCATGTGCTGTTCCGTTCTTCCTACGTAATGTGGCGCTATGTAGTTCCATTGCTGGGCAGTACTTCGTAATGCCCGAAGCATTGCAGGATAAGGACGCAAGGAGGCGAGATTTCTGTTGCATAGCGCTGGAGAAGAAGTGCTGCCAAGGATGTTGAAGACAGGTTCACAAGGCACTGCCATAAACATACACGTTGGTGGCATCAATTGCGTGCATCCTTCATTAAGATGCAGGCGCGGCAGTAGCGGTGGACGGAGTACGACTGCCGCATGGCGAGTGCTATGACAGCGTACCGGTCCTACTTGCTACGCTACTACGGAGTACAACACTAAGGCAAACCTTTTCCTGTGCATAATTACAATGGAGAAGGTGCGATTTGCCATGCATCATTTCTGCAGTTCTAGAATGTCAGCAGAACGTCTTGGCGAGCACAATATTTCTGTGTTCCCCTCCATCTGACATTGCGCGCACCTATTACCTGATAGATGTACGTAGATACGCTGCTAATCTGGGCATTCACCACGTACGGCAAAGCCGAACCATGGCCGTAGCTGAGGCCATCTCAATGACGTAGCGAGTGGCTCGAATTGTGCCCATGGCGGCGACGAGGATGTGATGAGCCTGTCCCTTGTTCCCTCGGCTGTTATTTTCTTTTCTTTTTTTATGTGTTTCGCATTATTCGGTCCTTAGAATGCCAAGATACCCACCAGATTAGTATCCTGCAATGACTCCGTGTCCGAATCGCTGGATGGTGTAATAGGTAGGTAGGCACAATTACATACTACCGGACATGGTGGCGATAACTCAACAACGCTGCCTCAATCGGCGGCCGGCTGAATATTACCAGCCTTCATTCCCCCGTCTCTTTCGCCGGCAAAACCCATAATTTCGCTCCATTCACCTCCGCAACTTTGTTCTAGGGGAGGGGCCCAGATCTCGGTATTTCGGTGACAGCGCTTCGCGGGATCGGCATTTCGCTTGTTCATTCACTCCTTTTTCTCTCTCGCCTTACCGCTTGTAGTATTTTCTATTGCTTCTCTTTGTCTTTGAATTTTTAGGGGCTGGCCAAAAACATGTGTGACACGGCCTAAGGATGATTTTTTTTGCCAAGGCAACTGACGCACTTTTCGGATGCCGCGGTAATTAAGCTGAAGGATTCAAATATGAGAATATCAAATGCTGTGTGCACTACGAAGTAACACAGGGGGATATGGGGGTGCTGAGACACTGCAAACTGCAATTACTGGCATCACCAATCATGTCCCGCGGAGTTGAATGAGACGGGATGATGGGTACAAAATACTTGTATGTAATCTACAGTACGAAGTACCTCTGTATCGGAACACGGAGTGTGAAGTACGTGTATTTACTGCCGGAGCTGAACTAAGACTGAAGCAGTCAAGTACAAGAAAAGCTACGCGTACGCTTAGTCGCTGTTATGTACCAGGCGTTAGTAGGAGTACTTGTTGCTTCAAGGTGACGGCAACGGTCATATTTGCTCCCTTGAATCTCTCTGATAAACATGGAGCCGTCATGACTCCGGATACGGCAATAATGAGCACTACCCTACTTGTACTATCTCACGCCACGGAAAGAAGCAAAAAAACACCCGCAATGTGAGCAGTGTTAGGACTGGAAACATAAACATCTGATACTATTAGCGCGAGCAAGTAATTTCACCAAGTGCCATGTTTCGCTGCTCCTTCAGGCTAGCGTGCTATGGAAAACACTCAAGACTTTAGAGGCGCAGATAAACACGAGGGGGAGCAAAAAAAGGTTCTTGCCTCAGCCGTGGCCCGTTGGGCGACGTACCTGAGAGTACTTGTCGGCTTAGCTTCGGGGCCAGTGTGGCATACGGTGCTCTAGGCTTGGCCATTCCGCGCTGGAAGGCCGCTAGAAACGCCGCAGGGGGAGCACTGCTGAAGCCGCGGCGTGTTCCCGAGGCAAGCCACTGCAGCGCTGCTGGACAGGACGGTTAGCGGCAAAGACAGGCTTTTTGGGATCCAATGATGGGCTGCATCCGGGGCCATGCACGATGGAGCGGGAAATACTGGCCACTTGTGACAAGCTACTGTGTGTAATAGAGTGTCAAGTGTGAAGATTAGTATTGTCTAGAAGTATGCATCGCATCAATTTGCGCTGCAGATACTTTTCCATCTCTGACGTTGGTTCTCGTGACGAACCGGGTTTACTCGGGGCCACTGCGATACGGATAATTCTCTTAGCTGTTACTTCGTACCTGTGTTACCGCTATCTACCTATAAAAGGTAGGTACCTAGGACTTCGTATGATGATTGAGATTGCGAATAATGCTGCTCCTTATCCATCTTATTGATGCTTATTAGGATTAGTAGGCAGTACTGCTATTAATACCCCTCAGCGCAGGAATCTTTGCGCAAGGCCGTAAAATAGTAGTACCGATCGGTGCTTCTCTCTATCCGCCGCCCTGGGCCACTATCGTGACGATGACCACTCGGGACCACGACAGGCGGTTCCGATGAAATGACGAGGCCAGGGAGCGAATGCGAGCTCGCAGCCAGTGCAAAAGAAAAGGCTTGGCATATTTACGGAGACGATCTGCTGGAGCAAAACCGCTCCCTACCTAGTCAGCCACGCGTGCACGGCTTGTCAGATGGGAGGGGAGGGTAGAGAGCATTCCCGAATTCCTATTCTTTGTTTTTCTGTCAATTGAGACATGTAGACCACAGGAAGAAAGACAGTGTCGCAGGAATGCGAACACAGCAGCTGGATGGGTCGCTGAACAAGCTTAAAAAAACATGGCATGTAGTAATGTGTGTAGATATAAGGATCGCCTGCGAATCGGCGTAGGAGCTCTACTCTTATCTTGGCACACGACGGAATCCTACTCTGTAGGCTATAGCAAAGAATGGGAAAAGCACAAGAAAGGGAAATGATCCACGACTGGTGAAATGAGACAGCAATTGAGCAGGCATCATGAGTAAGATCTGGCTGAGGTGTGCTAGTGGAAGCGCCGTCCGGCTGGATATTGGATATTGGCCGTAATAATGCTACCACTATTTTAACATTGAAGTGGCGATATGAAGCATGTAGCTCTGATAAGTAAGACCGCATTGGTCAGGTTGGTCTGGTCTGGGCAAGGCGCTATTAACAGAGGGCACGGTACAGTACAACGACACTGCCGGAGGGATTGCCGCATTGATGATCATGAACCGGCAGGGCATTGGCGAATAAAATCGACGATAAACCAAACGACGCCGACCGGCTAACAGAGTACGAGCCTACTAACCGATGAGCAATGCAGGAGGCTGGGGGGCGAAAATCCAGCAGCCTAGATACAGCGCAAGTACGTACTTCGTATGCCAACAAACACAACTGCTTTCGAACGCAAGCGATCTCCCCGTTTTACCGCTGCGTTATCGCATAGTGAGCGGTGACAGGGAGTCTGTTCTTCTGCTGTTGTCGTGTTGTTACATGTGCTTTGTACCTTGCCCCCAGATTAGTAGCACGAAATCCCAGCTCCATCCGGCGTCCCCACGGGGGGTACGCAGAAATGCAGAGGAAAATTGCGGTAAATGCAGGTACCTGCTTTAGTTCGTCGGCCGACTACGCTGAAAAGGAACTAACAGCATGAATGAATAAGTGGCTTAGCTTCCAGTACAGGCGGCATGCAGTGTTGGGCCCGTGGGACGAAATCCATTATCACAGCTACCTTTTCTGGGTGGTAGGTGCGCAAGCGATTCTTGTCGTGACGAGAACAGCGCAGGTCACTAAAAAATAGAGAAATAGATAGAGAAGCTGGAAAGTAACGTCAAAGGCCTAGGCCCCCAGCACGACCAAGGGGCTTGGATCCAAAAACGCCCACAGATCATCAACAAGGTGCGGTTCGCGAAAGGGCCGTCCGTGCTTGGGGGGCTCGCTGACCGCCGGGAGTCACCCACTAGAGTTCCAGTAGGCGGTGGTAGGGAGGCCAGCCAGCGTTGTTGTCATCATGGGAAGCGAGCTTTGGAAAATGCCTCAGCAAAAGAGCAGAGACGAGAATAAGACTGATTCTAGGCTGCAGAGTAATAATAGCGAAACGGGCGACAAAATTGGTTCAGCCAAGAAACACCAGCGCCAGGAGGGACACACCCCCGGGCTGAATTAAACTTCAATTGTATGAGGTCTTTTGGCTGGCGGCAGTGCTCCGTAATTGGTGGTTAGTAGCGGCGGTGGTGCTCCGTAGCGGGATGTGCTAGAGGCGGATATTACAAGTAAAGTTGAGCATTAAGTTTATGGTAACGGCAAGCCCACCTGAAATTAATTGCGACTACTACCTCTTGGAGTACTATTGCTAGACGATCTCCATATCCCATACCATGAGTAACACATACTTACAAGTACGGAGTAGAAAATAAAACGAATATTACGGAGTAAGAAATGGAGCAAGTACTACTAAGTACATGGCAATTAATTACGCCATGATTGATTAATTCGGGCAATTGAAGAGGCGCCGAACTTGAACTCGGGATTCGCGATGATATAAGCGCTTGACTTTTCTGGAGGTCAATCTCCTTTGGTGATTGCAGTCTTCTTTTACAGTACTCCGTAAGCTGCAGCTGATAATAGATATGAACGGCACCTGTAATATTACTGCTCTGTATGAAGTACTTGGAGTTGTAACGCTTAAATGAATTGGCGCCTGCGCGCTGTGCCGAACCGGCAGCAAGAAGACCGTCGGCACTCCCAGCTCGGTAGAGGATGTCCAAGTATGAGTACAGGCATCGTCTGGGTTTACGTTTATCTACAAAGTACGAATAAGCGGCCCTTACTATAAAGGTACTAATAGAAACCTGCCAACACGCAACAGCAAGCATCTACCTGGCAGCATCTGCGACGAGAGACACCGCCTAGCGTGTACTTGTTTGTACTCAAGGGAGCAAGGAGCACAAAGTAAAACAACAATAAGTGTGTAAACAACAACACACGGCGACTAGGGGCTGAGCTAGAGACAGTCCCATACTCCTAGTACTAGCGGTACTACCATTATCATAGCATCATAGAATGCTTGCACCAAGTACAGTAGCAGTAGCACACACAAACAACAAGCCCAGGCCAGGTCTAGTGTCTCGCCAGCACTTATCATCGAAGTCAGCGCCAAAAGGCAATTCCCAAAGGGTGCGCCGTCGCCGCCAAGGCCCGCCGGCCGGACTAGCAAGGACCCTATGGTGACGCTGGGGCTATCGAGGTCCGCTCCTGGTGAAATTGCTAGTTCCCTGCCGTGTTCTGGAGTGCGGTGAAGTCTTGATGGACACTGTAGCGGGCCATCCAGCTGCCACCGACATTTACAGTGCATGCGGGCGGGTCGTTCGTATGGATGGCTGCAGCATCGTGTACTAACTAGCATGTGCAGTCGGTGGGAAGAGAGAGAGATACGTATACATGGAGAGCCAGGGGGTCGGTTAGCCAAGGCTCGATGCTGTTCGTGCGCTCGCTCGCTCGCTCGGCTCGGCCTCTTGTTGGCGTGCTTTTGCCAAGTGAAAATATTTTTCCTTTTTTTTTTTTCTCTCTCCCAAGTCTTCCCTACATGGGGGGGCCAAAGCCAAGCAATATACGGAGTACTACAAGTAGTAGTGCTCCATAGGTAGGTAGGTAATACTCCGTAGCAAAAGCTCAAAGGAGTTGGGAATAAGAAAACAGGACCGGTACAGGGGTCTGGACACGTACCCGGCTAGCGTCCATACAGTGCGCGCCTCGCAGCTGTTCCTACGGCCGCCGGCTTCGTGCGTTGTACTCCAGGGTACCGCTTTCGCCCTAGCACGGGTCCATGATGGCGTGCCCCAGTCTTCGCCGTGCCTGGGTCCCGTCAAAAAGTAAAAGTGTGGGCTCGCATTGCGCCTGCACAAGCAAAGGCTCGTTCGTCCCTGGAAAGTCACAATGCGGCCATTGAAATAGAAGCTCTCGCCCCGACTCTGCCATAGCTTTCTCTTTCCTTTTCTTCTCTTCACCCACGAATGCGTTGAGTTTAAGTGTTCCCCCCAGGCCTCTCTTCGTGCGGTGTCCAACGCTTTCTTCTCCCTTCTCTCCACTCTATCCTCCCCTTACCCTTACTATTTTCCCCTAATAATACCTAATAATTCAATCCCCCTCCTGCCCTCAGCATTCCCCTCAACTGTTACCTACAAGGAATTGAGGGACCCCGCGGCATTTCTAGACTGTTTGTCAGATTCTCTCGCAGCCACCTAGAATCATTCGCCAGTCTTTTTTCTTCAACACTTTGAATTATAATCACCAAAGGCAACATACACACATCAGAGCCTCAACAGCGTTTCTGTCGTTTAGCACTTCGCCATGGCGGACGACAATGCCATCGGCGCGCCCGCGCTGGATACAAATATAGAATCGGGCAACTTCGACGAGAAGCGCGCTCAGCCTCCCGTCGAGGGCATCCCTCCCAAGAAGGATGCGCCCGCTGAAGAGGAGGACGAGGATGAGGACATTGATGCCTTGATCGAGGATCTCGAGTCCGAGGATGGCCACGCCTTGGATGACGAAGAGGAAGAAGAGACCAGTCCCACCACTGGAGGACGTGTCGTCCCCGAAGACATGCTCCAAACTGATAGCCGTCTTGGTCTGACTGAGTCTGAGGTTGTCGCCCGCCGTCGCAAGTACGGTCTTAACCAGATGAAGGAGGAGAAGGAGAATCTGATTCTCAAGTTCCTTGGCTTCTTCGTTGGTCCCATTCAATTCGTCATGGAGGTGAGTTTTTTCCATTTTTCTTCTTCCGTTTATTCGATCTGCGATCCATTGGCTGCTTTACCCATTGTGATGATTCATCTCGTCATTTATCTCACCAACACCATCACACCCTCTTCCAACTCATCACCAAGCCGCGTTCCCCCGACGCGGCCAGCTTTTCCCTCCAATGCCTTGTTTTTCGCTTTTTCGCGCTTGGCCTTGGGTCTAGATTAGCGGCCCCACATGAGCTTTACACGGCTTCTGTGCGCATTGGCTCAATTGGCCCGGCTGAGCTGATCTAAACCCATTTCCTTGTGCTCGAAATATTATGCATGTGGGGGGCAAGAATGTCGATCCACTCAATAAGATGTCACTGCTCCACTCTTTTTCCAACCGCGCCGTCGATCGCCGATACGCAAAAAAGTACCTTAAAAAAGTGGTTTCCGAATACGCGTGCTGACTCTTTCGTATTACAGGCTGCTGCTGTTCTGGCTGCCGGTCTCCAGGACTGGGTTGATTTCGGTGTCATTTGCGCTCTTCTCCTGCTCAACGCCTGTGTCGGTTTCATTCAGGAATTCCAGGCTGGTTCCATCGTCGAAGAACTCAAGAAGACTCTCGCTCTTAAGGCTGTTGTTCTCCGTGACGGTACCCTGAAGGAGATCGAGGCCCCCGAAGTCGTCCCTGGTGATATTCTGCAGGTTGAGGAGGGTACGATCATCCCCGCCGACGGTCGCATTGTCACCGAGGGCGCTTTCCTCCAGGTCGATCAGTCCGCCATCACTGGTGAATCTCTCGCTGTCGACAAGCACAAGGGCGACAACTGCTATGCTTCCTCTGCTGTCAAGCGTGGTGAGGCCTTCGTGGTCGTCACCGCTACCGGTGACAACACTTTCGTCGGTCGCGCTGCTGCTCTCGTCTCTCAGTCCGCTGGTGGCACTGGTCACTTCACTGAGGTTCTCAACGGCATTGGTACAGTTCTCCTGATTCTTGTCATCCTGACCCTGCTCGTTGTCTGGATTTCCTCATTCTACCGATCCAACGGTATTGTCGACATCCTGCGCTTCACTCTGGCTATTACCATCGTTGGTGTCCCCGTCGGTCTTCCCGCTGTCGTTACCACCACCATGGCTGTCGGTGCTGCCTACCTCGCCAAGAAGCAGGCCATTGTCCAGAAGCTTTCCGCCATTGAGTCCCTGGCTGGTGTCGAGATTCTTTGCTCTGACAAGACCGGTACTTTGACCAAGAACAAGCTCTCTCTCTCTGAGCCCTACACCGTCCAGGGTGTCGATCCTGATGACCTCATGCTCACTGCCTGTCTGGCTGCTTCCCGCAAGAAGAAGGGTATTGACGCCATTGACAAGGCTTTCCTCAAGTCTCTCAAGTACTACCCCCGTGCCAAGAGCGTTTTGGCCAAGTACAAGGTTATTGATTTCCACCCCTTCGATCCCGTCTCCAAGAAGGTTACCGCTGTTGTCGAGTCTCCCCAGGGCGAGCGCATCACCTGTGTCAAGGGTGCCCCTCTCTTCGTTCTCAAGACTGTCGAGGAGGACCACCCCATCCCCGAGGATATTGACAAGGCCTACAAGAACTGTGTCGCTGAGTTTGCTACCCGTGGCTTCCGATCTCTCGGTGTTGCCCGCAAGCGTGGTGAGGGTGCCTGGGAGATCCTCGGTATAATGCCTTGCTCCGACCCTCCTCGTCACGACACTGCCCGCACTATCAACGAAGCCAAGAACCTCGGTCTGTCCATCAAGATGTTGACTGGTGATGCCGTCGGTATCGCTCGTGAGACTTCTCGCCAGCTCGGTCTCGGAACCAACGTCTACAACGCTGAGCGTCTTGGTCTTGGTGGCGGTGGCGACATGCCCGGTTCTGAGGTTTACGATTTCGTTGAGGCTGCCGATGGTTTCGCTGAAGTTTTCCCCCAGCACAAGTACTCTGTCGTCGAGATTCTCCAGCAGCGTGGTTACCTCGTTGCCATGACTGGTGACGGTGTCAACGATGCTCCCTCTTTGAAGAAGGCTGATACTGGTATTGCTGTCGAGGGCGCCTCCGATGCTGCTCGTTCCGCTGCCGATATTGTCTTCCTTGCCCCCGGTCTCGGTGCTATCATTGACGCTCTCAAGACTTCTCGTCAAATTTTCCACCGCATGTACGCCTACGTTGTCTACCGTATCGCCCTGTCTCTGCACATGGAGATCTTCCTGGGTCTCTGGATTGCCATCCTCAACCGATCTTTGAACATTGAGCTGGTCGTCTTCATTGCCATCTTCGCCGATATCGCCACACTGGCCATTGCCTACGATAACGCCCCCTACTCCCAGACTCCCGTCAAGTGGAACCTTCCCAAGCTCTGGGGTATGTCTGTTCTCCTCGGTGCCGTCCTCGCTGTCGGTACCTGGATTGCCCTTACCACCATGTACGCTGGTGGCCAGAACGGTGGTATCGTCCAGAATTTCGGTAACATTGATGAGGTCCTTTTCCTTGAAATCTCTCTCACCGAGAACTGGTTGATTTTCATCACCCGTGCCAACGGTCCTTTCTGGTCCTCTATCCCCTCTTGGCAGCTTAGCGGTGCCATCCTGGTTGTCGACATCCTTGCCACCCTCTTCTGTATCTTTGGTTGGTTCATTGGCGAGCAGACCAGCATTGTTGCCGTTGTTCGTATCTGGATTTTCTCCTTTGGTATCTTCTCCATCATGGGTGGTCTCTACTACTTCCTCCAGGGAAGCACAGGTTTCGACAACCTCATGCATGGCAAGTCTCCTAAGCAGAACCAGAAGCAGCGATCTTTGGAAGATTTTGGTAAGTTTATATCTCTACTCCCTTTTATATGGAAGATAGTTGCTAACTCTACATTTTTACAGTTGTTTCTCTGCAGCGTGTCTCCACCCAGCACGAAAAGTCTCAGTAAATACACTCTATTACATACCCGCAGGCCTGTTGCCTTGCATGTTTCCGTTTTAAATGTTTAAATGTACTGTACGAGTTGTATCTGAAGATGGACTCGTCTGAAGTGGATGAGAGGAAAAACCTTTCATACCATATGATGGTCTGATAGACAGCTAATGAAGACAAAAGTAAAAAATAATGTCACCTTGATGTGTGTGGTGAAATTGATGTAATGTGGACGAATATTTTAATGTGAATAACTGACTTTACGTTTTGAGAGTTGCGGGATTTGTGAATTGGTGGTTGAAATATGATTTGTTGATGAATGCCTAGTACTAAAATAACCTTTGTAGTTCTCATCTAATATGTGTGTCTTGTTTCCGTTCAGTGAGAGAGGTGGTCCAGTATAAAGCATCACGTGATACGACCCACTTTTGTCACATTTAGCAAGTCGCCTCGCCCATAGACTAAAAAAAAGCACCTAAGAAGGGTGGTTGTAGCATCAACGTTAATCCTTCTGCAAAAAGCCGATAGGAATTGTCATTCAAATCATCAAAATTCTATTGCACAAGGATAAATAGCAACTCGTTTGCTGTCTGTCCTGGCAACTTGAAGATTTTCTCATCCTAACTCGCAGATATCTTCAACACGGGTAAAGACGAGGTCTTCTTTCGAGGCTATGAGTTCGTCTAGCGCTCCTGTAGAGTTGCCGGGCTACTACTACGGTGCGAACGCTCTGGATTCCCTTTTCTCTTCTTCGTTTCATCCGTAAAATTTCTATTACTGAGCCTTTTCTCATCAACTGACATTGCTGGGATGCAGACACGCAGAAGAAGAAGTACTTCAAAATTGAAAAATCTCAAACTGCACCCTCTTCAGCCCAGTGGTCCTCTGAATCTGTCAAGCGGCGCAAAGTTGCGTCCCGAAGTGCCAGGGAAGCATCCAAGAGGGAACAACTGATCAAGAACCATGTTAAGCGTAGCGTCTTAAGAAGCGACGTTGTTACCTCGGGACTGCTTGCCCGCGAGACAGAGCATCGGGGGATCGCTGAGCCTGGACGGGGGCGGATTTGGGATGGAGACGTTGCGGCGGCGATGTGGGCTCGAGAGCTGACGTACAAGGGCCAGACGGCCTTTGCGCCGAGCATGACTTGGGATACGTATCCTCATATGCCGTGCTTTTATGTCAGTGGAAAGGAGTGTGGTACGAAGTCTGCTATAGCGTATGCAAGTGAGTTTCTTGATTTGGGCTGTATGAGTGAAGGGGGGAAGGGAAAGCTAACCAGGTGGAACATTTAGCTTTGGACGAGGAGATGCTGGTGGGAAAGTACATTGATACGGATGAAAATGAGAAGTGAGTACCTGTTTCTCTCCTCTTTCAGACATTCTTTAGCAGACATGGTTGTACTGACTGCGGGTACCAATAGCCTGGTAAATATACCAGCTGCTCAGCGGGACCCATCAAGGCCGCTCCAGGAGATGATTCACTGCCCGCAGATGTCTTCCATCAAGTACCACCAACCATCTCATAAAATTCTCCTCACCTCGCGAGCGCCAGGCCAAGGCCTTGCTGTATGTGTTTTCTCTCCCCCAATTGATACTGATCATCATGGCGGACAGCACTGGATCTTGGGTGAGAGTATGTTATCCCTCTTTCTTGATTCCTTCTGGCCTTATGATTGCTTCTGTCTCCAGAAGCCGTCAGAGAATATTTATGTAATTCCTGTTGGAATATCTAGCTGATATCATACTACCAGCTGATGGCTACCGCAAACTTCTGATCCGCCCCGCCAACAACCCCCATTGGTATGTCCATCAGAGCACACCTGCGCCTGCTGCCTCCAACCTCCTCTGCGTGGTGGGCACCAGCAATGGCATCCTGCGCGTTCGTTCTAACGAGACGCTCGGCTGGATCTCTACCAATGACGTTCCCCCTAGTATCGACTCAACTACAAAACTCGATACTGGCCGTAGGAACAGGCCGAGTAAGCGGGCAAGGGCCCGTTATGGGCCATGGTACCCTCAAGAGATCTTCTCTCAAGATTTTCAAGTCGGCAACCATAATGTGCTGTTCGCAGGCGGCCGACAGCCTCACCTCTGGATTTCGGATCTCAGAGCACCGACCGACGGATGGAGTTTTGTTAAGCACGGCTCGTCCATCGCTCACGTCCGCAGCATCAATCAGCACCAAGTCATTGTTGCAGGCCTGCAAAACCAGATGTCAATCTACGATACGCGCTTCTTCCAATCCGATAAGACCAATCCTAATGGCCGGACTCTTTCCTCCCCGTTGCTTGACTTTCCCGACTATCGCAACGAAGCACACTACCACATCGGCTGGGACGTATCCCCAGAGCTCAATCTTGTGGCCTCGGCGCAGGATAATGGCGCGGTTAAGCTCTTCTCCCTGAAATCAGGCCGTGTCCTGCGTTCTGGGAACGCTCTGGAGAGCTTTCGAACACAGATTCCAGTCAAGGCGATGATGTTTCAGACACTGCCTGGAGAGAAGATGCCGAGCTTGTATGTGGCTAGGGGGCCTCTTGTGAAGAAGTTTGGATGTGCACCAGTCGGTGACTCCGACGAATAATAGAGACGAGGGCTCTTTTATTTCTTTTCTGTCTTTCTCTGGATTATTATACCCTATTGATTCGATATACTTGTTTTTACGGACGGTGTACTTGTAGTTATGGACTATTTACTTGCTTTTATGGACTTCTACAGCCATCGTTGTGTTCCCTCTGGGGACTTGATACATGCCTGAACGATGTCGAGGTAATACTCGACCTTGAGACTGCGGCGGATGTTTTGTTTGCCAAAGGAATCACCACCCGTTGAATCTGCCAACTATGGTCTCCCCAACTATATACTTACTCTCCTGTACCATGGACAGAGTTGACTGTGGGATTTACCAAAAAAAAAAAAAAAGAGAGAGATTCATTTGAATCCACCAAGGGGATTAGAATTATGAATATGTGATGTAATAAACAATTACATTAAGCATGCTACAATGCATGCGAGTCATATGTGCGCAGTTAATGATTTCACTGCACACCAAGCATTAAATGATCAGAAAATATTGATCTCTCGTCCCAACCCCGAGTTATGCTAATGTGGCGAGGCGCAAGAGGATCATTCTCAAAGGACTAGCAAAAGCTCTCCCTCCCAAAAGTCGAATATACCAGTAGCGCCAATTTTCCCTCCTTTTCTCTGTTTCCTTCGTCTTGTTCTCCCTTGCCCTCAAAAGGGATCATTTAGGGCCTTCTTGCCCGCTCGGAGTGTCCCAAAAATTGCAAGTGTCGGCTAGCATGGGAAACGACTTGGCAAATACGCTCCCCAGCTTCCAATTATCCAAGTTGCGCAAGTGGCTCTCAAACACGGGATTAATCATGATCTCATCCGAGTCTGGGTTTCTCAATAACGTATGTGCATCTTCGTAGGGCCAGGAGAGGGTGAGCGTGGATGTAAACGGAAGGAAAAAATTATCAAAGTAGTAGAGCGTAGGATTGTTAGCCCTGATTACTCTGTCTCTCATCTCCGGATATGGCAAGAAGTCCATCCAGGCGGCGTGCGATATGTCGAATTGAGATGGCAATGGGTAGATCCACGGCGGTAGAAGTTCCAGATTTTCTTTTGTTGGCGATATCTGCCATCGCATGACAAGAAACATGAGGTATAGAATAGCCACCTTTTCAGGGAGGCCAGAGACTTCGGGAAATTTTGTTAGGATATCTGTGAAGAATTTGGACACTGGGTGGCTGTATTTGCTGTTCGCTGGATTGAGCAAAGAGGAAACCGATGGATACCGGGGGCCAGTTATTTCATGCTGCTGATAGCCCTCAGCTGCTCGCTGGTGGCGTTCGCTGCGAAAGTCGAGAAGTAGGGCGTCAAGTGGACAGGTAGGTTCACAATTGCGTAACGGACGTGAATATAATGGGATAGATTCTGGGACAGCAGCAGCTCGTGCTTCAGGATATGGAGCTGGTGGGATAATGGGAGCGCTACCGTCAGAGCCCGATGCGGAACTAGGCGCTGGCTGACTAGTTACAGATTTCTGTCGAGCAGCTCCAGGAGGCGGTATTCCTGTAGTTGAATCGGAGGCAGGCGAGGGAATGGGGATGGGCGAATCCCACGCAGGCGCAGATCGGGACTGCGGTGTATATTCTTGGTTCACTTGTGTCCAGTCGTGTTTCATGGGAACGTGGTGGTATTCACCAGTGTCTTGTGCGCCCTCAATGCCCCTCTGTAGCTTTGGTATGGCTTGGGTAGGGTCAAGCACGACGTTTAGATCAAAGCGACCCGCCTCAAAATCCAAGCCATGCCGAAGGGACTGGCCCTGCCGCTCCAGCAGAGCTTGGGTGCCTACATCAATAGTACCAACACCGCTAGCTTGACGAGGTGCTGGTGGTGTGCTGCTACCACCACTTGACCAGCTCTGCAGGGGTGGCTGAGTAGTAGGATGATGGGAGTCGGCCACTCCTCCTGCTGGAGATGCAGAGTTTGTAGATGCCGCGGGATGATAGGCGATATTATTCGTGGCTGGCACAGCCATGGACACAGCCATGGGCATTGCAGTGTAAGAGAGCGCAGGTGGTACGCTAGGAATATCTACTTTTGTTAGACTCGCCAAATGAATACACGTATGTTAACAAAGATGGGGGCTGCATTTGAAGACCGGAGCTTACTTGGGCCAACCATAGGCTGTAGCATGCCGATAATGCTGGAGAGCCGCCTCTTGATTTCGGCATTTTCGGCCTCTATGGCCTCCTTGGCCTGTACGACGACTTGGAGGTCTTGGTAGGGCTTCTGGTTTTCAAGCTCATGGATGCGGCGCTCGAGCCTTTCAATCTGATTCTTGGTCCGTTCTCGAATGGCTCGTTGCGCTTCACGGTCTGTATAAGGGGAGAAAAAGTCACATCTGTTAGTAATGCCTGACACTAGAAGGGGGATGTAGAAAAACGTCGACAAATAGGCGATCTCGCTTAGAGAGCGACGCGGCCAAAGATGTATCAAGGTGTAGTAGTTCCAAAAATGGTAATATTGAAAGCAATACTCCGAAATAGGCTTGAGTAGTCGAAGCCAAACTCCCAATAGCGTGTACGGCAAACAAGGGAGACGTAGTAAAGAGAAAGAGACCTAGCAAGCACTCACCATTTGCCCTTTTCTTGGCCAGCTGTTCCGGCGTCAAGTTTGCAACACCCCTACTTCCTGTACCCGTTTTCCTCTTCTTAGTCGCACTCTCCATCTCATCTGCTTCCATGGTTTCCATGGCCTCTGAAGCATCAGAGGCCCCTCCTCCCATGCCATTGAGATGTGCCCTTGTTGCCGCCAGGGGTGCGGTGGCCTCGGTCTCATGCTTGATGGCTTCGCCCATGGCGATAGGACTGCCACTCTCGACTGAGTCTCCAGCTCCGGGGCTTAACCCGCCCCGCCTGGAGGACCCGAGATCCATGGAGAGCGTGGTGTGGTATTCGGGGAACAGCCAACAACCGGCCGGCCAACCATCCTCCGCGTCCGCCGAAAGGCCGGAGCTTGTCCCGCTCCCAAGGGCCCGGTTTCCCCGGATGTCGGCGATACGACGGGGTGTACTTGCGTCACCTGCGGTAGTACTAGTTGTGTGGTGTGTGTCGGTGATAGGCGAGACGGCAACAGTCGCAAGGCTGGGCTGTTTCGAGCCGATCAAGATGCGCGTGCTTGGCAGCCGAGTGAGACGCACAGGTGGGTTCTCCACTTCAATGTATCTGAACCATCGGTCTAGACTGCTTAGCTTCAGCTCCAGTGAGACAGGCAAAAAGCCTAAAGCGACAATACGGTACCTGTGGTCGTGGGAAGCTCTGTGCCTCTTCCTCCGTACTCTGTACTCGTGCTCTATTAAGCAGGCAGGCAAGGGGCGTCGCGCGACACGGACGACTTTGCTGCATGGGGTTGGTTGGTGGAGATGAAAGTGGTTGGTCTCCTCCATGTCCGACTGGCCTATGAACAAGCCGCTGAATCAGGCGGGCGGGTGGCCAGAGTCATGTTGCGAGTCAGGAAGCGCGCTAGCGATGAACTTTGGCGACGGCTGGCACGTGCCGTGACGGTTTGAAGCTGCGGCCTGGCACGAAGGATCGAAATCCTAAATCCTCCTACTTGGGTTGCCTTGGTTGCTTGGCCGTGGTATCTCGAGCCAACCTCTTTTGTAAGCTTTGTTAGCGGTGGGTTCCAGTCGTGCACCAGTCGCTATACTGTATGATTCAGATACCTACGAAGTAGACAAAAAGCGAAAAAGATAGATCTGAGGAGTAATACGAAGTGCCGATACTGGTGATAATGCCATTACCGTTCTGTGCTATGCCGTGCTGCATGCCGTGACAACAATACACCCATGTTGCAGCCACTTGACGCCGCAAATCGACCAATTGGGTTTAGGCATCTGCTCTGCCGTCTTACCAATTGCTCGATCGAGCTGTCATAAACAGCCTGCATATTCACAGGTATTGGCCTGGTAGATAATTATAAGGGTTGTTAGGTGTAAGAGCTGTTTCTATGTGAAATGTGAATGTGAGGGAAGAGAGGCGAGGGAAGTTTTTTTAGAAAAAATTAGTTGAAGCTTTTGTGTGTTCTAAATGTAGATGAACTTGTGACCATTCTAAGATAGGGAGGTACGATGAGCTTGTTCTTGTCCCGTACTTGCTATCCTTCATAAGAGTGCTGTGATCATTTAATACAGGGTCCAAATACCTCGCCCGCACTCAGACTCAGAAACTAATAGATTTCCGCGTATTTTGAACATGTACCAGCAAAGCCAAAATCCGGCCAAAACCTTCTTTAAGGAGGTGAGCTTTTGCTGACCAAGGGAATTTTAGTTGGGAATAAGGACGTACGCAAGGAATAAATACTATAACTTTGACACAGGACAGTGATTCTTCATTGATTACAAGTAGCGGGAATAGATTCAGACTGTTATAAATAGCAGGAATAGATTTAGACTGTTTCCATTAATACCCAATTAACCCCTTCATACATTCATCTCATGCTCGCAGCGCAAACAAGCATCTATCTGGTAGCTGCCTTGTACTCTAATTTCATGTGTACCAGAGGTATCAACAAAGTCATCATCAATCAATCTCTCTCACTCTCACACTCCCTTCTTTTTTCCCATCTCCTATTACTCCTCCAAAATTCCCCATTTACTCCGCAGACGCTCTTGCTAGAGCCTCATGCAGATGCGGCGGGAACCGATACCGCAGTTGACTCGTATACGTCGTCAAATCCAGAACCATTTGCTTCAGCTGCTCCACCATCATCTTCCTGGTGCCCTCGTTACCGCTGAACTGTCCATTGACTAGCTGCTCTCTCTGCCTGACGCAGCTGATGATGGTCCACATGATTAGATTGGGCACATTAATGGACACTGGCTGCGAGAGACTAGAGAACTTGGAGGCGTAAGCACGGATTGTGCTAGCATCACCGCTCGCCTCAAGAGGGAGAATATCCAAGCCACGAATTTTCTGGTAAAAGCAATGTTAGCATTACAAGTCAAATAGAAATGTACAGCATCATAGTGGGAACTTACATCAAGACATTGAGCCCACTGGTTAGTCTCCACCAAGCTCTTGATGCCGCTCATCTCAAGCAAAACGCGGCAGGCAACTTTGTTCTGGTCCTGAATGTTGCGGTAGAACATTGCATCCCGCTCATACATAGTCATCATCGTCTTGGCTAGCTCGACAGGGTCATCAATGGCTGCCAAGCTAAGGCTACCACCTTGCTCTGTCTCCTGACTGCCACCAGCTCTTGGCTTAACGGGCATCAGGCGCATTGGGTCCTCTCCAATTTCCAGAGAGATAGCCTCGCTAAGAGCACGGCTGACAATCGCCACAACTGCGTCATACTCGCCGGCAAGGTGATAGAGCAGCACTGAATCAGTAATTCGGCCATTCTCATCAGCAAAGCTGGCAGCCTGCAGAGTGACGGTGTTGACGAAGTCATCCTGTCCATCAAGGCCAATCAACGGACCACGACCCTCAATAACGCCCAGGATGCGGCGGCCATCGGGTCGAATATCTCCAATGAGCTTGCTGAATTCTCGTGTCTCCAGCACCAGCTCTCGCAATGCCTCGTGGCAGAGGCCGCTATGACGCTGCCCGGCTTCTCCATTAAGATCCGAGTTTAGGCAGATCAGTGTGAGATAATCAACCGCGGAGACAGCATCGGCAGCCCGGAAGTCTCGAGTGTAGTAGCCAATCATACGACCAAAGTTGATCTGTGGGAGGCCCTTGATGCTGTGTGTGCGCAAGTCATTGGAAGCAGACATCGGGTCACTGGGTCGAAGCAGGCCGTAAAACTCAAGAGCCAAGCCGAAGTGAACTGCATCGACGTAAGAAAAGGGGTAGAGGTAGGAAATAGCATCCTCAAACATGCCAGACAGAATCTGTAGGTAGAAGAACATGCCACAGCTACCGTTGTTATCATCAGAGGCAGTCTTGGGGAAGTGCTTCTGGCCAATCTCCTTGATACTATTCTGCAGATCCGCCAGTCCGTACGACTCTCCAGCCATCTCCAGCGCTTTGTCGCCTTCTCTAGCCAAGTTAAACTGGAGCCAAATCCAGTCATTAATGTCGGTGTTGAGGCCATCCAGATTGCGATTATTCAGCTCGATTCGACCAATGACCTTGTAACAAGCCATGCGGAAGGGGTCGATGGTATTCTCGGGGGCATTTCGAGAACGTTGAATGTACTCATTTGTACAGCGATCGAGAAGCTTCCTATTGGTGATTCTACGATCCTCACTAGCAGCGTAGTTGTTGAGGTACGTCGAAAACGTACGATCAATTCCTCGGAAATGGTTGCTATTGTCGTTGACATATTTGGCGGCCTCATTTACGTGGCCAGATCGGAGGAGGTAGAAAACAATAGCCCAAATATACTCGTTGTGGATTTGTTGAAGCTCAGTGTTGTCGGGAACCAAGTCCTTTCTCGCTGACCGTAGACGGATGTATGCCTTAATCTTGCTAGTGATATCGGGCAGACCACCAAGCTTGGCCTCGTGAGGATGTTTAGCAATGAGGGACTCTACCTCACGAAGGAACTGCTTCTCGAGGAAAGAGTTGGCGCCGCTCAAGATGCGCCTCCTCATTTCAACAGAATGCTGGGAGTTGGGATTTTCGTCCAGGTACATCTCGGCGAACTGGCGCTCCTTGGCAGTAGCACCATTAAGCGACGTCTCGGCATCGGCATCTTCGCCTACAATCTCAATCATCGCTCGGTAAGCCTCCACAATATGAGGCGCATGCGGCTCGTGGGACTTTTGCTCGACCTCTGCCAATTCCGCCAAGATGGGGTAAGGACGGCGGAGCAGACGTGAAGAGTTAAGGCTGCGGATCTTCTCAGCCAGTTTAGATTGTCGTTCGCGAAGGGCCTGGTCCTCGTTTCTTGACTTGCCAGCGCCATCTGTAGACCGCTCGACATCGGAGAACTCGGATTGATGGGCTCCAATTCTCGATCGTGCTCCAATGACAGACCGTTGGAAAGTCGAATTGCCAAAGGTGCTGTTGCGGGCATCGCGAGGAGTGCTTCCTTGAGTCTTTCCTCGTCGAGACTTTCCAAATCCACCCTGGGCTTCCCGGCCAACTGTAGCTGAGGTCTCTCGAGGCTTGATGCCAAAATGCTGATAGATACGCTTCCGCTGTGCGTCCCACTCCATGGCCACATTGTCCTCCAAGAAATTATCAAAATCGCGTAGCGACCTCTCGAGACCATCCTGAATCATGCTCAGGGTCGTTTTTGTCTGCAGGTTCGACAAGTAGGTTTCGACATCGACGTCGGCCGGGGTGTAGCCGTGTGTTGGTCGTTCGGTTCGTGTGCCCTGAATATCGAGCATACCGAGGTCTTTGGCCGCAGCACCAGGATCTACGCCCGAGGCGGCGAGCAGGTAGTGAGCCTTTCCATCAGCTCTCTCGGTCTGCTTCGACTGTAGCTTCCTCAATCGATGGCGTAAATCGCCCAGGCCTAGTTCCAAGCTAGGGAGATCTTCCATGTTGGAATTAACAACACCGGCCTTCTGTGTCTTCGCGAAGAGGCTGTCAAAGTAGGCTCCTGCAGGCTGAGCTGCCGAGCTCGTCGTGTTATTGGACTGAGCAGTCAGTGTCTGGCCGCCCAAAAAGCTGCCGGCAAAAGGCATGCCACTGCTCTGCTGAGCTGGGGCCGTTGTCGTGGCGCCAAACATGGATGGTCTCGCAGTTGCAGTGCCGCCGCCTAGCAACGATGCGCCACTCAGGGTTGACCCTCCAAACAGCGAGGGCTTCTGTTGCTGCCCGGCAGCATTCTGTTGACCTCCAAATAGGCCACCGGTAGTGCCGCTCTGTTGCGTCTGGGCCGTTTGTCCAAACAGGCCTCCCGAGCTCTGTGGTGTCGTCGACGTGTTTCCGAACAGACCACCGCCAGTCTGTGGCGTGCTCTGCTGGGGCTGCGCCTGTCCAAAAAGGCCCCCAGGCTTCTGTTGTTGCTGTTGCTGTTGTTGTTGCTGCCCGCCTCCAAACAGACCACTTCCGCCACCAAACAATCCGCCTCCTCCACTCGGTGTCGGGGTGTTGGGCTGCTGCTGCTGTTGTTGTTGTTGCTGTGGGGGCTGGCCAAACAGCGATGAGCCGCTTGACTGTCCGAAAAGAGACATCGCGGCGGCCTGGTTAAGAGAGGTCAATCGAACAGTAAATGGAAAATAAAGTGGAAAATAAAGAAGCGGAGGAATCAGGAGAGATGAAAAGGAGAGCCACTGCGAGCGGGCAATGGAAAGGCAGAAGTGCTCTCGCGTTTGGTAGGAAGCAAAAGATCTAAGGCGGGCAGACGCGCAGCTAGCCGCAAGTTTGGAAATTTGGAACCTGAATTGGCGAGGCTGAGAAAGGGACTAGGCAGCAGATAGCTTAGACCAATCACAAACCTCAGTGGCTGATTCGGCTGAAGGATAGCCACCAATCAGCGATCGGCTCAACTTGGGCTTCAAACATTCAGCGATACAAGAAATTGGATCGAGCACCTGCCTAATATCTATTGCTTACCGCGTTAATCAATCAAAATTAAAATCCACCATTCATAAATCAATTCTAAGCTCTTTAGAATAACGCATTGTGGGACCTCTGGAAGGCGTGAAACTCATGGATTGAAGCGAACTATCGGAGAACCACCGGTGGCAGTGTAGCATTGTGGAGATCTTGCAACTATGCAACTAAAGTATTACAAAGAAGATTGTGTATTACTACAAGTATGGTTAAAAATATCTTGGAGAATAAGATAGTCTATAGGCAATAATTCGCTATATTTGGCTTTTTTTCTCTATCGGCAGGCAAATACATAAACTCATTACATTACATAACCCAGAGTCGCTATCCAGGCTAGGATCTATATTTCATTTCATCTCTTCATCTGTTTATCAGTCCACCATGCTATTTCTGAAGTGGCAGTTTATTCGTCATCAGCGTCAAATAAGGCTCCCCACTTTTCAACAGCTTGGTTGATCTTCTTTCGGTATTGTTGCTGTGTGTTGCACATGTCGAGAAAAACCTCGTATTTAGCATCTAGCAGCAGCTTCTCGCCGGCGTCAGTGCCGGGCTGGACTAATCGGCCGGGTTTGCTCATGCGGTCCATGATATTCCACAGCGTCTCGGGCTCTGAACCATCACCACGGTTGTGACTGGCTGCCTTGGCGCCCAGCATAGCAGCGCCGTGAACGACCGCTGCGTTGACGTATTTGGGAATCAACACTGGCATATTGCACGACGTGGCTAAGAGGTTCATCAGAATCGGGTTTTGACACTGAGACCCGGACATGAAGATGGATGAAATCTCATGACCGGCCTTGTTCATCTGCTCAATGATCTGGCGAGTCTGCATGGCAATGAACTCCATGGTGGCATAGTACCACAGTGCCATATTATCGGTACTCTTATCACTGTCAAGGCCGATCATGGTGCCCTTCATGTTGGCATCCGCAATGGGTGAGCGGTTACCCCATAGATCACCATAGAAGAAGTGATGACGCCCGAGGTAAGAGATGGCTGGAGCGTGATGCTTCTCCGTAAGGTACTCGAGGTGAGCGTTGAGGAAGTCGTAAATGTGCTTGTCTTCGGCCTTGGCCAAGGCCATGGTTTCGTTGTACGCCGGATGAATGTCCAGCATGTGTCGTAGCAGCTCTCCTGTCGCTGACTGGCCACCCTCAGCCATCCAGAACTCGGGAATCAGCACATCTCGGTAAGGGCCCCAGACTCCGGGGACGAAGACTGGCTTCTTGGACATGGCCAGGTGGCATGTTGAGGTGCCTGCGACGGCGGCCAAACGAGTAAAGGCTTGGCTAACGTCGTTGTGCGGAACATCAGTCTTGAGTTCGTCTTCGGTCAGTTCGACCTTGGCGCCAACTGTGCCAATCCAGCCTGCGTAGGCATCAATGACACCGCTTCCGACAGCGATGCCCTCCGGCAGGCCAAGCTGAGAGGCGGCTAGACGACTGAGGGTGCCCACACACTCGCCAGCGCTGGCATATTTTCCACTCTGTTTAACAATCGTTAGCTAGGGGGCTCAAATTTTGGTTTGAAATTACTGCAGCCAAAGAGTGGAATGCAGTGTAACACGTTTAGATGCAAAAAGAAAATAGGCTCACCACCCCGTCGACGCCACCCATGCGCTTGAAATCATCCTTGACCAAGTCACCAAGACCGATTTCGTGGTAAAAGTCTTCCTGCCAGCCCTTGACACTACCATCTACACCCACAGGAACGAAACCCTGTTTGCAAACAGTGCTGCAGAAGCTGCGCGTTTCGTTGCCCGTAGCCAGATGAGTTAGAGCATCTGCAAGATCGTAAAACTTGCAGCGATCGAACAGCTCGGGAGGCATGTTGTTCTTGAGCCACAGAACCTTGGGGATTTCCATCTCAATGCTCATCTTGCCGCCAACGTACTTGAGCAGCTTGTGGTTGGTGGCGTTGATCTTTTCTGTCTCCTCGACCGGGCGGTGATCAAGCCAGAGGATGACATTACGGTCGTCGCCATCATTGGTAAAGTCGGGGCCGGTGACGGGGATAGGCTCGTCGGTATCGTTGGAAAACACGGACAAGGAGCAGGTGGCATCGAAGCCAATGCCCTTGATCTGGCTGGGGTTGACGAGAGACTCTTGCACAACGCGGCGCACGCATTCGCAGATACATCGCCAGATGTCTGTTGTAGATTGTTCCTAAAAAGAACAAACGTTGAAATGTCAGAATTAAGCGCCATGCAAGCAGGGTTTGAAGTGCCCAATCGGGATTGCTGGGGGTGTTGTGGCCATGCATACATAGTAGCCGTTCTCGGGCTGCCAGAGCTTAATATTCTCTGAGGCCAAAGCCTTGATGTCACCGGTCTCGTCGATGATACAGGCGCGGGCGGAACCGGTACCGACATCTATGCCGATGTAGTGGTCCTGAATTAGTTTGACGTTAGCTTTACAATTTTCTCTTCCGTGAGTTGAATGATGCGGAAGGGCTTCAGCTCTGCCAATTCCGGTTTTAAGTCGAGCCGCTGAGGTGTTGGGCCAGAGAGTCGGAATCGAGGGGTAGCTACCTGAACATTGGGAGGCCTGTCCATGATGTAAAAACAGATAATTAGCAAAAATGAAGATTATATAGCAAAGAATTGACAATGAAAAAGGTAAAGGAAAAAGTATGGGTTTAAATGAGAAGAAGAAGAATAGAAAGAAAGGTCAGAGAGACTCACTCCATGGCCTTTATGGGCTTATTGTACGCGTACATGGCGATGTCCGATCTCGTTGCTTTTGCTTCCCGATCAAGCTCTCTGGGCCCTTTCCCCGCTGATTATGGTGGCTCACTGGATTCAATCTAGATCTTTGGAGGCCAGCCACCACAGTCACGAACTAAGTCAGGTTTGGTGGTGGTAAGACAATGAGAGAGAAAGATGGTGGTGGTCGTATCGAGAAACAGAGGGGTTCCGGGAAAAAAAAGAAAAGGAACTGGATATAGCCAAGAAGAGGCGCAAAAAACCCCCACGCCTGGCCGGCAAGACCTAGGGGCGTGTGTATCCATGGGCCCTCAGACTGCTAGATTGCAGAGACGCCCCCAATTGAAGGTTCTCGCAGCCCCTTTCGAGCCAATTGGGGTTGATCCAGCGATTCTCCGGTGCTCTCGCAAGTGGCATGTCGGTCGTCACGGAACGCGGATAAAGAGACTTGGAGCCCATCAGATGGACCCAGCGCAGGCTCCAGCATTTCAGCATTGCGGGGGGCGTTTCTGTAGCTAGCAGTTAGCAGCAGTTTAGCAGGGGCCACTAAAACTTACCCCATTGCCCCGCTACAGGGACCCTGTTTTGCCCCTCAACTCCAGCGCTTGGGTTGCTATCGACTGCCTGTGCCAGTATATTCAGGGCACTAAACAGCAGCCGGCAGCAAATCGATCACCGTAAAGTGACATTGGCGATCATGTTGCCACCGCTTGAGTCGCAAACGGATCAGATGGGCAGCCCTAAGAAATCATGAATCTCATAAGAAATGAAAAGCAAGACGAGAATAACTGGTCCCGTCATCATCAGTGATCTCATAGTTGAAACCCAGATCATTAATTGAAAAAAAAAAAAAAAAAAAAAAAACAGAAACGGACAAAAAACTTTACTTTGAATTAAAGAAGAGGATAGATTTCGAAGCAGCATCCACTTTGAAAATTCTCCCCCCCGTCAGCAGGGCCTCACGATAGTCTCGTTTTCTTATTTTTCCTAACTTGCTGCCTAGAGATGATCCTCTCCTCGCTCGTCTCCCTCCGCTTTTCCGGAAGCCACAGACCTATCAAAGAGCCATGGCTAGGAACCAGTGTTCCAGCCCATTCTGGCGTTTAAGAGAATTAGGAAGAAAGAAGGGGAAGTTTTTTTTTTATCTTCTCGTAATATAATTTATGTCAAAATAACTCCCGTACGAATGCATGAGTAGCCAATTTTCCAATGCCATCCCACGCCGAGGAAATAATGAGGGGCTCCGATTGCGGTGGATGATGGGATGAAATGATAAGCTCACGTCCCGCGTTTCTGGAACATTGACAAGAAAAGGCGATATTCAACCGACGGTTTGTTTCATAGCGTATGAACGGATTAGCCACTTAACATTACTAGTCTCTCCTTCAAGTGAAACAATAGTGTGAGAAGAAGTATTTGTGTAACCGCCTCAAACAAGGAAAACGTGATGGACTCTAAACATCTTTCGTTCATTCCATGATACATGATATCATCCCTCGATGATGCTTCAAACAGCTTCAGCCGCACTTATCGGGCTCCCATCTGCCGCCGAACTCCGCCTCATCGCATTCGACTCTCTCTTGAACATCACCTCGCTCGGCACACTCCCGCTCCTGGTCCTGCTCCTCACCATGGCCAATCCCTCCTGTCCCATCTCCGCCACCGCAGCCGCCTCCTCGTTTGCAGTCTCGGGATCGCCTGCATCCTGCCCCGGGTTGGCAATCTGATACTCCAGCGCCTTGAGCAAGCTATAGACGCCAAACGAGAGCAGCGCTCCCATGCACGGCCCCAGCCAGTATATCCAGTGATATCCTCTGAAGCTGCCCGTCACTACCGCAGGGCCGAACGACCGCGCAGGGTTGATGCCTGTGCCGGTGAAGTTGATGCCGGCCATGTGTGCGATGAAGACGGAGACGCCAATGCCTATGGGAGCGAGGAACGTCGCGCGATGCTTCTCCACGGCGAGGAAGTAGACCGTCAAGACAAGCTGCGCGGTCAGGAACATTTCGATGAAGAGACCCTGGACGGTGCTGGTGCCACTTCCCAGGCTGTTTGTCACGCCGAGATGCCCGGGCAGCAAGCCAGACACTACCGCTGCGGCTGCAATGCCGGCGACGATTTGCGTCGGCACGATGATGAGCGCTCGAAGGGGCTTCACAGCTCCAACCAAGACGAGTCCCAGAGTGACCTTGTTATACTCGCGTCAGGTTATATGAGTCAATCAAGGTAAGAGTGAAGAAGAAGAAGAAGAAGAAGAAGAAGAAAAAAGAGTCAAATCTCACCGCAGGGTTAAACATGCCTCCCGTAACACGATAAAACACCCACACATTCACCGCCAACGCAGTCCCAAACGACGAGGCAATGTACAGCAGCGTGGACGGGTCCAGCCGTTCACCAGTTGGATTGTTATCAAGAGCTACCTGCGCTCCCATGAAGGACAAAAGCAAGAACATGAATGTGCCGCAGAACTCGCCCACGCCGATGACGAGGGCTGTTTTAAGCCGCTCGGAGAGCCTAGTGAGACGATTCGTCATGGTGAAGAAGCTCAACTATTTGTAGCCGCGATTGTGATTCTGATTGTGATTGTGATATATATATGATATGATATGTTTTTATAAGATGTGATGGCCATACACAGTTTATATACAACCTCTTCTGATCAAAATATCAACCAACTCCAAGAGCATCCTATATACTTCACATGCAAGTCCTTCCCTCCCTCCCTCCGGGACTTTCCAAAAAAATATCCGTTGTCTCACAAAAAACGCATGCAGTAAATCACACGACTCTTACAACACATAAGCTATTAATTAATACGAGACTTTCCCTGAACAAGAAAGCCAATCCCTACATTAGAGGCTTTTCTCTCTCTCTCTCTCTTCTTCTTTACTTAGTGTAATGTAACACCTGTTTTGAGTAACAATCACACCTGTCTTTCAAAAACACCACGGTGTGATGAATGGAGCCTGTCACTTGTGCTCATCTTACAACATCGAAACTACTAAAAAAATTATCGAGTCCGTCTCACCATCTCACCATCTCAAGAAACGTAGAATAATCGAAGATGTAATAATCCATGATTTCACTTTGTCTCAGACGAACGGCAATCTTCCTATTTCCTATCCGATCTTGTCTATCATACCAACTCTCCGCAGGAGTTGTGTGTGCGTGTCCTCTGCAGGGTGACGTCGTGGGCTTATATGCGGCCGTCATCTCACCCAACATCCGTTATCGCCATCGCCATCGCATCGGGCTGGTACGGGACGGATATCAACGGTCTTGGTGTTGGTTACAATTTAATATATGGCTCAATTAATGTCTGTTACCTTACTTATAATACTACAAGGCCATAATGATGCTGATTTGTAGTTGTACCCACTAGACATGGGTACCTGTACACAGCACAACTGCATCCTCTGACAAACAACGCTTCAGGCATGAATCTCAAAGTTCAGGAGCTCAACTCCATCTTATTGCATTGCTATACATAAACTTGTATTGCTATACCTAGACTTTCTCCCATTCATCTCCCCAATGGTATAATCACAAAGACAGCTTCCCAGCCCTTCCCTCCCGTTCATATTGCAAGTGCTCAGGCACATCTACCAATCGTTTTGGCCATCTTTACCATCTCCAGGTCGGCAGCACATGAACGGAATAGAGAGATAAGCACAAGCCAATTCATATCATCCGTAAATTCGTAATTCATTATTCGTTATTATCGTGCGGCTGGTCTTCGACCAAGATTACTACTGTTAACGTCGCCGCATATGCTTCTCTGATAGCACACGCCAAGCTTTACAATCAAGTTAGCTCTAGTATCCAGGGGGGGAAATGAACCATCTAAACATACCATGTGTTGTGGACATCCGCCACTACTGCACTAAACCCCCAATGGGCGCACCAAGCTCTCACCAGCACCTCATTGTCTCGAACACCCACTGCGTCTACCACGAGCACCTTCTCATCGTCAACGTCCCTATCGACTATGGCTTTCGCCACGTCTGCAGCCGGTGGAGGGCTCGAGGCTGTGCTACTAGGCCCAGAATTCTGACCGTCTCCTCCATACAAACCACCCCAGTTGCGTACATTTATAATCTCGTCCGCTTTGATGAGCTGGTACTCATAGTCATAAAAAAGGGGGTGTGGCCCATCAGCGCACGGCCACGCCGAGATAAAGCTCACGTCGTACATTAGGCGTAAAGGCCAAGAAACACCATCAATGGCGAACTGTACCTGGGCATCAAAGAGCCGAGGGCCCATGACGCTGCTTTCACGCCCTGTCGGAGCGACAGCCTTAAAGCTCAACAGTTCCATCCGCACCGCGTCGACCATGTACCTCGTACTATCAAGCGCGGGTAGTTTATACTCGCGCACCGGATATGCATCTGCCCGTGGGCCTAACGCATCGGACCGTGTACTCATGCTCTCTACGTCCTCGCGGGTCATTTTCTGCTTCGGCTGCCGCGTTCGGATACGAGCTATCTGAGACCGACCAAGATCCACCGTGGGCCTGCCAGGCCCAACCCAGCCAGCCACCGAATGACATGTTGGTGCCAGCACCTTGCCTACAATGCAGCTTGCCGACCAGTACGTATGGCTATTACGATACTGAAAGCCAGAATGCGGATGCATATGAGATAGCAAGGCAAGCTCGTTTGTCGCAGGATCTGGATCTAGATCAATGAGTGTATTCATTATGAGGAACGAGAATGTCGGCTGTGACCTGTTAGCAAATGATTTTCCTAATCCAATTCCCTTCCTTGTTATCTTGTCGCTACACCAGAATTCACTTACACCAGGAAGTACAAGTCCGCTAAAGTAGGCAAACGCATCCGAGCTTATTGAATCCAGAGCGAATTCATCATCTTTTTGTCTCAGGCTTTCCATTGTTTCTCTCAAGTTGGGCCACTTCATGATCTGGGCAAACTTCTTAAGTTGCTTCACTTGGCGCTTCTTCAGCTTATACCGCAGTTTCACTAATAATAAAAAACCACACAATTAGCTTCGTTTCTCTCACTCGCTCTCGTACACATATACTCCGATCTGCCTCCTCGCTCATTTGTTCCACCATCGGAGTGCTGTAAAACATAAATATGTCACTTACCTTCTTCGGGCGAATCGCCATACTCTTCAACTCGGACATTCTCTCGCCACCGTCTCGCAAGCGCTAGGTTCCATTTGATTGTAGGAGGCATCTGTTGTAACAGCTTCTCTTTGGCCCAGTCATCGTGATGTCGTGATTGAATACGTAGCTCCAGCTCAAGGCTGAGGAGCAGCTGATGAAAGAACTTGTGGTACTGCTCCCGGCTCTCTTCGGTGGTACTATTGAAAATGAAACGAGTCACTACCTGATTCTTTGGCTCCGTGTAATCGATCCAGTCAGGACGCGACAGAGCCATGATCAGGTCGGCAATCTGCTTGTCCAGCGTCTTATGTGGATTTAAAATCTTGTCAGGATCTCGCAGGAAGCGCTTATAGAGAGATCGGTACAACAGGCTCGAGTCATCGTCCTCCAGGCCTAGCTGCTGCAAATCCTTCAATCGCGCAAAGATTTGTTCCAAGGTCACCGGCCGCGGTATGACACCCGAGTCTCTCAGCGCAATCTTGGCGGGAATGTTGCTCGCCGCAGCAGCCCACTGGTTGAGCGTAAGGGTGCCGCCTATGCGGCCATAGAAGAAGGCGTAGCTCGGCTGCTCTATCGTCTCCCAAGGGTACGATACGTGGCCATGCGCCTGTATCTTCATCGTCATGAGATGCGACATGGCATCCTGCGGCTTCGCAACGTCTGTGCCCCCTCTTCGGCTCTTCGAACTCGTCACATATAGCGCATAGTGCTGGTCTGATGCGTAAGGGATCGACTTCTTGCGACCTTTGTAAGTTGGCGCACCATGCGCAATCAGCTCGAGGGCGTCCCGGTGTGGGAGCTCTTCGTGGCCCGATGTCGTCGCTGGCGGCCATCGCGCTATTGCGCTCCCATGTGTCGCCTGCGCCACGGGGATTTTCCTATTCTTGTCGCCAGTAGTAGTATTGGTGATATTGTTGTGATCGATGTCAGTGCCGCTGTTTCGTTTCTGGCCAAAGCTCGTCTGAAGCCGTCCAGACAGCGACTCATCCGCTCGTCGCCTCGTGGCCGATGTCCTCGGTGAGCGCATGTCACTGCCACTGCCGCCACCCCCGTCAAAGGTCCGGCGCCTGCGTGGGTGAAGCCCCATCTCACGGCGCGAGACAACAAGACTATTGCTGCCCTCGCTCAGCCTGCGCTGCTGCTTCTCCTGCTGCTCATCGTGATCTTCCTGCTGCTGCTGTTGCTGTTGCTGTTGCTGTTGCTGTTGCTCTTTGTCCTCGTTGTCTTCTTCCCATTCCGCGTCGGCGTCTTCGCGCGCATCTCCGCGCAGCAGCAGATCTTGATACTTGCGCACCACCCTGGACCCTCTCCTCATCAGGCTCTCTCCGCGCAGCAGCCCTCCCCAAAACTTGGATTTTTCCTTCTTCTGCTCCATCGCTGTCGCCTTTCCTCACGGAACCCACCCGTCCACTTCCGCTAATGATTTCTCCAAAAGCGCTCTAAGGCGGGAGAAATGGGAAAAAAATTTCTCACGAAAAGTCGGTCAATCTCCCCAAGTTTGGCGCGAATATTGTAGTGCATGGCCGGCCAGCCAGCCTTTTTCCTTTGCTCAACTTCCTTTCTCAACTTTTTGTCGGTAGCGAAAGCATCTTAGTTGATTGCATTTGATGTTTGAAAGGTTCGTTCAGTGGCGCAACTGAATATTTGTAGTCGCAATCGAATGGTAGGCAGTCGGGAATAAAGGGAGAAAAAAAAAAAAGCAGAGGCCATAGGCAATTGAAAGTCGCACGAGGGAAGGGGAAGAAAAAAAGAGGTATTGAGGCAGGACATACGTATAACATGCCACAATAGGTAGCCGCCCGCGCCTACCGGTGACCAGCATCTGACAACCACGACAAACGAATGACGAGGATTCGTCTTTCTTTTTCTCCTTCACAATACAATATAGCAGGCTAAAGGGCCATTTAGAACAATAGAATGAGAACCAATACGGCTGCGACAATAGACAAAGGCTCTTTTCCTCTTTGTTACCTGCACGCACTCATCCTTATTGTCTATTTACTGTATTCCTCTACGCACGAATACTCCACATACCTACCACAAACCGCCATCCTCCCTGCATTCAACATCAAAGCAAATTCCGAGATCGCAACAGCCAAGACTGGACCAAATTCCAGATTCTCAATAGAAAGCTGCTATTTAGTCGGGTTGGTTGTCACAAAATGCTGATGGTAGGTAGCAGTATAACCTATTCGGTACGAAATGCGACTGCATGCTGCACGCTGCACTCTGCATATAAACGCTGCATACAAAAATTACGGAGTCTTACCAGGAATATGACAAGTGCAGCATGGCATAGCAAGGTATGGAATGCGACCAGGTGACCACCCCGGCACTTTTGAAACCCAATCACCACCGCCATCACCAGCTCCGGAAAGCCGTTGGCCGAAAGAAGGACGCACAAAAACCATGAATACTGTTGAATCAAGTCCATCGGCCAAATGCGAACAGTACACTTTATTATTTTTTGCATTGCACTGCATCTCTTTTTTTTTTTTTTTTTTGTACAACAGACTATTAAATAATACCTCACCCCTTAGTCGTATCAACATCGCTGGAATAAAAAAAGTATCCTCATCCATAGTAGGACGATATAATAAGTACAAACATATGCACCATCGACTATGACAATCTGTACAAAAAAAAAAATATCCTTCAACGCGGGCTTTCGGGTTTCTTCAGCCTCGCTGCTGTTATACACACTATGTATACACATACATATACACGTCTTTTTACACCAACTCGTCCGTAATCGGCATAGGCATACTCGAGTCGACATTCTTCATCTTGGAAAATGCTTTTTGGTACTGCATCTGCTGTTAGTCTTATTGATACACGCATTCGTTTGTTTTCAATCAAATATCGCCTTACCTGGAGAACAAAATTGACAATCAGCGCAATTATCATGGCCACACTGATGACAATCGGCCCAACCATATGGTCGAAATCCCTGCCGCTCCTCTCCGTGATCATTTTTCGGCGAACCTGTAGGATGCTGTAGCCCCAGATGCCCGCAAACCCAGCAATGGCAATGTACGCAATTCCAATCCACTGCGCAATCGCACTGTCTCCGGCAGCCGCATACAGCGCCAGAGCCAGAGTGCCCTGCAGAATCGCAATGTGC
Organism: Trichoderma polysporum; assembly: GCA_030278935.1. Taxonomy (NCBI): domain Eukaryota; kingdom Fungi; phylum Ascomycota; class Sordariomycetes; order Hypocreales; family Hypocreaceae; genus Trichoderma; species Trichoderma polysporum. The sequence goes on from JARFTM010000008.1 coordinate 376,068, forward strand.
TGCCACTTGAGAAAGGTTCGTTCGTTGGCCAGCCACACCTTGGGCTCGACCTTGAGCTCTCCCTTGTTCTTGATCCATTGCAAGGGCTCCACCACGCCCTCGGGGAGTTGAGCTTTTTGAGCGCGTTTAGCTCTGGCGTATTTGGAGAGAGATAGTCCGGGAAGAACTGATGACAGGGTGCCATATCCGCTCGGTTGCGCTCGGGAGCTCCCCTCGCCTTCCTCTTCCTGCGCCCCATCTCTCCCTTGGGGATGCGGCCCTCTATGCCGTAGAGAGCGAGACAGATACGCTGCGGCGTCAGCCGCCATGCGATCTGCCAGATATGATTTTCCGACAGGCGAACTTTGTGCCACCTTGTACGAGCTTGGCATTGTTCCGATGAGACTTCCTACAGCTATGGCATCATCGGCTCGCTGAGCCCGACGCTGCTCTTCTTCTTCAAACGCCTTCTGGGGGTCCTTGCGGATATCGGTTTCGAGATCGCCAAGCCAGAAGGGCAGGTTGTTAACGTAGTCGTCAAACAGAGAGGCAACTCCGTGGACGAATTTGGAGAAGCGAGGGGTTGGGTGCACCAAGTGGGAGCCCATCAGGTCCTCTATCCAGGTTGGCCGCTTGCGGTTGCCGTCCTCCTTCAATTTAATTTCCAGTATGGCGTAAGGAAACTTGGACACTTCGCTCTGGTTGATATTCTGGAACGGATACTTCATGTTGCTGTTGTCGATATCAGTCCGGTGCCACTCGTTGGGATCCCGGCAAGGCCTGCTCTTGTCCAAGGTGTCTTCGCGGATAAAAGCCAGCTCAGTGTCGATCGAGATGCGGACGCGGTCATCAGCAGGCTTCTGGAAAGCAGTGCGGAGGTAGTTGGCTCTTAGCACTGGCGTCAAATTTCTCCTCTGCTGGAATTCCTGGACTCTAGCAACGGTCGCCTTGAAAGCTTCAATCTGTTCCGGGGTCTCGCCCAGCCTCTCCATCTTCAGTGCCGCCTTCTCCGCTGAGTACTCTCCACTTAGAAATTGTTTGATGTACTTGTCTTTAATCGTAAACTTATGCTCCTCGCTCTTGCCGGTGGCGTCGGCCGACTTTTGCTCCAGAAAAATCTCCGGCTTGGAACTTAGTTGACCGTACCACCGCAGACGTAGAGACGTCACTTCTGACTGTTGTTCAACCTTCTCCGAGTACACCTCGAACTTGGCGTTATCAAAGTAGAGCGAGGTGATGGAAGGCGAATCGGAAGCATCGAGCTCCTTGGCAGACTGTTCGCTGTAGATGAGAGCGGGAAGTCGACGGAGGATCAGGGTCTTGACTTCGAGTAAGTTGTCGGGATGCACCCAGACTGTCAATTACATGTTAGCAAAGAAAAGATAGATATATATAAATATATAAGTAAAAAGAGAAGGAATATCGTAAGGTGGGACATCACTCACACTTATGGGCAGTGTATCGCTCGCCATTGTGCGTTTCTGCCGAGGCGTCCAAATCGAGCGGCACCTGGTCACCCTCTTCTAACTGCTGTCGAATGGCAAAATACATGACGGACAGCTTATTCAGGAGAGGCGAGTAGCCCTGCTCCGAGTTGAAGGGCCGCTGAGCTAGGCTGAGCTGCATCATCGGCCGCACCTTGTAGCGATCGCCCCTCTTGCGGTCATGCTTCTTGACAATCTTGAGGAAGCTCGTGTAGTTGATGTTGCTGTACTTCTTCAGGGCCTTGACCTCATTGGTGATCTCGTCAAGCTCTTTCTCGATCTCCTTGAGCTTTGCGGCGTTCGCCTCACGGTTGACACCGGGCTTGCTGCTGCTTCCCTCGCCAGCCGTGGCGTCGGCGTCGGCATCGGTGGGCGGCGCAAACTCCTTGAGCTTCTCAAACGCTGCGTCGACTCTCTGCTTCAGAGCATCGAAGCGCTCCTGTTGGAACTGGGCGACTTTCTCGAGCTGCACGTTGAAAATCTCGTCGCAGAAGCGGCTCTCGTCTTCCTCGGTCCACACGCTCTCGTCTTCCTTCTTATCCTCACGCAGGAGGCTTTTGAGCTTGCCATAGTCGACGTATTTGTCCTTCCATGGCGGGTATATCGACTCGCGAAGTGTCTTTCCGAAACGCATTTCCCGGCCTTTCCCTTTGTATAGTGTGTCGTTGGAAAGTTTAAAGAAAAATTCGTCGGATCGCCTCCTTCTTGGTCGTATCGGTCGAGGTCAGAGCTTTAGCTGAGTTAGGTTATGGCAGCGGTGAATTGTCTTAAATGCCAATTGAGCTGGAAGCAGCAAGACTGGTCGAAAAAAAATTTAAACAAGAAGAAAGGAAATTAAGAGGCTGAAGCTGATGCGCAGTTTGCGGCAAGAAAAAGAAGAAACAAGGTTTCGCCTCGATTGATTCGGAGAAAAGCAAAAATTCTTTTAATTGAAGCAAAACAAGGACGGAGTACAGCTCGCCCGCTATCCGCTACACGCTTCTAGGCCTTGCGTGGCCGGCTGCTGGGAAGCTCTGCCATAACCCACTATATCCGCTATCCTCATCTCGTCAAGACTACAGGCACTAGCCTCGCTATCCGGGCACCGAAGCTGAAAAAAACAAGTCTCCCCACTTCGAACCTGCGCGCCGTAGCCGTTCCAAGCGCAAAAGCGTACCTACTGGTGCTAGCAGATACCGGCATTCAGTGGGTTTTTGGCCCGGCCGTTTAGTGCGCTGCAGGGCTCTAGAGCCTATCACCTCCCGCTAACCAGCACGTGTTGGTTATGCTCCCCCTACTGCAAGCTGCTGCTGGACCCAGAGCTGCTGGATCGTAAAATGCTAGGATCCAGGCAAAATGACGCAGGACGCCCCGCAAGCAAGTTTCAATTGAACCGATTGGACCAGGGGAGAAGAGAAGAAAGGGATGCAAGAAAAAAGCAAACAAAAGACAGGGACGAATGGATTGAAATCTAGAAACGTTTGGAACAACGTCGAGATTTATTGGCAATGCATTGTGAAGCCTGCTGACATTATCTATCAATGCCATGTTGATTCAGCATGTGTCTCGGTGGCATTGCTATATAGGTAGGGAGAAAGAAATGGATAACGAAATAATACTCCTAGGTATACCTCAATGATGCTATACTGGCTTTACATTCATTCTTTAGCATTCATGACTCGAAGCATAGATCAGTTGCCGGGTATGCCTGAAACTTCAAATACAGTACAATCATCACAAGATCCATACTATTATACACTGGCTAGTGAGCCACCGTACTGCTCCTATGAAGACTTTTTTTAATACGCTCAACGCATTGGGGATAATTCACGGGGCACAAAAGGAACAAATAAAAGTATCAAAAAGAGATAGATATAAACTAAATGCTATGGTATCATTGCTCGACATATTTGAAAAAATGGACAACATATGCAAACTTGGTAGTAGTTACATGAGCCCCAACATCCGAATAAAACACCATGCTTCATAAACTCATTTCCTTGCCTCCCTGGCCCTTTTACTTCACAGCAATTTTCGTGAAAATCTCCTGTGCCGTCCGCTTAATAATACCACCGGTCACCGGCAAGTTGGTGCAAGCCTCCAGATACAAGTCCACCTCGCGAGCCGCTATACGACCTTCGTTGATGCCCCAAACGATGAGCGACTGGCCACGGCGGGCATCGCCGGCAGCAAAGACACCCTCTACGTTGGTGCTGTACTTGCCGGGAGCCGTCTTGACGTTCTTGCGGGCGTCTTTCTCAATCTCGTCTCCGAGAACGCGATCCTCGGGTCCCAAAAAGCCCATAGCAAGCAGGACAATGTCAGCGGGGAAGAACTGCTCAGAGCCCTCAACCTTCTTCATGTCCCAACCGCCGCTGGGGTTCTTGGTCCACTCAACACGAAGAGTGTTGATACCCTTGACCTTGCCGCTGCCATCGTCAACAAACTCCTCAGACATGATGCAGTACTCTCGAGGATCTCTGCCATCATGCTGGCGGACCTCCGTGTGACCATAATCGACACGGTAAATCCGAGGCCACTGAGGCCAGGGGTTGTCGTCGGCACGCTCATCAGGAGGCTGAGGCAGCAGCTCAAAGTTGGTAACAGACTTGGCACCGTGACGAACCGAGGTACCAATGCAGTCGTTGCCAGTATCACCACCACCAATGACAACAACGTGCTTGCCCTTGGCCGAGATGTAGGAGTTGTCGGCAAGTTGTGAGTCGAGAAGAGACTTGGTGTTCTTGTGCAGGAACTCCATGGCATAGTGAATGCCCTCCAAGTTGCGGCCCTTGATAGGGAGGTCGCGAGCTACGGTGGCACCAGTGGCAATGACGACAGCGTCATTGCTGGCCTTGAGATCAGTCAGCGAAAGCTGACCCTCGGCACCGATAGCTACACCCGTCTTGAAGTTGATGCCCTCAGAGGCCATGAAGTCAGTTCGGCGCTTAACGATTCGCTTGTCCAACTTCATGTTTGGAATTCCGTACATCAAGAGACCACCCAGACGATCGGCACGCTCATACACCGTCACGGCGTGGCCAGCTCGGTTGAGCTGATCAGCACAGGCCAGACCGGCAGGGCCAGATCCGATGACGGCAATGTTCTTACCGGTTCGGACCTGAGGGGGTCGGGGAACCATCCAGCCCATCTCGAAGCCACGGTCGATAATAGCGCATTCAATCGACTTGATGCCAACAGGGTCACTGTTGATACCCAGCACGCAAGCTCCTTCACAAGGGGCGGGGCAGACACGACCAGTAAACTCGGGGAAGTTGTTGGTCATAAGAAGACGATTGAGTGCGTCCTGCCACTGGTTCTGGAACACAAGCTCATTCCACTTAGGAATAATGTTGGAGATGGGGCAACCGGTGTCAGATTGGCAGAAGGGGACACCGCAGTCCATACAACGGGCAGACTGGTACTTGAGCTCGTCCTCATCAAGACGTGAGCTGATCTCAGCCCAATCCTTGGTTCGGGTAGCAACAGAGCGGTATTTCTCCGTGCGACGAGCGTACTTCATGAAACCCTTTGTCTTGTCAAGCACCAGGGCCCGCTTCTTCTTCTCGGCTGAGTTATCTCCAATAGCCTCCTCCATGTCTTGGAGCTTGGCGGCCTTGTCTTCCTTCTTACCGTGCACTCCGGAAACGGCGGGGAGGTTGTATTCAGCACGCTTGGCTTCGGCAGCCTTAGCAGCCTCTTCCTCCAGAATACGCTTGTAATCAGTGGGGAGGACCTTCACAAACCGAGGCAGAGCACGGTTGAAGTCGACCAAGATACGGGCCGCCCGTTCAGACCCAGTGTAGTGGTGGTGGTCTTCGATAAGACCGCGAACGTAGGCAATCTCAGCAGGGTCTTCAAGAGGACCGTACTCAACCATTTCGGTGTTGAGCTTGGTGTGGAAGTCCTTGTTGATGTCCAAAATGTACGCAATACCACCAGACATACCCGCGGCGAAGTTGCGGCCAGTGCTGCCAAGAATGACAACTCGTCCACCGGTCATGTACTCGCATCCGTGGTCACCAACACCCTCGACAACAGCCGTGGCTCCGGAGTTGCGAACAGCGAATCGCTCAGCAGCAACACCACGGAAGAAGCATGTTCCGCTCGTCGCACCGTACAAACAGACGTTACCGATTAGAACATTTTCTTCAGCCTTGAAAACGGCTGAACGGGGAGGATATACAATCAGGCGACCACCAGACAGACCCTTGCCGACATAATCGTTAGAATCACCCTCAAGCTCAAGGGTAATACCTGGCGCGAGGAAAGCACCAAAAGATTGACCGGCAGATCCCTTGATGTTGACATGGACTGTATCAAGAGGTAGGCCCTCTCCACCATATCTCTTTGAGATTTGGTACGACAGCGAAGTGCCCATTGCACGATCGGTGTTGACAATGTCACACTCAATTCGGGACGGGAGGCCTTTGTCAAGCGTCAACTCGGCCTCTGAGATCAGCTTGTTGTCCAATCGGACGTAAAGCTTGTGATCCTGCTTGCGGACGTTGAAGGTGGCGACGCCAGGTCGGAGCCTGTGGGCAGGGGTCAGCAGGAGAGACAGGTCAATGTTGGCAGTCTTCTTGGTGCGTAGATCGTCTCGCATCTTGAGGACTTCAACACGTCCAACCATCTCATTGATGGTTCGGAAACCCAGCTTGGCCATGATGGCTCGAAGCTCGTTTGCCACATAGTAGAAGAAGTTGATGACGTGCTCAGGAGTACCAGTGAACTTCTTGCGAAGCTCGGGGTCCTGGGTAGCGATACCAACAGGGCAAGTGTTCAAATGGCACTTGCGCATCATGATGCAGCCCATGGCAACCAGAGGAGCAGTAGCGAAACCCCACTCCTCAGCGCCGAGCAGACACGCAATAGCAACATCTCGACCAGTTCGAAGCTGGCCGTCAGTTTGCACAACGACACGACCACGCAAGTCGTTGAGAACCAAAGTCTGGTGAGTCTCCGCAAGACCCAACTCCCAGGGGAGACCTGCATACTTGATACCAGTCCAGCGGGAAGCACCGGTACCACCATCATGTCCGGAGATCAAGATGTGATCGGCTTTGGCCTTGGCCACACCGGAAGCGACAATACCCACGCCGACCTCAGACACCAGCTTGACGGATACACGAGAACGAGGGCTCGAGCACTTCAGATCGTAAATCAGCTGTTTGAGATCTTCGATGGAGTAAATATCGTGGTGAGGGGGAGGCGAGATGAGTCCGACGCCGCGTGTAGAGTGACGAGTGCGGGCGATAGACTTGGAGACCTTGTGGCCAGGAAGCTCACCACCCTCACCAGGCTTGGCACCCTGAGCCATCTTGATTTGAAGCTCGTCGGAGTCGGCGAGATAAGCAGACGTGACGCCAAATCGACCAGAGGCGACCTGCTTGATAGCAGAGCGCATTGTGTCGCCGTTGGGGAGACGCTGGGATCGCTCGGGATCCTCACCACCTTCACCGGTGTTGGACTTGCCGCCCAGTCTGTTCATGGCAACGGCGAGCGTAGAATGAGACTCCATGGAAATAGATCCGTAGGACATGGCACCAGTGCAGAAGCGTCGGACGATATCAGTCCATGGCTCAACTTGATCAATGGGGACAGGGCTGCAGTCATCAAACTTGAAATCCAGTAGACCGCGCAGTGTGCAAGACTTGATCTGCTCATACTCGCTTCGTGAGTAGGCCTCGTACGACTTGTCATTCTTAGAACGGACCGCGTCTTGAAGGTTGGCGATGGCAGTCGGGTCGTTGACGTGGGCCTCGCCACCATCGCGCCAATGGTACTCACCAGACTCTGGGAGGGCCTTGATGCCGACAGTGTAGCGAGAGGGGAAGCCAAGTTCATGGAAGCGGAAGGCATCTTCAGCGATAAGCTCAAAGGTAAGACCCTGAATACGCGAGGCCGTACCCCTGAAGCATCTCTCAACAACCGATTCATCGAGGCCAAGAGCTTCAAAAATCTGAGCGCCCTTGTAAGAAGCCAGAGTAGAGATACCCATCTTGCTCATAACCTTCAGGATACCGCCATCGCAAGAGTGCTTGTAGTTGCGGATGAGGTCATCGTCAGACAACTTCTTCTTGAGAAGACCCTCTCTGCTGAGCTTGAGGATGCACTCCATGGCGAGGTAAGGGTTGATGGCATCGGCACCGTAACCGAGCAACACACACATGTGGTGGACCTCACGAGCCTCAGCGGTTTCGACCACCAAAGCGGCCATTGATCGCCATTTGTTGCTGACGAGGTGGTGGTGGACCATGCCAGATGCTAACAAAGCAGACACGGCAATACGATCGGCAGACAATCCTCGATCGGACAAGACAATGATGCGGTCACGCGCCTCGATCGCCGCCGTAGCCTCCTTACAGATCTCGTCCAGATGCTTCAAGTAGCCTTGGACTCCCTCAGACTTAGGATAAGTCAAATCAATTGTCTTGACAGTCCACTCCGGGTGAATGGAGGACATGTTCTTGATGGCATTGAACTCGGGGATGGACAAGATGGGGCCAGGAAGAAGTAGGCGGCCACACTGAGAAGCATCCATCTCCAACAGGTTACCCTGAGGTCCAACGTAGCACTCCAATGACATGACAATGGATTCTCGAATCGGGTCAATGGGGGGATTGGTGACCTGCGCAAAGAGCTGTCGGAAGTACTCGTACAGGAGACGTGGCGAATCGGTCAAGCAAGCAAGGGGAGCGTCGTTGCCCATGGAACCCAATGCCTCCTTTTCATCAGCAGCCATAGGAGCAAGCAGCAAGCTAACCTGCTCGTGGGTGTAGCCAAAAGCAAGCATCAATGGGTCCTCCTGGAAGCGAGACTCGTCAGGCTTGGCGGACAGATCAAGCTTGGCCTCCAAGGTCTCCAAAACCTTGGGCATGGTGATCAACTCGCTGTCGAGCCAAGAGCGGAAGTCGTGTCTGTTTGCAACGGCAGCCTTGAGCTCTGCATCATCGATGATTCGTCCAGCCTGTGTATCGACCAGCAACATTTTGCCAGGCTGCAGTCTACCCTTCTGGATCACAGACTCAGGCTCTACGGGAATGGTACCGACCTCAGAGGCACAGATGATACGGTCATCGTCCATGACATAGTATCGGCAAGGACGCAGACCGTTTCGATCCAAGTTGGCACCGCAGTAGCGGCCGTCGGCAAAAGTAAAGAGGGCGGGGCCGTCCCAGGGCTCCATCTGGCAAGCAGCCCACTCATAAAAGGCAGCCTTCTTGGGGTCCATGGAGTCGTTGCCCTGCCAGGCTTCGGGCACCATGAGCATGACTGCTTCGGGCAAAGAGAGCACGCCGTTGATGGTGAGCAGCTCGAGAACATTGTCGAATGCAGCCGAGTCGGATCCACCGTCCTCAACAATGGGGTACATCATTTCCAGCTCCTCCTTGAAGATGTCAGATTGCATCACACCTTCACGGGCACGCATCCAGTTCTTGTTGCCTCGCAGGGTGTTGATTTCACCGTTGTGGGCGGCCCATCGCAGCGGCTGAGCACGATCCCATGACGGGAAGGTGTTCGTGGAGAAACGCGAGTGGACAAGAGCGAAATGCGCCTCGTAATCGGCGTTGACCAAGTCATGGTAGTATGAGTACACCTGCACAGGGGCAAGCTGTCCCTTGTAGACGATGTTCTTGTTTGACAGGGAGCACAGGTAGAACCAGTTGTGCAGGCCAATGGTGTGAGTGGCACGTTTCCGAAGCACATACAGCTGTCGCTCAAAGTATCGCTCATTGAACTGGGCAGGGTCGGTGATCTCCGGAGCATTGCCGGTGCCGTATGCGGAAGCAAGGACAACGAAGGGCTGAGCAGTGATGGGCTCGCGGGACTTGGCCGCAGGGCCAAGCAAGCTGGAGTCAACGGGAGGCCGTCTCCATCCCAAAACCCGCAGACCCAACGATTCAGCAACATCTTCCAGTTGCCTCTTGGACTCTTCAAAGGTCTCTTCGTCGGGCTTGAAGAACAGGTTTCCTACAGCGTATTGACCCAGAGGAGGCAGTTTAATGTTCTCCTCTCTCTCGAAGTTCTTAATGAAGAACTTGTGTGGGATGGATGTCATCACACCAGCACCGTCACCATCTCGGGCGTCGGATCCCACAGCACCACGATGGGTCATGTTACACAGTAGGTTTCGTGCTGTCGAAGAAAGTTAGCGATGTGTCTCTTTAATGACATGCCTTTTTCTTTTCTTTTTCTTGGTTTATCCGTAACAACTTACCATCACTAACAATTTTGTGGCTTGCCTTGCCCTTGATATGGCTAGAGTTGGTAAGTTAGCAAGGCTGCATTATACAAGCATAAATATACGCCAGAAGACGAGAAGGGAGAGCAACTCACCAAGCAAAGCCTACACCGCAAGCATCCTTTTCATAGGATGGGTCATACAGACCCTGCTTCACCGGCAAGGCACCAGCCCATGAGTCGTTGTTGGCGGCCTGATACTCATACGGATGGTATTCCTCCTTTTCAGCGTCTAGATGAATTTGTCGGTCGTCGAAATCCTCGAGATAGCCCATGCTAGGCGAGGATCCGTCACTTAAATGTTGGTCGGGCACGATTGACGAGGGAGCTTGCGCTCGCGGCTATGTCGTATCGTAGCTTAAGAGCAACAGGAGATGACTGTATGTATATATCTGCGCTCAGCACAGACCTATCAACGGAGCAATCCAGTGTTAGTCACGGTCCACAGAAGCTACCTGTGAGTCGATATGGGAAAGAGAGGAATTGGAAGGCAAATAGCGTCCGAGGATAATAATCAAGACGGGAAAATAAGGATATGCGCATGCGGGGAAGAGGGAAAGGGAAGAACGAGGTGATATCCTATGCCTGTGGCTGGATGACAGCCTCCGCTGCTGCCGAAATGTCATCGCTGGATGAGCTGCACAGCTAAAAAGCTTGTAGCACCAAGCAGGGCTGCAAACGCCTGAGGCGACAGCCGGTAACAGAGGGTGGGGACCCTGCCTGAGCGCTGCAAGGGGGGCTTGTCTCACTGTGACTTAGCACTGGCAGCCCTAAGCCCCAGCAGACAAATTCCAATTTTTAAGCGTTTGCGCGCCCAACAGCATGTGAGACGATGACGCTGGTGTCGGGAATTTCCCCCACGATGCCCCTCATGCCCACAAAAACATGCCATTTGCGTCCGCTTGGCGCCCGTGTTTCTGACCAGACTGAGGCCCCTTGCGCTCGACAGCAAATACAACTGCAGGTCGCCGTCATCGGCAGAGAGGCGAATAATGCAGCTGCTGGGCAATATCTTTGTTGTTGTTGTTGTTGTTTTTTTTCTTTGCACCCTCTGCCGAGAGAGCAGGGGAGGGGGGATAGAAGCATTTGCATAATATTGCACCAGCAGCAGCAGTATACAAGACACCAATGAAAACGAGACGGCCAAAAATCGCCAGGACCAAACAACCAGCCCATAAGAGAATTTGAGGATTTAAGCGCGATGATAGGAGCCAAATGGCGAAACTTGGGACCCGAAATATGTCTGCCAGTTCCCATTTGCCTCGAATTATACCAAACGCCCATCTCGAGTCATTTTTTCTTCTCTTCGGAGTCGTGGCTCTCGACCTCAATTGAGTTCAAAGCAGCGCCTATCATCGATTTTGGTGGGTTGCGAGCTATCCGCAGAAGCCGCCAGAATCCTGATAACCTCGGCGACTTTTTCGATTCCCCCATCTCGCAAAAGTAGAGTTGGCGCCGGCAGACGCAATGAACCTTGTGTGTGTTTCTGGTTTTCGCACTTGCTTTTGGGGTAAAGAGGCTAAGGAGGGGATTTGGGGACGGGTCGAACTATCTGGCGGGAGAAGGGAGAAAGCATCAGCGTCGAACAAACTTACCGGCTTATGAAGTTCTTTTGGTATCAATGAGACGCTTTGCGCTCCGGTGGTGTGAACAACAAGCCACAAGTGGGATTAGCAAGACGAGAGAGTAGAAGAAAAAAAGTGAAGCAAAAGCAAAAGCAAAAAGAAAGAGGGAGGGAGGGAGGGAGGGCAGAGGACAGCCTTTATTATAGGCAAAGAGGCGTCTGTCTCCAGTTGTCTGGCGTCCCCCCATGGATGAGTCTATTGCTCAACACTGTCTCTTCTGCCAAGCCATGGATCTTAAGGAAGTGGTCCGAGCAGAGTGAGTGCTCGTGCTAGCAGCAGAGAAAAAACATGTCAAGCGGCATACTAGTCGGTTTGTGATATAGGTCCGGGACTACTAAGCACTGGGCTTGCCAGGATGCTGCTCTAAAGTTGCAACCGACAGTGGGGGGCGTAGGGAGCACCAAACGCCTGAAATGCGGCGCTCTAACTGGTGCGGCGCCTCCCAGGCCAGACGAAATCGCATTGCTTTTAAGCGGACCGATCTGCCCCTCCATTGATGGCCGCTGAAGCACATGTCAGAAAACACCGCAAGCTCCGGGGGGTGTGCCAATGGCAATTTCCCTACATGTAGTATTGATGATGCCTCAATTCATCGTGGAATACGGGGACGCGGGATGGGGGTTTCATTCGCTGGTTGTGCTCGTACATGGAACGGCGCCGATGCGCGGAGGCAAAGGCCCCTCCACGGCCGCGATTCTCGTCTCGCTGATGTCAGTTCATACTGTTTGGAAGGCCGCGCTAGTCTCGGGGTCCTGGCATCTGCCTGGGCGAAGAACCTGGGTTTGAGGCACGTTGCGCTTCTTCTGCCTGGTTTTGGTACAACTTGCAGTATTGTATTGCTTTGAAGTACGGAGTACTACCATGCTGGTTTACGAAGCACTCCGTCCGTACAAGGCTCGCATCTGATGGATCGCCGGGCTGGGGCACGTCACCCTCTCCTACTGCGGCGACGGACAGAGAAATGGCCCTCGGTTGTAAATCCAATTGCTAAGCATCCAGGTCATCTTCCTTGCCCAAACCCGATCCTCTCCGGCAGCAGAGAAATGTAGTCGGAATTCGATGAAGCTTCTGTTGGCCCTGTCTAGAACGTGCTATACGTAATAGGCCTCAGACACGAAAAGCAGCTCCATCGCTGACTTATCCAGACTTCCCAATCGGGCTATCGATTACCCTCAAAAACCAAATTATTACCCCCATAAAACCTTCCTATTACCCCCATTAAACTCACTGCTCTATTCGCATTACCCTCAAATTACCTGTGAGAAATTGAAAATTTTCTAGCGGAACAGACGGCGTTGAGGACAGCATGTCCACACGGATGGTAATTTCCCGCCAAAAATGCTGAGTGCCTTCGGCAATGGTTGCGAGCGCGAGCCAAAGATCTCAGCTGCGCTGGCGTCAGGCAACTTTCCAATTCCGTCGCTTTTTCTTACAACCGCCGACCACAAAGCATGCGAAAGCCGCCCCTCCTTTTATTTTCGCCTCATCGCCTGCTGTCACAGTAATGTGCAACGACTAATTCCCGGCCCTCTGGTTGGCTCCAGGCGGGCTGACGCTCATCTCAGCGCCTATCTAGATGACTAGATGACTTGAACCAGGCTTATCCAGTCGTCGAGAAATTCGGTTTGCAACACGCTTTGTGTAAGAGAAATCTGAGAGGACGAGAAGCTAATATTGTCCGAATGCGGCAGAGTTTCCCAGCTAACCCCACAGCATCTCTGCTACCATGCAGGGATTATCCCAGTCTCCAAGGTAGGGGCCTGCGACCCATGCACACGAGGATCTGTGGCTGACGGCTTGGAGCTTAGCTTGGCTGCCAATCATGGACGGTGTTTTCCAAATCCTAGCCCCTGCGTGGCCGATGTCGCGCTCAAGCTTCAACGCCAACGAAGTATGCTCTTGAAGGACGGGGACCCTAAAGTGCCACCGAGCGATTTGGCGTCCCGGAGAGCGCCCAGGTCGGCAGAGGTATTGACCTCAGCACCCTCTGCAATTTACTCAAACAGCGCCATTGCGAGGCTACTGGGGCAAGGTTATGTCGAGTCACGGCCATATTTGCATACAAATCCCGGAGACAATGGCGACCCCCCCCCCCCCCCCAAAATCTGGCGCCATTAACCCATGAGTCTGTGATACTTCACATCATCATGG